>CM062816.1:235676989-236193405 GCA_031772625.1 Pinus tabuliformis | reverse complement strand
ATTCAAGTTTCCCTCTTAATGGAGATATGTATCAAATCATAATATGGATAACATACACTTCTTGGTCTCAGTCTCAACTAGGCTTACAATGATAGCTAAAAAACTTGATAGCTTAGATTTCATTTTTTCCTTCTTGCTAAAGGGTCCATCCTTGTTAATTTTTGGGTGAAGTTTTGATCTTCACCTTTCTTGCCATAATATAGTGGTGGAGCTTCTCCTGTTTTTTACGTTTTTTGTGCCAAATATGGAACACTTGAATTCTTAATCTCCTCTTTCTTGATCTTGATTATAGGCTAACGTTCTTTGTATTCAAAATTACTGGAGGTTATTGGAACTTATAGTTGTCCTTAATGTTTGCAATTACTTCAAGTTTTATTGCTTATTTCTGGTTTCCAATGTATGCACACTTAAAAACAATGTTAGATAAAAGATCATACAACAAACCATATTACTGATTCTCGTCATCCTGCTCTTTTAAGACATCTTTCCTTTCTTCATCTTTCTCTTCTCACATAGTTTGTTGTTTCATGTCTTCAACCTCTTTAATCAGTTTTGTTGATGCAAACACGTTGTCCTGCATTTGATTTATGTATGGAGGTAGGAATTTATTCTCACCAAATAAAAATTCATCAATACAATGCTTTTCATGCATAAAATTTAACCACTCTTCATGAGATACATAATTCTCATCAAATTTGACTTCATGTGTCTCTGCATCGAAGAGACTTTCTTCATAAGAAATTTTAGATTCTACATCAATGGTTGATCTTCTTCATCACATAGTTGAATGTCAATTATAGGCACACATTCATCATCCATCATTGCAGCCTCAATGTTTCCATTTTCAATTTCATAATCAATTACGAGACTGAAAGCACAATCATGTTTTCCAAGAACAATACTTTCACTATACCAACTATCATTTTCAGCCTCATTCAAATTATACTTCATTTCTAAAATGCCCATAATATTTTTGCATTTTGAATCTCACCATATTCATGTAGTATACTGAATAAGATGTTTTCATATAATGCATATGTTATAAGATGTAATGTTGATGCATCTCTACTCATATGATGGTTCAAATCGTCTTCAACATAATGCAATAAATCTACCTTCCATAGTATTGTTTTCATTTCAGTTGCCCAATTTCATAATTTATACCTGAGAAAGAGGGTAGACATTAATATTTTTACGATTTCATTTATTTCATCAAGTTATTTACTACATCGATCCAAATCTTCATTTTGATCAGAGTCAGATCCTTCAGCTTCAACTAGAAACACTTCATATTAAATTGAAAGATACATTGATTCCGCCCTTTGACTATTCCTCCTATTTTGATTCAGTTCTCTTAGAACTTGTTTGAGTCTCCTTTGTTTACCCATCACTACTACTTATGAATTCAAATGATCATCATTGCACACAGCACAGTCTGTGCCACTAGCTTCAGATGTTGCAATACACTCTCCAATAGATCTACAAATAGGTCAAATCGAACAACAGGTTCTTGTTGGCTTAGGCTGGGTTGACCCAGGTTCAGATTTTACTACGCACCAACAAAACCCTCAATTCCTGGCCCTTTCAGAAATGACCTGCAAGTAGATCGCAGTCTCACCTGAGGTGATTATGGGAGGTTGCAGAATCAGGTTTTTGCAGTCTTGAGGGATACTGGAATGTGGTAAAGTTCTATTTTCTTATGCTTTAACACTTATAAACTACTTCACATTCATGAACCACTTCACACTTATATATTACTTTGCATAATTTCATTCATCACTTAAACATATCATAAACATCCATAAGCTTCACAGTACTGAAATAAAGTGCATATAATAAACAAATCAACACATGAAGACATAAATTTTATCGTGGTTCATCCCAGTTTGGGACTACATCCACAAGAAACATTGCTTATAATAGAGAATTTTGTACAACAAATAGTTCTTCACCTGCACACACAGCTACAGGTTGTCTGTACACTAAGCTACAGATGGTCTATGCACTAAGCTCCAGACCCAGGCCTCCGCACACTCAGTTGAAGAGGCTTGCTCCTTTCTTCGAAGTACAGATCACAAAAATAAAACCATAAACATAGATATGGATCCAATTCATTCACACTTCCTTCTTTATTATTCATCTCTATATATACTATTACATTGAGATATTACATCGCTACATTACCATGTACCGAATACCATGGTTTCCAAAATATAAGGGACCATGGTCCAAAACCATTCAACTTTTACAATATTATATGCTTTTACAAAAAAGGATGGGCTTCACCGCGAAGTCCCTATATTGTGCGATGAGTTTGTTGTGCGGTCCTGGTTGTGCTCTGCTGCACGTCCACTTTGCACTCCGCAACATCCTTTCTACTACGTGCTCCACCCAAAAAATTTAGATTCCTTGCCCAAAATATAATGCAGTCCTCTTTGCACTCCACTACTCTACTACACCCAACAAGCCCCCAACACTCACATGTGACTGATCCTTAGTCACTCAACTACTTTTCCTCTGATCTTGTCTGCAATGTTGTTGTATGTCATGTTGAATTGTTGCAGAATATTTTCTAGCTTCTTTTCCTCGTTGCACACTTCTTCTAATAATGCTTCCGTCATGTGTTCTACAACTGTCTTTGGCAATAATGATTCCCTTTGTCGAAGCTACTGAAGCTTCTCATCCAATGCTAGTGATAGTTGGAGGGCCTAATGTTGCTAAGGTTGAGTCCTTTCTATCAAACTATGCTCCTTCTTCTTCAACTCTTCAATTTTATTTTGTAGCTCCTTTGACTTGTTATTTTTTGCGAGCCTTCGAGAGATTGGAAAAGTCTCGCAGTTGCATGACTCTCCTCCAATTAATTTTGCTTTTGTTGCATTTCCTCCTATAGTTTCTAAAATTTTGGATCTTTCGGCATCAAAGTCCAAATTTGCATGCTCTCATCCAACAATTTTCTACAGTCTACCAATGCTGCGGAGATGCTGGCCATCCTAGTCTTTAAGTCAATCTCCCTCTGTTTACGCACTTCTAGTGGCGTGGCTGGCTGCAACTTCAATTGTAGCTCACTGATATTTTCTTCATATTCAAAATGTACATCCGTGATCTTCTTCTTTGATTCCTTGACTACGAGTTCGATCTTCGCAACCTTATCTTCTGTTCATTCCTCCTTGCGGACATCCTTGTCTGCAACTTCGTTATAGGTGCCTTTGACCACCTCTTTCAATCTCTGTTGTTATAACTTTGCTTGTTCCTTGTCCTTAATGGCCTGGTCAAGCTATTTATTCAGTGCAACGCGCTCTTGTTCTATGTGAATTTTTAAGTGTCAAGTGCGTTGTTCACGCCCCTTGAGATCACTTGTGATACCTTGGTGCAAGTCATGTAGGACCGAAGTGGGCAGTGCTGCCATGTTCATATTGACATGGTCTTAACATTTTCTCTACTACTTGACTTCAACGGTGTTGAACTATAGACCTCTAGCAGGTATCTGAATTATCCTCATCTCAAATGTTGTTTTTATCAGTATTTTTGGCTGGATTTTGTGGCCTATCTGCGTTAGTGGTCTAGATGTTTGCGCCAAGATATTCAGCTCTACAATAATCTGCTGCATACCTGTGGTAAGCTTGCCATAGCAATCTTCCACCCTATTCTAGGAGTCAATTTTTATCTCGTGAACCTTGTCTTCGATTTGATCCAAGACACCTTTAGTGAGAACCATTGGTGTGATTTATTTTGTTTTATTCACCTTATGCTTCTTTCTTCTCTTAATGGTATCTTTGACTTGGATGTTTCTCTTCTCTGTGACAGGTTTCTCTGTTTCTACCTTTTTTGTCTCCTTAGTTGTATCCTCGCCTCCTTGAGGGTCCTCCTCATGGTGTTCTTCATCATGGTGTTCTTCTTCCTGGTGTTCTTCTTCCTCTTCCTCTTCCTCCAATTCTTGCTCCTTATCTTTTCCACTGGCTTTGCCATGCTGCAAAATGTCCAACTCTTCTTCTTTTGTCACATTGTCTCCTACTTCCTCCAGCAGAGTAATCCATTTCGTGGGTCATGTCTTTAATAATTCTACCAGATCATCCTCTTCGATCATATATGGCAAGGCATGACAATTCTTCTTCATGTCTCTCTGCACTTGTATGTACACTTTATGAAAATATGCCTTGAACCTCACCACAGGGTTGTACTGTTTGTCCAAACTCCCGAAAGGTGTAGATGTTGGTTTACTAACATGTGTAGATCCATTTGATATAATCTGAAAAATATTAGCGGCCTCACATACATCTGAAGGACCGAAGGGAACTGTGTGTCCTTTGGTTATTTCCATGCTAATATAGCAATGATCAAGATTAAACAGGCATAATGGAGATGTGTACCTTTTTCCTGGACCTCAAGGTAGTTGTCTAGGAATTCCTTTCCTAAGTATCCATCCCAGTTATACTGGAATCCATTTGCACAATGTGTTGCTAAGGTCACCACCGACACAAGAAATTAATTTGCGTGACACTTCCTCATAATATTTCCAGCCAAAATGTGTGCAGTGAAGAAGATTTCTTGGTCGCCGATCAAGTTTATGTCATAGCCCCTTTTCCCTTTGATCAACCTATACTTCTTCATATTGTCAGCCAAAGTGCAATCTCCTTCCTTTCCCACAAAATCCTCCATGGGGTTCCACCCTTGGCATGGTAATCTTGTGATCCTCCATATCAACATTTGGTCTATGGGGATCTTATTCCCCATCCAAATGTGTCCATCATGTATTAATACCAACAATTATCACACAAATGTTATGTTTGTTGAACTTCTGCCGAAGTGAGGCACATTCAACATATTGAGAAGTCTTGACTTAGCTAACCCATTCAAAAACTAATGTGGTTCCAATCTCGTCACTCCACCCTTTGGGTAGTGAACCCGCTTCAAGTACCGATCTGGTGCGAACTTAGGGTACTTTCGATCACTAAAATCAGAATCTGTAAATATGTGCTGCATAATTTTCCCTAAAATTTCTCCTGAAAACGACACAGCTTCCAACAATAGTGGTGTAAATGTCCCATACTTCGCGTCTTTGGAATCCTTTAGTGGTTTGGCACTTGGCTTCCTCGATGGGATGTATGAAGGCAAAGGTGAGATGAACACTGTGCCACATTTCTCGGCTTGTATTTATTCCACTTCTTCTTCACCAATATTGACCTACTCAGGATGCTTTTGAAGTTTCAACAGGTTTGGTAGGCTTCTTGTCTTTCTTTTTCTGGGTTCTTTCTTCCTTGGTTTGCTTCTTCCTTGGTGATTTCTATTGTTTCTGTGGTGATGGTGCTGCTACTGTGGGTGATGCTACTGCGGGTGTTCCAACTATTGGTGCAAACATATCAACAGCTTTCATGAATCCAGAAAATCCCTTCTCATGAAAATTCCACACAATCTCCTCCCAAGATCACTTAGACGACATACACAACAAAGTCTCCTATAACTTCTTCACACTATTAATCACTCGAGCTCTTGATTCAGCAAAGTTCTTAAACTGAGTGGGAATTGGCTATTTATAACAATTCTGGTGTTTGAAACTCATAATTAGATTTGATTTTGTCCCAATTTTGTTTAGATTTCGTCATTAAATTCATATCTATCGTTAAATTCTGCCAAGATGTCGTCTTAAATGTAACTTTACGCGTGTCTTTTCCCTCTTAACAATCATATTTCTACTTTCCCGATGAGCTTCGACACGTTCCCTATGTAGCGAACCTCTGCCTTACATCATGGTTTCATGCAAACTTTGACATATTCCCAACTGTACCGAAGCAATTTCTTTGTCGAATCTCTCTCTGCAGCATAGTTTATAGTCTAGTGCCCACTTTCAATTGGACGTGACACTAAGACTTTCCTTCTTTCTTCTTTAGGGAAACCCTGTAGGGGCAAGGTTATCTCTGCACAACTTCAACCTGCTACCATTTAATTTTCCTGAGTTAATTCTCCATTTAACTTCGCTAAATGCATTGCACCTCCATCAGTAATATACTTAATAAAATATGGGCCTAACCAGTTTGTTTTGAATTTCCCTGGAAATTTCACAAACCTATTATCATAGAGGAGAACAAGGTCTCCTACATGAAACTTTGTTTGCTTAATGTGTTTGTCATGCCAAGCCTTTTCTCTCGCTTTAAAAGCTGCAACCATCACCTGTGAAAACATGGTAGGGGCATTATTCAATCAAAAAGGCATCAGTGTATACTGATATGAACCCCATTCTGTAGCGAAGGTGGTCTTATGTTGATCCTCTAGTGAAATTCTAATGTGACCTCATCCTGAAAACGCAGTTGTAAATGAATAGGCTTCCTGACCCCCTACATTGTCCAGTACTTCATGAGTGAAAGGAGTAGGGAATGGGTCATATTGACATGCATCATTTAACTTCCTTAAATCAACACAAATCATGATTTCTCCTTGTGTTTTCTTTTCTTATACCGCCATAGGACTTATCCACTCTGATTCTTACATAGGTTCAATGATTCTAACTTCTATCATTTTGTCGAGTTATCTCCTCACTTTTTATATGTACTTTGGATTGAGTCTTTAAGGCCTTTTCTTAACTGGTTTCACATCAGGCTTTAGAGGAATCTTCATAAATCCTAAATCTCCTACTATGCCCTTCATATCTGAAAACTTAGTGGGAAAAAACTCATGATATACATGAAGTGATTATGTAAATTTACTAACTATTTCTTCCTCCCAATAATCTATTATCGTTGCAAACTTTAGCTCCTCTTTTGATCCTATATTCACCTTCTTTGTCTTCAATGAATCTGTTGTATGAGACATTTCTAAATTAGGTCCATTCACTTTGTGATAACCTTTATATGTCAATATTGTGAGGGTCTTCATCTTCTTCTCTAGTGATGTTCTAGCATTCAAGTGCATTTTGTAGCTGCACAGCCCAATCAAGCTGCTAGGTGATTGGAATTTCATTCTCAAAAATCTTCTTTTTAGCTATCTGAAGGGCTTAATCTATATATGGACAATCATTTCCAAATCTAAATGTCAATATAAACCCATCAGCTATCTCTACCTAGTTCGGAATACCATGTCGATGTTCTTTTTCTAGGTACCGGTTTGGAGGAATTGTCTCCAATGTATGGACGAACCCATGTAACCATTCTTCTCGTGGAATCTCCTTCCATGCTACCATGCAAAGTTGGATATGCTCTCTAGGATCAACTTGACCATCATATTTATCTTCCAACTCTTTTTCTACCTCACCAAACCGTATCCATATCAACCTTTGACATTCTTGCCAAGTCCCTACATTCTTCTTATGTGTACCCCATCATCTTGCAGGAGTACCTTTTAGGGCTATATCTAGAGGTAAAAGTATTTGACACTATGGTACCTATTCTTCATATTCTTTAAGAAAAGTATTTATGTCACCCAAAATATCATAAAAAGGTAAGTCACATACCTCAATTGTCATACCGTGAACTTCTTTAGTGACTTTTGCACATCGCCTTGTAAACACTTCATGTAACGTGTTTTTCCAATTTTTCAATTCTTGTTATGAATCTAAAACACACGAATTGTCATGATCCCAACTCAACTTTCCTTCAGTAGGGTTAACGCAGTCTTGTTCTTTTGTTGTCATATGATAGATGTTATCTATATCAGTTGCGTTGTACTTGTCTTTAATTGGTTCAGTATACCTTGCTCCCTCTAATGGATCTAAGCGAATGATCACTCTCATATTGGTGCTTCCAAATATCATTTGCCTCTTCTTTAAACTGATTATAGCCATGTTGGGAAATGCCCAATCCAGTCCAAGTAATGCAGGATAGGGGTTACTATCATCCACAATTTCTTTTACTTCAAAATTAGTAGTAGTGCACACCCCTTCAATGTCCATTGTAATGCTTGATAATCCTCCTAGAGGAGCAATCTTTTTTTGATTCACCATTCTTAGCTTAATGGGTGACCATTGCAACTTCGGTTTACCCATTAACTCCCAAGTTTTCTTTGTCAGGACATTAGCTTCAGATCCCAGATCTAAAATAACTTGGTCGATGTCATATTCTCATATTTGTGCGTTAAGCCTTATTTCCTTTCCAGTTATCTCCTATCTATGTAAATTGTTAACTTCGTGCATCTCATTCTACGGTTCTTCTTTAGATGCAGAAGAATTTATCAATTCCTGAAGTCCTTCTATAGCAATTTGATCTCACAACAATTTCATACAAGTTTGAAGAAAATATTTTAAGGTATCTACCTTATATGTTGCATCATGTTCTTGTATTGTCAGAGCTTGGCTTTGTGTCGACGATGATACACCACAGCTATTCTTCTAATTCTGTTGTGCACTAGATGTCGTCTTGCACCCATAAAGCTTTGTTTTTCTTCCATAAAGACTTATTTTTCCTTTTGAATATCAAACACAGGGGATTTTTCAGTAGTCTTTCTAACCCATGCATGCTCAATTTATTTCCTTCCATATTCTTTATCATTTCTGGTCGCTGCTCCACTTCTCATAACAATACATATGGGAGGTTCATCAGTTCTTGTTTTAGCAGCCATCATTTGAATGTTTAGTGTCCTTTGTTGGTTCACTTTTTCTTGCATCTTTTCAATAAGTATAGGACACTATTCAATTACATGATCAAAATATTTGCGATACTTACATGTCATGGTAGGATTCTGACAATCTCTTGCCAAATGACCTGCCTAACCACAATTATAGCAGATAATCTATTCTTGTCTTCGACCAACTCCACCACTTCGACCAACACCTCAACCTCGACCTTGATAACCACCCCGACAATTTTTTTGTCCATGTTCTTCAACTTGCATTCTATAGGCATCAATATTGTGCTCCATCATAATTTCATAAGCTCGACAGTTGTTTTCACCTTGTCCCACGGATTTGTAGAACTTGTAGTACAGGTTCCTGGGGGTCTGGACATATTTTTGTAACAAATAACAATCATGTGCTCGAAGTTTGTCTCTCATTTTACATATATCACACTATAACCTGGATCTAGGATTCAAAGGATTTGGTGTTCCACTAGCCATGTAGTTTTTGAAGAGAGGGCATTTTTCTTTAGAATGCCCTTTTTCTTTACACTTTATACACCACACTTCCTCTCTTACTTCCGTACTTTTCTACATATCTTGTATCTATAGAGTCAAATTTTCCAACTGACTAGGAATCTGCTACATACCTGCATTGATATCCCCTATAGGTGAAGCTTCTAATTTCATTGTAAGTTCTAAAGCTTCAACATGAGTTTCTATATTTTGTTGTGACAAAGCAAATCCTATATGTGGAAGCAGTGAAACTATAAACCATTATTTATGTTGTTGCAGAGCTATTTCGAAGCTCACCTAATCCAATAATATATTGAATCTTTGATCAAATTCCAAACAAACTCAGTAGGCTTTTGTTTGATTTCTTTTAATTTTGTGATACATTGTGACTCAGACTTTGGCTTCTTAAATTCTTTTACCAGCGTTGTTTTAATGTGTTCAAATGATCTAATCTCATTTCTCAAATATTTCGTTTACCACGTCAAATTTCTATCTTGGAATCTAATGACAAGATGCGTTATATTCATATTTTCGTCATGGACCTACTTTCCTATCCATATTGCTTCACATAAGAACCAAAACCTCTGTGGATCCTTTGATCTAGTCCCTTTAAAGATAGGTAGAGTAATATCATTGGCCATAGTTCTTCTTGGAGGGGGTGGAAGAGGGGGATTTGTAAGGGAAGAGCGATGTGGGGTAAGGGGGGTAAGGGGATGGGGATACCCAAATGTACCCTAATTACTACTTGATTCTAGATTTGGAGAACTTTCAGGCTTGAAGGGTGAATACTGTGCAGTTACTTTAGGGTTCTCAGGGAAGTTTCTTCACTTTCAAACTCACTTAAAAGAGGGCTATAGTCAGTTTATATAAAAAAAATTGGATTTTGGCCACGAGATCTCTTTCTAGTTTCTATTCTATATATTTTTCCACTTCATGTTGTTCCATTTTCCTCTTTGGATCTTCTCCCAAACATAAGTAACTATTAGTCTAACTGCATTTGTAAAATTCCCTTTTTGCACAAAAGCATCTTAATCTAGAGTTTTAGAGATCTCAAGAACTTACCTCGCCGTCCTTTGAAAAAATTCCATTCTGCTTCGCTGTAGGACACAATTGAGTCTACCGTGAACTTAGTAATAAATCCTCCCAAAATTCTATCAATCCAGAAATCAATAGCTCTTCATAGGTTGGTCTCCTTTAAAACAATACTTTCTCTCAGTGAACCTTGATGTCCACTCATATAGCTCAACATAAAATGAACCGAAGAATATTTCATATTGACAGTTGATAGGCGAGGGCTTCTATTCTTTTTTTCTGTAAATTGTTGTTCCTTTTTTTATACCCAATCTTGGATTTCTTTCTTTCACGGATGCCACATAAATAGATCCCTCAAACAAATCCCGGTTCTGGCAACAGAACCATTTTTTGGCTTAGGTTGGGTTGACCTAGGTTCGGATTTTACTGCGTACCAACAAAACCCTCAATTACTAGCCCTTTCCACAATGACCTACAAACAAATCATAGTCTCACCCGAAGTGATTATGGGAGCTTGCAGAACCAGGTTTTTACAGCCTTGAGGGATACCGCGATGTAGTAAATTTGTATTTTCTTATGCTTTAACACTTATAAACTACTTCACATTTATATATTACTTCGCAAAATTACATTCATCACTTAAACATATCATAAACATCGACAAACTTCACATACTGACATAAAGTGCATATAATAAGCAAATCAACACATAAAGACACAAATTTTACCATGGTTCATCCCAATGTGGGACTACATCCACAAGAACTATTGCTTATAATAGAGAATTTGTTACAACAAACAGTTCTTCAGTTGCGCACACAATTGCATGTTGTCTATGCAGTAAGATGCACACAGCCTGCACACTAAGCACTAGACCGAGGCCTCCACGGACTCAGCTGTAGATCCTTGCCCCTTTCTCTAAAGTACAGATCACAAAAATAAAACCATAAACATAGATCTAGATCCAATTCATTCATGCCATCCTTTTTTATTATTCATCCCTATATATATTATTACATTGAAGGATTAGATCGCTACATTACCATAGTTTCCAAATTACAAGGGGCTATGGTCCAAAACAAATCAACTTTTACAATATTATATGCTTTTACAAAAAGGGGGGAATTCGCCGCAAAGCCCAATGACATCCTTTCCACTGCGCTCTATCCACAAAATTTGGCTTCGTTACCCAAAATCTAGCCAAATTGGGCTGCGCCCAACAATTCCCTCCATGCTACGGTTCCATGAACAACAGATTTCCTTGGTTAATTGAGCCACGTAGGCCTATGATCCACACGAGCCTCATTTGGCTTCCAATCACAAAACTCCAACGATTGATAACCCCCTTTTTCTTTTAAATCAAATAAAAAGTAGAATTTAAAAGGAACTTCAACACTTTAACTTTGACCGTTCAACTAATTTTACCACTCGTTATTGAAGACAGTTTGCCACAAAAAAAGAGTGTTTGTGGCATGGCCGAGAAGTAGCTGAAGATCTTCTTGTGAAATTAGATATTAGTGTGAAAACATAATATCACCCGAGGTTCTTTTGCTATTATTACAATGGCAAGACACCATCCTAATGTGAAGGTCACTGTCACATACGACAAAATTTGGACAAGTAATAATTAATATATGAACTATAACTAAAAAAGTGGATAAATCAGTCACTCCACACAAGTATGCTACAGGTTTTACCCACTCCAGGATGGGAAACACTAATAAAATAATACCAAACTGATGAATTTTATTCCCCCGCACTGGTGCCAATGTCCAACCACGAACTCTCCAATGGCACTCCACATTTCTACATGACAAATTCACGACTCTAGCAGCTCATCACATAAACAACTTCAACAAGGACATATCATCGGGCTCTATTGACGGCGCCCATAACACCTGTCGTCCACGCTCCACTGACTTTCAATGATAAAGCTCCTTCTCTTCTCTTGATCTGCCCCAATTCGCAACACACAGCCACAGACTCCCAAAAAACGCACCAAAACACGAATCTTCTCTGAATAACAAATCTTCTCTGTTGAAAACGTAATTTCAATTGCACAACAGTTGAGTAGTGCAGTAGCATTAAGACAATAACCGGGCGCATGTATTCCTACCAAAACAGCTCCAGAAAATCACCAAGGATCGGGACACAAGACATCGCCGATGAGCGATCGCCGATATCGCATCGGCGAGTCGCAATGGAGGACTTACAAAGAGTTCTGGGCTTTTATATTTTGCGATGAGCGATCGCTGATATTGCATCAGCGTGTCGCATCGGCGCTCTCAAAAGGGGGCAGGGCCTTTCGCACATATATATATTTGCGATCCGATGAGCCGGACCTGACGGGGATTCAACATTTTATTTCATGTTGTTTCAGTTCCACCAACGGCCTTTTTCCCGTGTTTTGAATGTTTTCCAGGCATAAGTCAAAATATATCGCATCGGCAGATATCGCATCGGCATTTTGCTATTGGGATAGCTAAAGGGACGGGGCCTTTACATATGACCTGCATCTGACCCAATGGGATGGACCCGATAGCATTATAAATAATTTCTGATAAATTTTCAAAGGATTGGCTGGTTAAGATATGCATTGCGACTCGAAAGACAGACCCGATAGAAAAGATATATATGTGTGGACCCTTGATATTTAAAAATAGCAAAGCGGGCATGATTTCCCAGTGGCGCGAAACTGGTTAAAGCAAGCATGGAGCAGTATAGTGCAGTAGGCAGCTACATTTAATTCACAGTATGGCACGCGAAGAAGCAGGTTGCGATCCAACTCTTGCACATTGAATTCTCAGCTACCGCAATTAAAGTGCAGCTCAGTCAAGGACGAGAAGGACAGCCTCGAGCAGTTCACTGCATGGGACTCCATTTTTGTTCATCAAATCATTCAGATTTTGTATGTTTTTTTTTATGTGGTTGTCTGTTGAGAGTGAGAAGGTAGAAGCACAGCAGCGCATGTGAATGAAATTTTAATTGTTGAACATGAAATGTAATACGCAGCAGCGTAGTATACACAATGTAATGGGAAAGGAATGAATAGAGTAGCACTGCGTATGTTTTGGTGAATCCCTCTGAGTGAAAGAGGATGAATTTTGTATCAGGAATTTTATTTTAATGAATACAAATCCTTTTATGGGTGTGTAATACTTTGTTCTTAGAAATAAATTAAAAGCTTCCCTGTGCTAAGATCCTGTGGCAGAAAAGAAGAGCATTGTCTCAGTGTTCAGTTTATTTTGTTTTCGGGATTTTACCAGAAAAATCCCCAACAGTGGTATCAGAGCTTTCCAGGCTCTTTGAAGGTGTCAAAGAAGCTGAAGGAAGGAATTTTTCACTGCAACAACTTCTCCAGCAGAGTGAAGTCTCATGAAAAAGAATCTAAGGTATTTTTCAGTGATTTTTAATACATAGTCAAGTATTGCAAGGAATGGCCAGTACCAGCACTAGTATGGGTATGTTTAATACCCAGCTCCCACAGTTTAATGGGAAAAACTATGACTATTGGGAAATAACCATGAGAGCCCTGTTTGCCTCACAAGATTTATGGGAAATAGTTGAAGATGGTTTTAAAGAACCAATAGATTAAAATGAGTTTAATAATCTAACTCAGGCAGAGAAAGATCTATTGAAGAGCTACAAGAAGAAGGATTCAAAAGCCCTTGTATTTTTGTATCAGTCAGTGCATGAGAGTGTGTTTCCAAGGATAGCAGCAGCCAAGACATCCAAAGAAGCATGGCAAACTCTCAAGACAGCCTATCAAGGCATGGAGAAAGTGAAGACTGCAAAACTACAGTTGCTGAGGAAAGATTTTGAGAACCTGTGCATGAAGGAGTCAGACAATATTGACTCATTCTTCACACATGTAATTGGTCTGGTCACACAGATAAGGACTCATGGAGAGACTCTTGAAGAAAGGAGGATTGTGGAGAAAATATTGAGAGTCCTACCCTCAAGGTTCCATGTGATTGTCACCACCATAGAAGAGACAAAGGATCTCTCAAACTTTTCAGTTGATGAACTTCATGCATCACTGATAACACATGAGCAGAGGTTGAGTAGAAATGAAAACTCATCTCTAGAACAAGCCTTCAAGACTTAGATGTCCTTTGGAAGAGGAAGAGGTCAAGGCAGAGGAAACAAGAGAGAAAGAGGCAGAAGCCAAAATAGAGGTGGAAGGAACAGTCGAGCAAATGCTCAAGGAAGAGGCAGCAATCCAAATCAGAACCAAGGCCAAGGCAGCAACCAACAAAGTGCACAACACCATGCTCAAGGACAAAGGTATGAAAAATCCAATGTCCAATGTTATTATTGTAAAAAATATGGGCATTATGCCAATGAATGTAGAAAGAAGCAGCATGATATGAGTAATAGATCTAGTGAAAATATCACTAGAGAAAATATTAGCCAAGGTAATGTGTTAGCTTGTAATATGGCTGAAACAAATAGTGAAGATATATGGTTTCTAGATTCCTGTTGTAGTAACCATATGACAGGAAACATAGCTTTGTTTTCTGCTTTAGATCAAAGTGTTAAGTCACAAGTCACACTTGGGACTGATAGCAAAATTTATGTTATGGGTAAAGGAGAAGTAAAAATATTTACAAAGAAAGGTGAAAAGAAAACCATAGCAAATGTCTATTATGTTCCTCGAATGAGATGTAACCTCTTGAGTATTGGACAACTTGTTCAAAAATGTTACAATGTTTTCTTTGAGAATGATGTATGCACCATCATGGATAGAGCACCCAACAAACGATGTATTGCTGAAGTGAAGATGATGAGGAACAGGGTGTTCCCTCTCAGAATAAGGGCAGATTTGAAAAACAAAGAAGTAATTGCAGCAGTTACCCAAGGGGCTTTCCAAAGTGTGCCAAAGGATGAAAATTGGTTGTGGCACTTGAGATTTGGACATCTCAACTTTGGAGGTCTTAACTTGTTGAGCAGAAAAGGAATGGTAAGAGGATTACCATTCATAGAGAAACCAGAGCCTTTGTGAAGGTTGTATCTTGGGGAAACAACATAGAGAAAGTATTCCATCAGGGAAAAGCATAAGGGAAAAGGCACCCTTAGAGATTGTCCACTCAGATTTATGTGGACCGATGCAAAATCCATCACTAGAAGATAGCCAGTATTTTGTAACATTTATTGATGATTTTACAAGAAAGACTTGGGTTTATTTCTTGAAGAACAAAAGTGAAGTGTTTGAAAAATTCCGAAATTTCAAAGCACTTGTGGAAAATCAAAGTGGGCTGCGTATCAAAGTTTTGAGAAGTGACAGAGGAGGTGAGTATATCTCCAAGGAATTCCTATGGTTTTGTAGAGAAAATGGGATTCATAAGCAATTTACAGCAAGGTAGACTCCGCAGCAAAATGGAGTTGCCGAAAGGAAGAATAGGACCATCATGGATATGGCGAGGAGCATGTTGAAGACAAATCATTTGCCAAATGATTATTGGGTTGAAGTTGTACACTGTGCAGTATATATTTTGAATAGGTGTCCAACAAAAGCAGTGATGAACAATGTGCCAGAAGAAGCATGGAGTGGGAGAAAGCAAGGAGTTACCCACATGAAAGTTTTTGGATGTGTGGCCTATGCACACATTCCAGATCAGCTGAGGAAGAAGTTGGACAGCAAAGGGGAGAAATGTATTTTCATTGGATACAGTGAGGAATCCAAAGCTTACAGGTTGTATATTCCATCTACCAAGAAGTTCTTTGTGAGCAAAGATGTTCAGTGCATTGAGGAGGAAGCTTGGGATGGAAGCATAGAGAAAACAGTGAATGTTAAAAACTGTTTGTCTCATGATGAAGATGATGAGGAGATTGCTGAAATACATCCCCAAATAGCAGAGCCAACACAAGGACATCAAGAGACACCCTTGAGGATAAATGAGAGTGCTTCTCCAAGCACACCACAAGGAGGAAATTCAAGTGCATCTTCAAGCACTTGCACACCAAATGAAAGAGATAAGAAATTTAGAAATTTAAGTGACATTTATGATGAAGGAATGAATTCCTTGTTTGCTTTGTATTGTCATGTTGATGACCCTATTCATTTCGAAGATGCAATTAAGGATAGGAAATGGATAGAAGCTATGGATGATGAAATCAATGCCATAGAAATAAACAAGACATGGGATCTGGTTGAGCTACCAAAAAGAAAAGAAGTCATTGGAGTTAAGTGGGTCTACAAGACCAAAAGTAATGCTGAAGGAAAAATAGAAAGGCACAAGGCAAGGCTGGTTGTCAAAGGATACAAGCAGCAGTATGGGAGAGATTATGAGGAGACTTTCGCATCGGTTGCAAGAATGGAAACCGTGAGAGCAGTGCTGTCCATAGTAGCACAAAACAAATGGAAAGTTTACCAAATGGACTTGAAGTCAGCATTCCTAAATGGAGTATTAAATGAAGAGGTTTACATTGAACAACCTCTAGGCTATGAGAAGAAAGGCCAAGAGCACAAAGTGTGCAGATTGAAGAAAGCTCTTTATGGGCTGAAGCAAGCACCAAGAGCATGGTACAGTAGGATAGATTTCTATCTACTGGAAAATGAATTTGACAAATGTGAGGGAGAACACACTGTCTACATCAAAGAAAAGGATGGTAAAATTTTAATTGTAGTGTTGTATGTTGATGATGTGATTTTTACAGGTAATGATGACTACCTCATTAAAAATTTCAAATCAGTCATGAAAGAAGAATTTGAGATGACTGACATGGGTTTGCTGAGATACTTCTTAGGAATAGAAGTAGATCAAAATGAAAATGGAATTTTTATTTCACAAGCAAAATATGTAAATGAAGTGTTGGAAAGATTCCATATGCAAGAGTGCAAGGCAGCAATCACTCCCATAGTAATGGGATTAAAACTCAGCAAAGAGGACAACAACAAGGATTTTGATCCTAGCTTGTATAAGAGCATAGTTGGAAACCTTACGTATTTAACTGCAACTAGGCCTGACATAATGTTTGTTGTTAGTTTGATTTCCAGATTCATGGAGAGGCCAAAAGAGGCACATTGGCACACAACAAAAAGAATTCTGAGATATGTTAAAGGTACAAAAATGTTTGGCATTTTATATACTGTCTCAGAATGTTCAGATCTAGTTGGATACACTGATAGTGATTGGGCTGGAAGTGGAGATGATCGGAAAAGCACATCCGGTTATGTTTTTCACATGGGTTCAGGGGCCATTTCATGGGCTTCTAAGAAACAACCTATTGTAGCATTGTCTACAGCAGAGGCCGAATATGTGGCAGCCACAACAGCAGCATGTCAAGCAGTTTGGATGAGAAGAATGTTAAGGAGCTTAGGCCAGGAGCACGCAAAAGGAACGGTAATTTTTTGTGACGATAGCTCAGTTATTGCATTATCCAAGAATTCAGTGTTTCATAAGAGAACGAAACACATTGACAAAACGTTTCACTACATCAGGGAATTGGTAAGCAATGGAGAAATTATTTTACAACATTGCAGGACTCAGGAAGAGGCTGCAGACATTTTGACAAAGCCATTGGATCAGAAAAGCTTCGAATTTTTGAGAGAATGTTTGGGTATGACTGAATGCCGAGCAGTTGAAATTAAAGGGGAGCGTTGAAAACGTAAGTTCAACTGCGCAACAGTTGAGTCGTGCAACAGCATTAAGACAATAATCGGGCGCATGTATTCCTACCAAAACAGCTCCAGAAAATCACCAAGGATCGGGACACAAGACATCGCCGATGAGCGATCGCTGATATCGCATCGTCGAGTCACAATGGAGGACTTACAAAGAGGTCTGGGCTTTTATATTTTGCGATGAGCGATCGCCGATATTGCATCGGCATGTCGCAACGGCGCTCTCAAAAGGGGGCAGGGCCTTTCGCACATATATATATTTGCGATCCGATGAGCCGGACCCGACGGGTATTCAACATTTTATTTCATGTTGTTTCAGTTCCGCCAGCGGCATTTTTCCCGTGTTTTTAATGTTTTCCAGGCATAAGTCAAAATATATCGCATCGGCGGATATCACATTGGCATTTCGCTATCGGGATAGCCAAAGGGACGGGGCCTTTACATATGACCTGTATCCGACCCGATGGGACGGACCCGATAGCATTATAAATAATTTCTGATAAATTTTCAGAGGATTGGCCAGTTAAGATATGCATTGCGACCCGAAAGGCAGACCCGATAGAAAAGATATATATGTGTGGACCCTTGATATTTAAAAGTGGCAAAGCGGGAAGGATTTCTCAGTGGCGCGAACTGGTTAAAGCAAGCATGGAGCAGTACAGCGCAGCAGGCAGCTGCATTCAATTCACAATATGGCACGCGAAGAAGCAGGTTATGATCCAACTCTTGCACATTGAATTCTCAGCTACCGCAGTTAAAGTGCAGCTCAGTCAAGGACGAGAAGGACAACCTCGAGCAGTTCACAGCATGGGACTCTATTTTTGTTCATTAAATCATTGAGATTTTGTATGTTTTTTTTGATGTGGTTGTCTGTTGAGAGTGAGAAGGTAGAAGCGCAGCAGTGCATGTGAATGAAATTTTAATTGTTGAAGATGAAATGTAATATGTAGCAGCGTAGTATACACAATGTAATGGGAAAGGAATGAATAGAGTAGCACTACGTATGTTTTGGTGAATCCCTCTGAGTGAAAGAGGATGAATTTTGTATCACGAATTTTATTTTATGAATACAAATCCTTTTATGGGTGTTTAATACTCTGTTCTCAGAAATAAATTAAAAGCTTCCTTGTGCTAAGATCCTGTGGCAGAAAATCAGAGCATTGTCTCAGTGTTCAGTTTATTTTGTTTTTGGGATTTTACCAGAAAAATCCCCAACATCCTCCACACTCAATGAACTTTCCATCATAAGTATCTCCAATACAATCGTATCTCCACCAATCGGGGGCTCGTATCACAGTGAAAAATGGAGTCGTCTATGGACGCGGAGGAATTGCTGGGATGGCAAAAAGTGGTTGGAATTGTGGCAAAATAATTTCAAAAAATCTTGTAGAAGCAGTGTTTAAATCATGTTTTTGATGGTGGAAATAGTTTCAGCACCATCAAACACTTGAGAAACGCCTAAAATTATGAGTTTTAACAGCTTTTACTTAGCTTTACAAAAATCGCTGCCAATTTTTTTCAAAATAGAACCGAAATTTCCAAAATTCTCAAGACAAAAAAACATAATTTTTAAACTACAACATACAAAATTATCTTTAATGGGATGAAAGACTCCACGTGACCCTAGAACCACACAACCGATTGACTCAGCATCCTAATTCCAAGCCCCACACGCTCATTTGCAGGGGCCACTTTATTTGCAGAAAGATAAACCACTTGCTCCTACGTCTCCACGCAGATAAATTTACTCACATCTCAAGAATTCCACGTGGTCGGCCACAGATCTAATGCCAAGTTGACCGATGAGGAGTCAACATCACCATGCAAATAGGTGTCTGTCGATCCTCTTGTCTCCTCTCCGGCACTCGAGCTCTCGCCTTAAATTCTGATCCAGGTTCGGCCGTGCTGGGTAGATCACCACAAAGTCTGCTCCAATGACGACAATAAGCAAATCTTCCACCTCAGATCCACGATCAAACAAATTGAAGCACCTCTCCCAACAACGACTCACACAAAAAATCTTTACTCTGTTGAGCATTCACGGTAATTAATGGACAACCCTTAATAGACGACACACATATAGGCCTATGATCCCTTGCTCGCATACCAACTAAAAGAAATAGGAAATGAACTCTGAGGTGAATCTAGCTCAACTTGAAGAGCGCTTGCATAGACCACTCCTATATCATTCAGCAAATCATTAGTATAAAAATAATATTGGAAATATTAACAATTTTTTTAAGAATATTATCCCATCTAATTCATCGCAACAAATCTCTAATAATAAAATAATCTATAGAATTCTACATTTCTCTATTTGTTAAATCTATTCTATTATGAATCTTTCGAAAGTTTTACCTAAACTGTTATAAAGTTTTGTTGTGTTAAAGTGAATTTCTGGTCGTTTAAACTCTCTCTTCCCTCGTTCAAACTTTTAGTTAAAGTGTTTTTTTAGTCACGTTCAAACTCTCTAGACATCTTCAAACTGCTTTGAATGATATTCAAACTATTGAGTCGTTTTCAAACTCTCTTTTCACTCATTTTCTAACACTTCATTGAAACTTCTTTGAGTAACGTTCAAACCTTTTTCAGTCATGTTCTCTCTTTCTACTCATGTTCAAAATCTTTTCACTGGTGCAAACTTTACTAACTGATGTTCACACTCTTCCAACTTGTGCTCAAAGTCTTTTCACTCGTTATCAGACACTTCCATTCTCTTTAGACTCACATGTCATGACTAACGCTAATGCTAACATAATATGCCATATCTTGATAATCAACCATTTGAAAATCAACAAAGAAAGCATATACTGGTCTAAATTCAATTCAGATTTATCGCCAGTTACAAATACCTAACGTTATCTATTTGACAGGCCTATGGATTGTGTACTGAAACTCGTGTAAGCAGGTGTAAGCAGTTTTATATGCGTTGCGGATCAATCCAACAAAATTCGAACGTAAGAAAAAAGTAAGAGATTAACGGACCAAAAAAATAAGTTACGGTAATTAAAAATCTTAGTCATGGGACATTCCCATTCCACACATAGTGATGGTAGGTTTAACGAATATTTTAGAATCTCATTATGGGTTAAAGTGATATTAGATTTCAGGAATATTTAGGAATAGGTTAGTTTAATTTATAGAAGAACTATAGATTAAACAACTTAAACTCAAGTTTTTAAAAATGTGTCATATTTTAATTAAAAATAACGACAAAAATTGTCCACCACACTGTGATAGGTGCTTTGTTAAGGCTTATGGCACTGTTTGATGTGAAGTCATCCGTTCAATTCCCCACCCAAATAAAAGTGATATAATAGATGTAATCCTACCAAACTTAAAAAAAAATTAACCACAAAAATGTGACCAAAACCATCCTCTATAATTTAAACTCAACCTTTAATAATATAGAAAAAACTTGAAAACTTGAAGCTAGATAAAACTATTAAATTCCTATAGAATTCCATAATACTACCCATATCAACCATCAAATTAATTTCAACAAAGTTAATCTCAACACGGCTAAAACACAGAATCCTAAATGTTAGGCGCTGAACTTAACTTCCTAAATGTTAGGCGCTGAACTTAACTTACAATTTCAACAAAGTTAATTTCAACCTGGGTAAAACACAGAAGCGTAAATGTTAGGCGCTGAACTTGACTTGCAAGCAGGTTGTACACTGGGTTATATGTATTCCATATGTGCAGTTCTCAGCAGAGAAACAAAAGGAATAATGGAATATACAGTTAGATGGATGGATCAGATAATTGCCACTGACCTGGGAGAAGCGAATTGATGAAGCTTGCCGGTGGTGGAAAAGACTATGACTCCCACTTCTGCGTCACAGAGAACCGCCAATTCTTTCGCCTTCTTCAGCAGTCCAGTCCGCCGCTTTGAGAAAGTGACTTGTCTGCTCGTAGTGTTGTCAATGCGTCTCATAACTACTTTCCCTCGCCCCATCTCGCTGCTTTCTACTTTTGCCCAAACAATCACAACGCTTCTCTCTCAATTGAACCCAACTTCTCTAATCCTGTAACTTCCTTAATCATTGAACTTCCCTAATCCTGCAAACAGTAAGGCCAGTCAATTTCACAGAAAAGACCGTTTCAATCAATAGGGGAGCCAAAACAGAATACAATACAATAAGGCTGGCAGACTTGTTCACCTGTATTATAATTGCAGTAATTGCTTGACCTCTGAAAGGGCAGTGACTCCAATTATAGAATGTAAAGGAAAAATCCAGACAAGAGAAGCATGGTGTTATTCTGTATTAAAAAATAGGGCAAGTGGGTTGTGATTCTGTGAATATCAGATGGTTGAACCCGGGTATCCGGGAGAGGGAGGCTGAATCCATAGAGATTTTTCTTCCTTGGCGAAATGAAGAGTGTGAAGTGGGTATATTCCGAGGTTGTCTAATTTGGCTTTTCTAAGAGGTCAGGTTTCTATGAGGGGAGGTACATCTGGGCAGCGTGTGGCTGTCAGGCTAGTTGAAACTTGTTTTGTTATGATTAATAAGCGAGATACGGTGCACTGTTTGTATCCTATTTTTAAATCTCAATGAATGTACGGGTGTTTCTAAATTCATTATTAAATTGCCTCTCCTATATCAGTGAATCACCCCGTTCAACTTGCCAAGTTCTATGAATCAGCCTTTCACCTTGCGAGTCTATGAATGGCTTCTTTCAACCTTTTCAATTTGACGTAGTCTCTCTGTTATAGATTTTGTCCTAAAAATTTTTTAGTTTATTTTATTTAAAATTCAGTAAAAATTTGTCCAGATTACAAGTTTGAATAGTGAACTCTCCACATGAATCACTCCTTCAACTTGCCCTAATCAATGAACAACAAGTTTGAGGCTTGAATTTTCCACATTGGTAATGCTTCAAGAGAATTTTAAAATGCCTGAATCCATATATGAAGTCAAAAACCTATTTGTTGAATGTCAATGAATGTGGTGGTGCTTTTAAATTCATTATTTAAATTGGCTCTCCTCCATGAGTGAATCAACCCCTTCAACTTGCCTATGAATCTCCCCTTTCAACTTGCCATAGTCTATTTGTTATAGTTTTTGGAGGGTTTTGTGGCATATTCTATAGTCTAATTTATTCTAAATTTAGTAAGAATTTGCCCCTTCAACTTGCCATATTCTATGAACCTCCCCTTTCAACTTGCCATAGTCTATTTGTTATAGTTTTTGGAGGGTTTTGTGGCATATTCTGTAGTCTAATTTAATATAGATTTTGTAAGAATTTGCCCCTTCCACTTGCCATATTCTATGAGTTTCCCCTTTCAACTTGCCATAGTCTATTTGTTATAGTTTTTGGAGGGTTTTGTGGCATATTCTATAGTCTAGGTTATTTTAAATTTAGTAAGAATTTGTTAGAATTACAAGTTTGACTTGTGAATTTTCCACATTTCCAATGCCTGAAAGGATATATAAAATCAAAAACTCATTTTTTAAATCTTAATGAATGTACTAGTGCTTTTCAAATTCATTATTTAAATTGCCTCTCCTCCAGCCGCAAATCACCAGGTCAACTTGTCATAGTCTATGAATCACTCCTTCCAACATGCCATAATCTATGTGCTATAGGTTTTGGAAGGTTATCTAACATATTTTCTAATTTAGTTTATTCAAAATTTAATAAATATGGGTTGGAATTACAAGTTTGAAATATAGATGCTCCATATATAGAATGTTTCAAAATATTTTTGAAAATGCTTAAATTTATATATGAAATCAAAAAACCATAACTAAAATTGTGAGAAAAAAAAAAAAAATCTTCCAAAACTTATTATAATTACGACTTTATTCCACTTCTAGAGATCACCTTATCAAAAATGTTAAAGTTTGACATTAATATTTAAAAATATGACTGTGTTGAATTGCAAATTAAGTACGATTCCCATGTGTAACAAAATAATGTGCAAACTAAATTTCCTTGGCATACGACTACACTCCTGAACCATTAAGTGCGATTCATCTGGACAGATTTTAAAGCGTCTTAATATGCCATTACCATAACTAAAATTTTGAAGAATTAAAAGAAAAAAAAGACTCCAAAACTTATTATAATTACGACTTTATTCCACTTCTAGAGATACCTTATCAAAAATTTTAAAATTTGCCATTAACATTTAGGAATATGACCGTGTTGAATTGCAAATTAAGTGCGATTCATATGTGTAACAAAATAATGCGCAAACTAAATTTCCTTGGCATGCGAATACACTCCTGAACCATTAAGTGCGATTCATCTGGACAGATTTTAAAGCGTCTTAATATGCCATTAAGCTTTGTCGTTATCGTTGCTGCGACTGTAACAAAACAATGCGCAGACTGAATCAGCATTCGCATGCCATTAGACTTCTAAAAAGTAAAGGATTGCGTCATACGAGGAGCAGCAGTTTCGAAGTGTGTACTTCTTTTATGGTATATATTTTGTCAGGTAGTAAGTAGAGAATGAATTCAATTTTTTTACGTTAGTTTTTATTTTATTCAGGGAGTTGATACTTTGCTTAATAATATGTTATTTTGGGTCATTTAAAATGATAACCAATTTTTAAAGACAAAAGTTCTATAGTGAAATATTTATTCTTTAAATTGAACTATATCTCTTTGTTCAGAAAATTTGTACACACAATAGATTTTGTGTATTTATTAATTTATTGATAAAATAAAGTCGATCTTTGAAAAATATTTTTTATATAAAATTTACATTTTATTTTACGTATAATAATTAAATATAATTAATAGAGATTTTTTTTGATTTTTTATTTACTAAATATTTAGAATGATCAGATCTCTCAAATTTTTCTGAGTATAAAATTTTTGAGTATAAAATTAGAAAACAAATTGCACCATATTAATTGTATAAATTTCACATATATATATATAATGGCTTTATTTACTATTAATTAAATTTAAATATAAAGTTCTAAAATAAAATGGTTACTAATATTATTATATAATTAATAAATACAAAATTTTAAAATATAATGGTTACTAATTTTAATCATTACATATATTTATTATATTTCTATATTTAGAAATATTTCTAGTTTTATAATAATTAGATAAAGTCTATATTTTATAGTAATAGTGAAAGTAAGATAATAAGCACAAATATTTATTAATCTTTTCTTAAAATTTTTATGGCCTAGCCTAATTTATAGATGAAATAGACTTATGACGAAATAGATTTTTTTTGTCGGACAAATCAATTTCAACAAATAATGTGAATTTTTCTTTTTTAAAATGCATTTTCTAATGTATAAATCAATTTCAACAAATAATGTGAAATTTTTCTTTTTTAAAATGCATTTTCTAATGTATAAATGGATTTGGCACCATGAAAATCCAACTTATAGATGAAATAGAATTTTGACGAAATATTATCAATTTCAACATATAATGTGAATTTTTATTTTTTAAAATGCAAAGTACAAATGGATTTGGCACCACGAAAACCCAACTTATACATTTCTTTTTTTCTCTCCGAATCCCACAAAATAATGTGACTTTTTCATTTTTAAAATGCATTTTCCAATGTATAAATGAATTTGGCACCATGAAAACCGGTTATAGTCACTCAAATTCTATAGATTAAACAACTTAAGGTCAAGTTCATAGAAATATATGTTGGGTTTTGGTTAACATTAATGAGAAAAATGTCATAAAAAACTATTTTGTGTATAAAATAGAGGATACCTTTTTTAATTAATGAACCATAATTTTATGGATCTATTAGTTAAATAGAACTATAACTCTTTATACAGAAAAATTGTACACATACAAAACAATTCGTGTATTATTAATTTATTGACAAAATAAAGTCAACCTACATGAGCATAGTTTGAAAAATCCTTGTTATATAAAGTTTGATTTTTTTTTTTTTTAAGTATAATAATTAAATATAATTAATGTAGATCTATTTTGATTCCCTATTTACTAAGGATTTAGACAAAATAATTTTTTTTGTTAAGTATAAAATTAGAAAACCAATTTGGACCATGTTAACTATATAAATTTGACATATATTTAAATAAAAATATTACTTTCTTTAATTTTATTAAAATCATTATAATTTCCCAGATGCGGGTGGCACCATCACCCTTAATGCATCTCATGCAGAGAATTAAATTCTGATACTGCCAGCTGCACAACAGCGTGGCTTCCTGAGACTTAACCTTATGCGAAGGGGAAGAAGGTATTAATGCAGGATCGGTTAGCAGATCTGCATTAATAGCTCGCGTTGTTTGACGAAACATTCTCTTAGTTATAATCATGCTGTCCCTCAGCGTTTTCATCACGCCTTATGCTCAGTCGCTCGGCAACAGAACCTGGTTAGCGGAGGTTGTTGGTGATGGACTGATTTTGGTTCACCGCCGCGAGCTCCAGGCCAATGTTACCATGGTAAGGTCTCCCCTGTTCTGGATTTACTCATTGGTTGTATTGTGTTGGCATCTGTGAGTTCTGCTGGGCATCCCTTTTGCCTCAACCGACTCTATTCTGTCATCTCTGTTGTCTATAATCTCTCTGCACCCTACCACCTATCTGTCATTATGGTTCGCTCGGGTAAGAGGCATCGTTCAGGGGGGCGTCGTGACAGTATCTTGCATCCCTCGGCTGGTCATGCTGTGGAAACTGAGAGGGCGCCCATCAATCCCCCCCCCCCCCCCCCCTCCACGAAGCTGTGCCACCTTTGAGCTCTGATCGCAAGCCTATTCCGAATAGTGCCTTCCAAACCACGCACTTTAAATTTCAAAGTAATTTGAACAAGCCCCTTATTACTGCTCACATCACCATTATTCTTTTGGAAGAGGAAAATTAGGTCTCCCCTTTGGTTTGCATTGCTCCTGATCCTTCCCAAAGAAGTGAGCATTCCATCGACAAAGATAGCCTGGAGAATTGGAAAAGTGAGAAGTCTGGAGAGGAGGAATTTCTCAAAAATCTTCCTCCCCTTGAAGATACAGGACCTGCTACTGAGGAAGGGACTCAAGGTGAAGCAAGCCATTCCATGGCAATCCCTGGCAGTGATTTGGGCGGCAATGAAAGTTTGGGAACCGGCAGTGTAGGTCTGGCTGAGGAGAAGAATCATGGCAAGGCAAAGGAGGGGTAGCGCCACCTGGGACTGCCTCTTTATTTTTTGTTTCGGCTACTGTTTCAGGCTCACAGTGAGATTTCAGCACTCATGACCTTTTTTTTTGGCTTCCAGCTGGGGATTTGGTGATACATTTTGTGTTGGTTTGCATTGATTTTGTGTTTCTATGGCTCAGTTCTCTTTCTCAGCTAAATATGTCACTCTCTATGTCTTTCATCTGGTTTCTTGATCTTTGTAACTGGTCTCCCCAGCTTCTGTTTGTAAGGGGGTAGTTCTGTTTTGTTGAGTGCTCTCAAACTATGTCTCCGGAGGCCTCGACACTATGTAAAAATATTTTGCCTTACAGTTAATAGAATTTAGTATTTGCAGAGAAAAAAAAATCAATATATATATATATATATATATATATATATATATATATATATATATATATATATATATATATATATATAATATTATTTTCTTTAATTTTATTAAAACCTATCTATATATATATAAAATTAAAGATAATGGTTTTATATATTTATTGGTTAAATTTAAATATGAAGTCCTAAAATATAATGGCTACTAATTCTATTATTTAATCAATAAATATAAAATTTTAAAATATAATGGTTATTAATTTTAAGCATTAAACATATCTATTATATTTCTATATTTAGAAATATTTCTAATTTTATAATAATTAGACTAAGTCTATATTTTATGGGGTAGTCTAACTTATATGCAAAATAGACTTTTGATGAGATAGATTTTTGTTGTGAATCACAAAAATCAATTTCAACAAATAATGTGATTTTTTATTATTTAAAATGTATTTTTTAATGCATAAATGGATTTGACATCTCTCGAATTTTATAGATTAAACAACTTAAAGTCAAGTTTTAAAAAATATCTATTGGATTTTGGGTAAAATTAACCAGATAAATGTCATGAAAAAAATCATTTTGTCTATAATAAAAAACTTAATTTTATTATTAATGAGTGATAGTTTTATGGATCTATTAGGTAGATAGAACTATAACTCTTTATAGAGAAAAATTGTACACATAAAAAAGAATTTGTGTATTTATTAATTTATTGAGAAAATAAAGTCAACCTACATATGCATAGTTTGAAATTCCTTTTTCTAGGTATAATAATTAAATATAATTAATGTAGATCTATTTTGATTTCCTATCTATTGTACATTTAGAATGATCAAATCTTTTAAACTACAAAAAAAATCGAGTATAAAATTAGAGAAAAAACTGGCATCTATGACCATTTCCATGAGAGGTCGTTGTAACTGACTAATTTCTCATGATTTTTGAGTAGTCCACTTAGCACTCATTGCATCTTGATCATCACTTCCGGGGCTTGCACCTGGTAACCAGGACTTCCCAGGAGGTCCCCCATCCTAGATTGCCTCTGTCTCAACCGTGCATAACTGTGGAGTTTTCCCCACAATCAAACCCACTTAGCTTGCTACCCCATTTGCAAAACCTTAGCAAGTATTGTGCCTCATGAAGCATTCAAGTAGAGTTCCCTTCACTCTTTTCAATTAAGTATTGGGGGTTTCCACAGTGCATTATATTAGATATCATTTTTTGGGAATCAACTGCGTTAAGTAAGTCATTCATCTATGACCATTTCCATGAGAGGTAGTCATAACTCACTAATTTCTCATGATTTTTGATTAGTCCACTTAGAACTCATTACATCAGGTGATGCTCATAGGGTTGAAGAAGTGGGATTCAAACTAGTGAAATAAATCACATAGTTTCAATCCCACTTCTTCACCCCTGTGAGGATCACCTGATGCAATGACTGTTAAGTGGACTATTCCAAAATCATGAGAAATTAGTGAGTTACAACTACATCTCATGGAAGTGGTCATAGATGAATGACTTAGTTAACACAGTTGAATCCGAGAAAATGATATCTAATATAATGCATTGCGGAAACCCCCAATACTTAATCATGTTGATTATATATATATATATATATATATATGTATATATATATATATATATATGTATATATGTATATATACATATGTATATATGTATATATACATATATATGTATATATATACATATATATATATATATATATACATGTATATATATATATATATATATACATGTATGTATACATACATACACACACACACACAGATATATATATATATATATATATATATATATATATATATATATATATATATACATATACATATACATATACATATATAGATATACATATATATATATACATATATATATATATATATACATATATATATATATATATATTTAATTTTATTAAAGCCATTATATATATATATATATATATATATATATATATATATATATCATGCTTTTAATAAAATTAAAGATAATGGTTGTATATATTTATTAAGTAAATTTAAATATGAAGTTCTAAAATATAATGGTTACTAATATGAATTATTACACATATTTATTAATTTTTACATTTAAAAATATTTCTAATTTTATAATAATTAGACAAAGTCTATATTTTATAGTTAACAGTGAAAGTAGGTACAAATATTTATTAATCATTTCCCAATTTTTTTTATGGCCTAGTCTAAGTTATATATGAAATAGAAATTTTCTCCAAATCACGCACATAAATTTCAACGAATAATGTGATCTTTTGTTGTTTAAAATGCATTTTCTAATGCATAGATGGATTTGGCACCTTCAAAACCCCCGGGTCATTCGAACTCTATATATTAAACACCATAAAATCAAGTTTTTAAATATGTATAAATATCTATTGGATTTTTGTTAAACTTAATGAGAAAAATATCTTGAAAAAAATATTTTCTCTATAAATTAGACTACACCTTTTTTTATTATTAATGAGTGATAATTTTATGGATCAATTTGTTAAATACAACTAAACTCTTTATAGAGAAAATTTGTAACATACAAAAGAATTTATATATTTACTAATTTATTGACAAAATAAAGTCAAACTACATATGCAAGTTCTAATAAATCTTTGTTATATAATCTAAATTTAGTTTTTTACTTATAAAAATTAAATATAGTTAATGTAGATTTATTTTGATTTCCAATCTATTAAATATTTAGAGTGGTTAAATTTCTCAAAATATGAATATCTCTTTTTAGTATAAAATTGGGAAAAAGGTTTGCAATATATTCATAATATAAATTTGATATCTATTTACATAAAAATATTCTTGACTTTACGTACATACGTACGTACGTACATACATACATACATATATTTAATTTAAATTTAAATTTTAATAAAATGAAAGAAAATGGTTTTATATGTGTATTAATTAAATTTGAATATGAAGTTTTAAAATATAATGGTTACTAATCTTATTATATAATTAATAAATATAAAATTTTAGAATATAACGGTTACTAAAATGAATCATTACACATATATATTATATTTCTATATTTAGAAATATTTCTCTTTTCATAATAATTAGACAAAGTCTATATTTTATAGTTAATCTTATAGTACACATATTTATTAATCATTTCCCAAAAAAATTGTAGTCTAATTTATAGACAAAATAGAATTTTGATGAAATAGACTTTTTGCGTGAATTGCACCAATCAATTTCAACAAAAAATCATATTATTTGTTATTTAAAATGCATTTTCTAATGGATAAAAGGATTTGGCACACTGAAAACCCGCGAGGCACTCGAATTCTATAGATTAAAAAATTTAAAGTCAAGTTTTGAAAAATATCTATTAGATTTTGGTTAAATTTAATGAGAAAAATGTCATGAAAAAAACCATTTTGTCTATAGAATATACACCTTTTTTATTAATGAGTGATAATGTTATGTATCTTTTCGTTAAATAAAACTATAACTGTAACATTACCCAGTAACCTCGTTTACACAATTTACCCACATGTACATATCCAAATTACTATTCCAGATTCCTCATTAACCATTAGATAAAATCTTCATCATTACATAGAGTAACTTTAGTAAGCGAATAGTAAATTACACAACCATTAACAACGAATAATGTACCATATTAACATAAACTTTCTAATGTAACATTGCCTTAATTCCATGAGTATTTTAACTCTATTAGTTAATTATATTCTTGACAATATAAAAGTCACATCATGCAAGGAATCAATGTCATAAAAATGGGACAACATGCAACCACATACTTAGACACTGAAATACCCTAGAAACCCCATAGGGTGAAAATGAGCAAGCATTTAATTTTATTATTAAACACTCATGACGGTGTTCACCTCTCACTCAATGGTTATAAGGGAGTCCATCCCTTGACCATTGTTATAAAATATTACAAAGAATATCATCTAAAAAACAACATAACTTGTTATAAGCTATTACAATCATCATGACATCATTTACCCACAATCCCTTGAGCACTGTGTTTTTAGGGTCTAGCTCTTGCCATCAGTGGATTATCCTATAGCTGACATTCCTTCAATATGCATAGACCACTAAATTATTTCCCTCCATAATGGTAACTTAATCCATATTTATATGTCACAACCTTTTCCTACAACTTTTATTGCCAACAACCTTTGATATCATGAATAAATCAATTATTAATCAAATAAATTCATAAATATATAATAGGTGCTTCACTATATCTTCATGTACATTCGTGAAATGCAAACAAAATATCGTGATATGCTTCCTTTAACACTGCATATGAATTATTTATAAGCATATAACTATCAATGGATTTCTATAAACAAATACAACATTAACTAATATTCTCCTCACATAAGCCCACATTCTTGCAAGAAAAATCATTCCAACTTTCCAGTCATTTCTTTAAAAGAAACTAAAACATTAGTTATGATCTTCGTGCATGAGAATTACATAAACTTTATCAAAAGAAATATCCCTTCAACTATTACTTTTGGTGCATGCAAATATGTAAAGAAAGCTAACATAACAAATGTTGTTTCTATGCATGCAAATGCATATACTTTCCAAAAGAATTCTTAACACAATAGAGCAAGCAACACATGTTTCATTTTCGAGGATATCTAGTATAATAGGGCATGCAAAAGCACATTTTCTTTTCCTTAAAACTAATGCAATAAAGCATACAATTATATGTCTTCTTTTCCAATGATTTTACTAACATTACCCATATATATATATATATATATATATATATATATATATATATATATATATATATATATATATATATATATATATATATATATATATATATATATATATATATATATATATATATATACATGTACATGTACATGTACATGTACATGTACATGTACATGTACATGTACATGTACATGTACATGTACATGTACATGTACATATACATATACATATACATATACATACACACACACACACAGATATATATATATATATATATATATATATATATATATATATATTCCAAGGAAACTAACAAAATACTATGGGTTTTGTGCATGTAATTCATCCTCTTTCTCAAAGAATCTTTTCCAACGTAGGCTAACACAACATGCTATCTTTTCCCACATACAAATGTATATTCTTTCCAAACGAATGCTAATACAAATATTGCATGCATATGCATGATATTATTCCAAAAGAAACTAACATAATAGTTATAATAGCATAAAAGTAATCACATATAGTTTTTCTAAAGAAATATAGCTCAATAGTTCTTCTATACATGTAAAGAAAATATCTCTATAATACAATAAGTATTTTTTTGTGTATGCAAGAGATTATCAAAATAACCCTTTTCTAATATATGCAACACATATTCCTCCTCTAGAATTCTACCATGATGAACTGTTATTTTCAAGTAAAGAAATACATACTTTTTTTTCAAAAATAATTTAATATAACGCCATTTCTCTATCTTTATACATGCAAGTTTCTCATGCTCTCCTTTCAATAAATTACCATAGCTAACCATATTTTATGCATAAAGCCCAAGAAACAATAACAAGGTTAACTTTTTATGCACCTAAATCAAGAAATTAAAACAATTCTTCTAGTGAGGTAATATTTTCAAGAGATTATTCTCTTCAACAATATTTACATAATAACTTTCTACAACTACATGAAAAAAACATATTTTCTATATCACAATGACTACCCTTTTGTAAATGCAACATGTGTTTTTTCTAACATAATGACCCTTACTTTAATGCACACAATGTTTTCAAGAAACAAACATGCATTCTTGTTCAAATGAGATTCATATGCATGTTTTAAGAAAAAATATTTATTTTTCATCAATTCATTCTCAAAACTCCTATTCATGTCATTCTACACTAAAATCCTTGTAGTCTTTAAATATAGAACATATGTAATATATGCTAAACCATTCCATGAAAATTAATTTTATTAACTATTGTTAGGTCCTTATATTAGTAGTGTAGCCTCTTATTATTATTACTACAACCCTTTTATTGTATTGTTGTGCCCTTATAATATTCTTGTTATGTAGATTCTCATTATATTTTGACCCCTTAGACTCCTATATATAGAAAGAAGGTATTTTCATTTGCATCATCCAAGAATTGTTCATTTGTGTAATGTAAGGGAGGTTTCCCCCTCGAAGACTCTTATTTTGAAGTTGTTGATCTATCTCTTGTTCTATTTTGTGAGCTGGTTTCATAACATTTGCTATCAGAGCTTATGATTTGAGGGTTTCACTACTTCAAACAGGGCATCATGGAACTTTCACTATAACATTTTTTCTATGAAGCTTCAGAAGCTGAAATTAAAACCCATTTGAGATGAAATCTTGGGGAACCCCATGTATGAATTTCATATATTTTATCACTATATTTTTAGAGATATGATCTAAGGAAGTTAGGTTTTTTTTCAGGCTACACAATTCGATCTCAAATAGGTGACCTTGGAAAATTCATCATGACTTTCACTCTGAACATCGGATTTAAATTTATTAAAAAGTAACCAAATGCGGAGAATACAATCTATAATCAAGCCATTGTGGGAGATTAGGCATAATTATTTCTTGGAGAATACAATATCGATCAAACTTGTGGGGTTGGAAAGAGGACTTAGAGGGCTACCACAAGATGAAATTTTAAAACCACGAGATCCGAAATTGTAGAGTTACAGCCGTTTCAAGATCGAGCACGTAAAAGTAACAAAAATAATGAATCAAATCAAGCAAATAGCCACACCTAGCAAGAAAAATTGGATGGATTATTTGAAGACTGTGATAGAGGATAAGATAAATGGATTTATCTATGGATGGAAGCTAATATTTATAGTATAAAAGGAAAATTGAAAGGCAACATGGAGGATTTGAAAAAGGGAAGGGAAGGTTTGTAGGAAGATTGGACAAAGTTGCTACAAGAAATGCTTCATAATGACCAAAAGGTAGTAGGGGAAACTCATGATGAGAGAAGAACAAATTTAATCATGATTCCATAGAATCTAAGGTTGGATTGAAGACCCACCATATTCCAAATATTGATATGAGGAAGTTTCATGGCAAGGATCTCGTAATGTGCAAAACACACACAAGGTACATATTCCATCTTTATATTTAGAACCGAATAATTTTATATGGTACAGAAGGCTTTGTTCTTGTAACACACTTGTCACCTGGTCAATTTTTATGTAGTAAATAATAGCACATTACGAAGATATAGGGAGCAACAACTTATTTAGCCAATTGATAAGTCTCAAGCAAAAGGGTTCAATCGCGGAGCACATTGACGATTTCCAAAAATTGAACATAAGGGTAAATGATATTCTAGAGGAGCATAGGATTGCTTTATTCATAGGGACTTTAAAGGATAACATCCAACATGAGGTTTGTCTTTGGGAACTTGATTCATTAGAGAAGGCATTCAAGTTGGAAATAAATGTGGAAAGAAAAATTATGGCAACAAGGAAGTCTACCACCCACAACTATAAAGATGAAACTGTTGCTACTCCTAGCCTTCCACAACATACAAGGTTGACACCACAATAGTTGGAGGAAAAAAGAGCAAAATGACTTTGTTACAGCTGTGATAGAAAATACACTATAGGTCATAAGTGTGATGAGAAGAAATTATTTGACATAGATTGTGAAGAGGAGGAAGAAAAGGATCAAGAAACATTAAAAGAAGAGGATATGCACTAGGAACCAACCCTGGAGAAAGAGGAAATGAATCTGACCATATCTTGTAATGCATTGGCATGAATTACCAATCCTCAAGCTCTCAAGATAGATGGATAAACGAAGACAATGAACAAATGTTTGGAAGGATATATTCATTGCTTTGTATCTGATAAATAAACACAATTGGTCATGTGGTTACCTCTGACTAAATGGTCGTATAACACTTCCTTCCATACTACAACAAATATGACCCCATTTATGGCACTCTATGGGTATCATCCACCATCCATCACATCATCTTTAAGAGAAAATTCTAAGGTTCAAGTAGTGGAAGATCACATCAAGCATCAGCAACAAGTTCTCCAACTCTTAAGGGATAACCTCACTTTAATGCATAATCAAATGAATCAACAAGTATATCAACATTGCAACGAAAGATGTTTTCATGTAGGTGACTTGGTATTTTTACAACTACATCCATACAAACAAATGTCCCTCAAGCAAGCTAAGAAGCATAATAAATTATCACCAAAGCACTATGGTCCTTACAAGGTGTTGCAAAAGATTGGTACTATTCCATACAAATTGGAGGTTCCTGCATCTTCCCAAGTGCACCCAGTTTTATATGTTTCATGGTTAAAGAAGGTTATACATGACAAGCTCTCAGTTAAAACAATATTGCCGAAACTTTATGATAAAGGAAACATCATAATGAAACATAAAGCAGTAACAGAATCAAAAATCTAATAGCTATGGAATCAATCAATTTTAGAGTATCTCATCAAGTGGAAAAACTTATCCGCTGAGGATTCCACATGGGAGGATGATAATTTTATACAGAAGAATCTAGCACTACTCAAGCATTGAGGACAACACCTTTTTGGAGGAGAGGGGCATGTTAGGTCCATATACTACTAGTGTATCCCCTTATTGTTATTAGTGCAACCCCTTTATTGTATTTTTGTGCCCATGTAATCCCCATATTATTATTATTGTGCCCCATAGAAGCCCACTATTGTTATTGTTTTTCCCTTACAATATTATTGTTATGTAGGCTTTGATTATACTGTGAGCCCTTAGACTCCTATATATAGAAAGGAGGTCTTGTAATTTGTATCATCCAAAAATTGTTCATTTGTGTAATGTAAAAGAGATTTACCCCTTGAAGAGGCTCATTTTGAAGTCGTTGATCTATCCCTTCTTCTATTTTGTGAGTTGGTGGCATAACAACTCTTATCTTTTCCAAGAATTCGATAATGTATGTCAAGACATTTCACTTCGAAATCTAATACAATGATGCATGAAGTTCATATATTAGTTTCAAGAATCAATATAGAAATTTATTTCATGAATTCTAATGGAATGGATATTATTATTGTGAACATATTCATTTTGAGAGTCTATAGGAATCATGCTAACAACTCCAAGGAAAATACTAATCTAATATTAATAATCTAGTTTTCTCTCATATTTCATGGAAATATTTTCTTTAATGCAATAACTTGTTTTCTTTCTCTTTTCATAAAAAAACTTTACATACATATTTTTCGTGACAAATATCATGATTTATTTAATCCTTTTCTGTGCAGGATTCATGTGTGTTTTCTTTCTAAGGAAACAATATCCCCAATTTATCTTTTACAATGCAATTTTCTTTCACCCAAGTAATATGATTTCTTTATTTTTTACCATGCAATTTTCTTTCGAGAAAGTAATATATTTTATTTATATTTAACCATGGAATGTTCACATGCATTCTTTATGAAAAGTAGTATGACTTCTTAAATATTTTTGTTTGCAAGATTCACATGCATTCTCTTTTCAAGAGTAACAACATCTGTGCGATATATATATTTTTTAGAACAACATGATTACTTTGTTTTTAATATGTATAATTCTCATGCATATTTTTAGAAAATTATTGCATAGAAACCATGCAGAACCTTCCAATCAAATAATTAACTCCTTTACAGAAAAATCCCTGCAACTTTCATGAGTCTAGAGCAATATTTCCAATTGATAAAATAAACTATCATTATTTGCATGAAACACATGCAATTTATTTCCAAAGAAGTCAAGGTTACTTATCTTTTCTGACCAATAACCATGAAGTCCCATGTGCATAGCTCATGTTCAGGAATACCTTTCGTTGGAGCCACAACATTCCTCACCAAAGTTGTGATGACCAATTCCTTGAGACTTCGCATGATGAAAAATCCAGTTGATGAAGAGGAAAGTAGTTGTTCTAGTTTACGAATGAATTTAAAGAACTTGTAAAACTTTCCTTTTTGCAATGGGTTGGCATTCTCTTTATTTGGTTCAAATTAGTTTCCAACTAAATCATAACAGTTCTTTTTTTCAACCATTTCGTTAAACATGGTAAAATTAATCTTTTCTATTGTGAATGTCAACATAAATGAAATTTATATGGATATCACATACTCCCCCCATTTAAGTAAACACCATCCTTAGTGTTTTTCATTAACTTTTACTCATGATATAATGATATAAACAACGAAAATAGAAACCTTTCGCTTTAAAATGACTGATTTTATTTCTAGGCAATATGAATAAGCCGATAAAAACTAATACTATTCATCAATAGTCATAAGGATTTACAACTGCAAAAATATGCAAGTTCTACTTTCCATCACATATCCATTATTCAAATTCATAAAATGAAAAACAAAATCTCTATATCAACTTACCATTACTAATTAGTCTTGGAAGTCATGGTCAATTTTATCAAAGTTTTCTAAGAATGTTTTGAGAACCCATCCACACTCCATCGAAAGCACCCTGTAATATATGAATAACAAATCCAATGTAGTCATATTAGTCAAAACATTTTCAATAAAGTGAAATATTTTAGCTATCAATCAATTATGTAATTTCAAGTGATATTTCCATCACATTATTTCTACAAGTAGTTAGAGAGCACCAACACTCTAACCATCAAAATGATAAATCACTGCAACACGTGCACATTGTCTTAGCTCCCACTAAAGACATCCACACAATACTTCTAAAAGTACTCAAATAACACCTAGAACAATAAATGTACCAAGTGCATATTGTCCTAGCCCTGTTAAGACATTTAAAAGATTAGTAATACAATAAAGGAACTCCATTACCAACAATTCCTTACTGATCACTAGGCTCCTTTCCTGTCAAGATGTACACAACATGTTTATACAATTATGTATAAAACTATTTTTTAACACAACAAATAAATGATTAGTGAATTTGTTTTTCTCCTCCCAACCCATGGGAACTGGTTTCCACAACCATACTGAGTGATTTTCACATCTAGATAGTTCTCTAAAAGAGACCATACTAGGTCCATTCTAGATCCACTGGCCAACCAGCTCGAGAATTCCAATAACCACAAAGTTTCCAATACAGGATTCCTCTTGGAAACATCCTGCCTATTCCTCTTACAACATCCCATCTACAAGGAATTTTGGGCATCCTCTAATTAGAATCCAAATCAACAGAGTTACCTCAGGGTTTTTCTCCTCTTCATCATCTTGGCCAACTCTTTTCCCTTATTGAGATCATTTATCTCTAGGGAGAGGAAATCCAGGAAAGAAAGTGCCATCAACCCCTCCTTGCAGGCAACCACCACTAACCCAAGGCCTCTTGGAATTTCACAACTGTCTACAACTGTCTAGCATGTAAAATTCTCTTTTAGCACTCTTTGCCACAATGGTTTACATAACGAACCATATGCACATTATCATTAACAAAAGAAAAATTTATGTACACCATGAATCTATACTTAACCCTCAGCATGGAAGACTACGTACAACACAGTGGAAGAGTTGTGTAGATGCTACGTGCAAAGAGAAAATAAGTGTGATTTTGTGTGGATCATTAACCAATTGACTATGAATTTTTCCAGCCATGGAAGCATAATATAGCACAAATAATTTTCTTTTAATATTGGAAGGAGATTGGAAGTCAAGCAAGATTGGAATACAGAGTTGAATGAACCACGTGCACATATTGGTTACTTCACATTTTGAGAATTGAACAACTGCATCAAGATTTTGCTGGAGCTCATAGTCACAGAATGCTTGAAATATTAGCATTGTTTTCAAAGTCTGCATCATTAGTTGATTGATCTGGGGTAGCCCCATATGTTCCTGTAGTAAGCACTTAATTCCTTTCATCAGTATTACCTTTTTAGCTTTTTGTGTTTCATCATCTTATATTATCTAGTTATTCAAACATATACTGATTGCACTGAGAGAGAATTTAAAGAGAAAATGACCTACATCCGGTTGAAGAGTCGCTATAGATATGAATTGATATCAACTGGGATCACTCAACGTATCAACCTTGAATGAGATTGATGGAAGTATTTTCGATCCAGAAAAAATCTCTCTGTCATGTAATCAGGTTCTCTTCAAGTTGTCATTTTATTGTGTTATCTTGCTTTATATATGGTTTCATCCATTACCCTGCGAGTCTAGAAAAATTTGTTAAAATATGAAAAGGTCTTAATAGAGCATAGGGGAAGTTGTGTGTTGGATTGGTAGGAACCTAGATTGACAATGTGATAGCATTGTTGATTGGGTGAGCTTTGTTTAAGCACTTCATTTAATTTTTTTGGGCAAATCAATTCTATTGTGGGTGGCTTGTTTTAGAATTGATATATTGGTTCCCAGATAAAATTCTCTGGTAGGTGAAATATCTGACTTGGTTCTTGAATCCTAGTTATGAAGGGTTAAAGAGTTGTCTTAGCTTAGCTAGTAGAACAATGTGACCATTTTTAGGCAGTTTTTCATTTTAAATACGAAAGCAATTGTGTGAAAATAAATTGTGTGAAATATGCAAAGAGAAGATCTTGGACAACATTTACATCTAATATCCATACATTGGATCAATACATTGCATAATTCGATTATTGACTATCTTATTCAAATCAGGATTTTCATCCGAAATCAAATATGAAAATTCAATATTACTTTATGTTTCTGGTTTCGATTTGTGATCAGTTGATATTTTGTAGAATCATTGAGAGAAGAAGATGTTGCACAATTGAATTGGATCAAATCTGAATCAAATGGGATAGTTTCACGTTGATATGAATTATTTTTTATAGACTCTACCTTCATTTCATGATCCAATCATTGAATTATCTTCTCATGGGTTTCGTGTGTTGCTTTCAATGATGTTTCCAGTCAAAGGAAACTTTAGATTTACAACCTGACTTGGAATGACCCAAATGCATCTACTTTGGAGGATCTGATATTGCATGTAGCTAGTCAAATAGATTCCTGTTGCAAACTAGCATTGGAAGCTATAGGTTGAAGGCATGAGCATTAGTGCCCCATTTTAGAGCAAGTGGAAGTGTCTGTGATCCTAAGTTCAATTTGAAGTTGTGAGCTTATCACTATTGTCTCCTTGTTTATTTTTTATGGGAATTGATAAATGTGAGGAATGGTTGCAGAAGTTAATGTGGAGACTAGAAATTCGCATAAGAATTAAAACGCGTGCCTAAGTCCAACCTTTGTGTGTCGCATATTACATTTGGGAAGTACTACAAACCAATTGATATTTTGTTCTAGTGATTGTGTCCAATGAGCGACATGGATATTGATAGTCTAGATTGTCGTCATTGACCATCATCTCATATAAAAAAGTGTGGAGTTTCATAGAGTTGAGGACCACCATCATGCCTCAGTAAAGAAAGGAGACGAAACAAGTATGCAACATGTGTGTGTTGAATCCTTTGTATTAGAGGCATAGAGTCATGAGTGGTTACTATTAATGTGGGGTCATGTGACTACATTTGACTTTTTTGGTTTTAACTTGAAAGATCAAAATATGTTTGAAAATTGCATTGAATTATACAAAGTGTGGAGTAATATTTTTTATAGTGCAGAATAAGTCTTGTGCAAACCACTGTTTAGATTGAAAACTCTTTCGGAAACCCTTCAGCGTTGAACAAGCTGAAGGAAAAAGTGTTATGCTTTAATGTGGTGCTCAACAAAGCGAATATGAATTTTTGTAAAGACATTTGAAAATGGGGTGTGTAAGTCTAGGGGGTGAGTTTATGGTGTTAAGATCAAAAGTGCATGTTATGTAGAGAATGTGTTAAGCATGGATGTCAAAGGTCAATGAAGAAAATTGTAATTAAGAATTCAATGTATAAGTTGTATAGCTTGAGTCAATTCAAGATTGAAACAAAGTTCAAGTCAAAGTACACCATTAATCATTGTAATTATTAAGCCCTGAAGTGAAATAAAAGCTTATAGCCATGTATTTATACGTAAAGGGGTGCGTTTTTGGTTGTACCTGCCACCCAAGGTCCATTAAAGAGTTGATGTCAAATTAGAAGTTTGGAGTTAAAGAGTCATAAGTCAAGTCAAAAGTGAATCTAAGTTTGAGTTGGTGATTGTAATTGGGTGCATGACCATTGAGCCCGACAACCAAAGTCTGGTCGATTTAACGTGATGTTGCAATGAAAAGTAAGATGAAGATGACTATGGATATTGGTTTGTAGATTTCTGTGGAGTGGTTTCTGAGAGATTGAATTCGGATATTCCACAGTGTTCATCATTTTTATTTTTCGACGTTTCGAGCCTAGACCAAGACTCATCATCAGGACTGGATAGTCATTTGAAAAATTCATAGAAAATCCACAACAATGGCATAGCAGTTGGCGTACATGATGAAGAGTTCGATAAAGAGATATTTGAGTTGAAGGAATGACTTCATTCGTCGATGGAGCCGCTACAAAGTCAAAAACATGGATAGGTAATGAAGAAGATGGTTAGATGGCCAATCAATGAGTTGATTAGAAGGAGACAAAAGTGCAAGTTGAATGTTTTCTTAAGGGAAGTGGAAAAACTCTAGATAATCGAGATGAATGTATCCATTTTTCAACCAGAACAAGGACCGATGGTTGGTGAGGATGATGATGATGCTGAAATGAAGCTTGTCAATGTGAACATGGGTTTCATTTCAACAGATGGAGCCACAAACTATTTAGAAGATCAACATAAAGACTTGAGGATAGAATCATCAGTCGAGACTATAAAACTTTATGTTTTTAAATCTGACAATTGATGTAATAGCATTAGTGAAAATTCCATGTAAAAAAGTAAAAAACAATAACCACAGTTAATGGGACACTTATTCCAAGCTGAATGTTGGGAAAGACATCATAGGGGGTGCTCATTTGGTTGTGTATGGCTAAGGAAATTGGCAAAGGCAATGGCTAAGGATTTGGAAAGGAAAAATGACATTTTTGGCACATTTATTTACGAAAATAATGGAAATTAGGAGAAAAGGAAGGTGAAAGGTCACAAGTTTCGTGTGAGGAGGAAAATGAAGGTAAATAATGGAAAATGAATAAAATAGAGGCCTCATTAATAAAGTGGGTTTTGAAGATTGGTAGGCAACATTTTTGTGAGTTTTGTTTTGGAGCTCTCTCATTATTCTCTCTCTCTCTCTCACTCTTGGACACTTATAGTTTCTTGGAGCACTTTTACATTGGAGCACGAAAGGAAAAGAAGGCTAGAGGAAGAAAATATCAATGAGGGAAAGGTAGGATCAAGCAATTACAATAGGCTTCATTGTAGGTACCAGATTGCATTTGTATTTTCCTTGCTATATTTGGCATGCATGGGATTGCATGTGTTTCTTTTATAGCATGGCATTGGTTTTCCCATGTGTGACAGTATTTTCATCCTAGCCTTGCCATTTGCTGATAGTTATGATGAGATGGGTTCTCTCATTCACTTTATGTGGGATGGCGAGATTCGATTCGAAGCTTCATGCGGTGGATCTTTGAATTGACAAACACATGTTCTAGAGGTCCCTGAACTAGAATAAGGATAACAAAGCCACTAGCTTGGTAACCCCTAAACCAAACAATGGGTTGTGAAAAATTGATATTGTGTGCTTAGGAATATTTATTTTTAAATGGCGGGATATATACTAAAGTTAAGAGCTGGATTTTCTCTCCATTGGGACTAGTTATCACCAGATGGTATGCACGGTAAAGATTGGAGAATATGTCTCGGTGTACGGCCTAGTGATCCCTCGATCAGACTGGGGATGCATAGTAAAGCTTGAGAGATGAGGAGGCACTCAAATTCCTCACGGTGTAGGTGGAGAACTCCGGTGGAATCCATGTTTATTGGTATATTTGATGTGTTTTATGAGTCCCACATTAATGCTTAGAATATTGCACGAGGGTGATTGGTGGAAGAGAGACTTGGCTAAGCTAATCTATGGTCGGGGGGAACCTAGTAGTGACATCTCAAGTTGGCTCATTGCATTAATTAATGTGAAATTAATTCCCTGTATTTTGATGTGTAAATGTATTGATGTATATGTGGTTTTTGATGGTTGATATGTTTATGGTATTTTTGTTCCTATTATGTTGGTTATATGTATATTTTATGAAGAAAACTATGTATGGATCTCAACATGTTTTTACTTGTACATGAATAGATAATGTGTCTATGACCTAATAGATGATAGTGCAACACTTGAGATGAGGGAACACTGGTTCATAGATATTCTCAGATAAGTATGATATCCCTACACCTAATACTATTGTTTACACCTCTAGGTTACATATGGATGATATATTTGACAAAATTACTGTCATGGCTAGTAGGGGCCTGGTTGTGGTATTATTTAATTTATTGTTCTTTCATCATTGTTTCCCTGTATTTTTACTAATTTTAAGCTATCACTCCGTTCTGAGCAGTGGCCTCGGCTCTGGGCATGAAAAAGTGTTTGAAATCCTAGAGTCGCTGGCACAAAATGGGAAATTTTTCTCTCTAATTGCTAGTAGGCAAGCTTGTGTGAGCGATTTTAGGTTGCTAGTCGCTACTTTGCCCATAGCATGAGATCGACTATGGCCTAAGAGATCCAGAATAGTAGTGGGACTCAAGGAAAAGATGTATGAGTGGCTAAATTGTCTCCTGAGGGTTTTGTTAATGATGTTGGATGACTGTGTGTGATGTTCCATCAATTCCACTCCCTTAAGGTCACATTTGAGGTAAAATATGATCATAGTTGCCTCGCATATCATGTTTACCCTAGTTGGCATGGTTACTTGGGTGGATATGGGAGGAGGGTGTTATAGAGAGTTATAAGAGAATGGTTCAACTCTCATACTAGATGGGCAGTGTGCGTTGGTCATGCATGGATTGGAGTTGCATGTGTGCCTCTTACACTTGCATTTCATGTGTTTTTTGCATTAGCTTGATGATTGATTATCATTGTAGTATGTTGTTATGGATAATTTGATATTGATTTCATGAAATTTATTTGTCTTGAGTATGTTTTTGGTTTCATATCGATTATGTGTCACTTACATGTTGATTTTATGTTGCCTACTTACATCCTCATATATTAGGTTACATTCTTGAATATGTTGAGTACATGTATAAGTCTTGCAGGTTGATTACAAGAATTGATTGCTTATGTTTGACTACATGCATTTATGCGTATGGGTGTTTGATTACTGTTGGTTGTATGGGGCCTGACCGAGGTTCAACATTATTTAGCCAAACAAATCCCTACACTACTGGCCCTCTCGGAATCAGCCCAAGGAGCGCATATCAATATATTACCTGAAGCAGTATGGGGGGATGCTGGGACCAAGTTTCTGCACCCTGAGATGGTCATGATTTTTGTTTATTCCTTTTGTTCCTGCTTCCATGCAGGTTGCTGAGTTCTAGGCTCTATCAGTCTAGCCATTTATTCTGCCCTTTGGTACCTCCATGAAGGGGTATGATTGACCTTTGCATAGCCCTAACCTGTAGTTCAGGTACTTTTGCACTGCTAGGGTAGCGTATTCTGTAGATTTTCGAATTATCTTAAGTGTCTTACTTATCTTATTAAACAATCACAGTTAGCACCATGTAAACAGATATTCTTACTTGCGTTCCATTAACTAACATAGTTACATACATTCATGCATCACATAACCATTGTAAATGAAATTCATACACAATATGAAAATATACATTAACAAGAAACAAAGACACAGAATTTGTAGAATTCTCTCTTTATTGATATCTTTAGATGATTATAGACTCTATCTTACATATGCTCACAGCTACAGGGGTTCGCACTTAGCTACAGACTTCCACCCTAGGCCTATACGCACTCAACGACAGAGCCTCTACCTACGCTAAGACCTGAAGCTTAGACTTCTAAAGACTTGCTAAAAACTTCTTCTTCTTCAAAACTTACTTATTTAGCTCTTTTTATACAATCCCATGGTCCGCGGACCATGGGTAGATTTTTACAGTTGAATTTACACTTTACAAAATAAGGGCGGACAACCCTTTATGGCTCATAACACCTTCGCGCTCCGTGACCATAAAATGTGGAGACTTTACACTTTTACTTCAACATTTGACCCAAAACATGGGATTTTAGCCCAAAAACTATACATGGGGGATCTTGTTCCCAATAGACCCCCAACACAAATATCATGACTCATCCTCGAGTCACTCCGTAGGCGTGGAGATATTAGGGTGAAGACCTCCTAGCTCAACGTGTATGACCGTAACCTCGACAGTACATTATGTGGGTGCTTGCTTCACATCTTGAACCATCTTCTTGGTCACTGCTCCTGAACAATCGACCTGAAGATTTTGTTGAGTTGCTTGCAGAGTCACACACTTTCCCTCAATAGAGGTTGTAACCACAAAACCCTCATCTAGCCAGGGCTTCAGTTGCGCCTTCAACATTACTTCTTTGTGTGGCACTGCATCCACCCACTCTTTCAGCTGCTTGGCCTCCTACAACTTTGCTAATCTCTGTTTGAGTGCGATGGTTTGTGCTATGTCTTTGACCTCATCATAGCGCTGCTGCAGTTCATGCACTTTCGTCTCTAGTCATTGTACATTAGGGTCCTCCTGCAAGCTCATCAAGACCTCGAATGATTGTTGAAAGACTTGTGTGCAGTCCGCTACTGTAGTGTCAACCACTGCTATTACCTCTGTTACAATGGTTGCACACTGATCCTTTACTTCTAGTGGAGTTGAAGGTTGGGCCTTCAACTGTAACTCGGTGATCTGCAGGTTTAGCTCCAATTGAGCCCTTGCCATTTCTATACAAGCATCGCACACCACTGTAGCCATCTTGCAGATGCGCACCTTAACTCATTTTTTCTCAGGAATGACCAACTCTAGGACAATTCGGCATGCCTCCTCCATGACCTGATGTATGCACTTATTCTGGTCGGTCGCCTCGGTCATGGCAATGGTGGAAGAGTCTTGTTGTAGTTCCATCTACTCATTATTAATCTGCTACTCATTGATCACTTGTATGACACAGTGCTCACAGGCCCTCAACTCTGTAAACACTCCATCTTGCAATAGGTGGAGAGCCTTGCGAGGGAGTGCTGCTAGATTAAACCCTACTCCCTTGAGCGCACTGACAGTGGGCTTGTCAGCTTCATTCTCCATGGCCAGTGCTCCATTAGGCAGCACTATTGTGATGGAGGCCTTTGCATGCAGCATCATGGTAGCTTATGAAGTGTCGATAGCAAGGCTGGTGGACATCGTCCCAGCCTAGGATGTATGGGTCTTCGGTTCCTGCAGACTTGTCTTGATAGCCCCCAATATTAGTTCTTGCTACTACTCAAACTGTTGTAGGGCCTCCGCAGCGACATCTCGCACCATGTCTTCAATGTCGTGCAAGTTAGCCTTTGTTAGTGTGATGGGGTCTATCGATGTCTTAGTGGCATTGGATTTCTTCTTAGACCCACCTTTCTCTTGTTCCCTTGGACGCTTGATGTGGGAGAATGTCACGTGTGGGTCTACGTCGTGCTGCTTTGTCCGCTCATCTATCTCTTCTTCTATCTTGGGTGAAGGTGAACTCGCACCTTTGCCAGAGTCCTGCTCTATTCCATCTATTTGTTTCTCCATGTGCCGAGTGGCATCGTGCTCCACTTGGGCCTTGTCAGTGGCCTCCTTCTTTCTCTTTTCGGCCAGCTGCGTCATCTTAAGCTTAGCCTCCTCCTTCTTGCGCTACACGAAAGACTTTCTCCCTCCCACTACCAAGTCTAATATAGTGCGCCATTCTGCTGGCCAATGATTAGGTACTTCATCAATGGAATCATTCGTTGCCAAGTAAGGCAAGTCATACCATGCTTATGCAGGGTCCTTCCATGCCTTGATGGACACATGGTGAAAATATGCTTTAAACTCTTTGTATCCCTGTAGATTGAGAAAAACTGTATGTGAAAACTGCTGGTTTGCAATTGATAGCCATGCAGATGTGCATATCCATCAAGATCCAGAATATCTTTTTGTCCTTGATGCACTGCACAGCCTTAGTCACCCACAGTGAAGCGTACTTAACTTCTTCTGGTAGGTCTGGCATGACCGAAGGGAATTGACTATCTTCTGGTAGCTCCCATGCTACCAACACAATAGACAGCAAGAGCCACACGTAGTGGAAAGTCTTGCTGAGCTCCTAGACATCACGACAGTATCCTAGGAACTCTCCACAAAGATAGTCTAACGAATTGAACTGGACTCCTTTAGTGCACTGGGCTGCTAGCATGACGACAGGTGCCAACACCTCATCGGAGTGACACTTCCTCATCACCTTCCCTGCCAAAATCTGCGTAGCCACCTTTACAACAGGGTCAGTAATGATTGATATGGCATATCCTTGTGGCTTCTTCACCAACTTAAAATTCTCCTTCATGGCCTCTGCAAGGTCCTGCTCACCACCCTTTCCACCAAATATCACGGCCATATTTTCTCCTATGTAGGGCAACCACATGATCATGTGGATCAATCTGTCTATGATGGGTATTGGCTCCTCCAGCCATAGACACGCATCATGCACGAAGCATAGTAGTTGTTTGATGACCAAGACTATAATTGCGGTGCAATGCCCATAGCATGTTGAGCATACCTACCTTGTCTACTCCTCTGAGCCACCTCTGTGGCTCCAATGTGGTCATTCCAGTGGCTATATTGATAATACGGCGCATGAGTTTCTAGGTCACCAAGTGCGGGAATTTCTCATGGTCATCCAAGTCCTAGTCTTCAAGTTTTAACATAGGGACCCATGCAAAGCACGCTCCTTCAAAAACAATCTCATCAGCCAATAGAGGGGTTTAAAATGGGATGTTGCTCTCATCAATATATTTTTCCACCTTGGTCTTACCATTACATGGAGGGACATACTTAGGCAACCGAGTGATAAGGTCAGCACCCTGGGCTTCAACTTCCTACACGTCTATCCCCACATCCCCATCATCCATCGGGATGTCTTTGATTTCTTCCTCCTCTGGCTCTAGATTGATGGCTTTGCCCTTTTCCTATGTAGCGAGCTTGTCCTTCTGTGGGTTTCTTCTCAGTGATGCACACACCAGAATTGCATGAGGCTTACCCTTCTTATCGTTCGCGCTCTCCTTGGTAGGGGTCGGCTTTGGTCTCGGCATCCTTAGTGGTTTGGGGACTTCTGCTAGTACTTCAACAACCTCTGGAGAAACTGCTTCTGCCTCGCCAACCACTTTCGGCATATCCTCCTCGGTTGTCACTACTTCAGTGTCCATAGTTGTTGCAGGTGTCGGCATAACGCTACTCAACAATGCTCGTGACGTCTCTAGTAAGTTATCCAATGCTAGACTTGCTATTAGAGCCTCGAAGAATTCTCGGTTCATGTGGGCCTGAGAGCTCAACAACTCAATTCTCAAAATGTCGTGTTTTTTGGTGGACAATCACTTGTAACTTATAGGGCCTCTTGAATTCAAATTCGACAGTTCCCCCCACATTTGGTTCATTAATGCCTGATTGGGAGCATATTTTCAAGGATCTAACCCATCAATTCCGTCTTAAATGTCGGCTGCCCACTCCATTTGGCCGCATTTCTACTGTCAAATCATGAATAGTGACTTTTACGGTCACTTTCCAACCGACCTTCATGATTTCTCCCTCGGTAGCACAACTCCCTTCACGATATTGTGAACCCTGTGACACATTCTTGCTTCGCGCATCTCCCCAACCCGGGTAGTGTAGTTTATAGTCCCGTGCCTCCTTTCAACCACCTAGAGCACTAATAATATGCTATCTTCATATAGTCACATGGTCGGACCATCAGTTTATGGCTTCAATCGATTTCCATTCAACTTTCTTGGGAAGGGATCTCCATTCAATTTGACTAACTGAACCGCTCCTCCATCGATAATATCGTTAATGACATAGAGCCCTAACTAGTGCATTCTAAATTTCCCTGGAAATTTATCAAACTTGCTGTCATATAAAAAAACCAAGTCATTTACCTTAAAGGTGGATAGCTTAATGTGTCCATCATGCCATGCTTTTTCATGCTGCTTTTGGACCTGTTGGTGAAATATAGCTAGAAATCTTTCTTCCTCAAGCTCGTCCAACTATGCGAGCCCCTCTTCTAGGGTTCCACGATCCCTCATACCTGTGAGTGCCACTATGCACAGACTAGGCACAATGTATTCCATGGGCATCATTGCTTCAACACCATATACAAACCTAAAGGGTGTTTTTCCAGTCAACTTCTTGCATGTTTTCTGATAGGCCCATAGTACTGGAGGTATGCACAGGTCCCAATAACTTTGCTGAGCATTGCAAACCTTGGTCAACACATTCTCCAACACTTTATTGAATGTTTCCACTGTCTTGTTAGCCTGCGGGTGGTAAGGCATGCTATTTTGGTGATATACCTGAAATTCCTTCATCAGTGCGCTGATCATGTCATTCAGAAAGTGCATACCGCGATTACTCATCAAAATCTTTTGACACTGAAATCACATCAGTATATACTCATAGAGGAACCTTGCAGCAGTTGTGCCTGTGCAATACTTCATAGGCTATGCCTCTGCCCATTTAGTCAAATACTCCATCGCAGTGATAATGTACCTCGCTCCCGTTTCTTCCCTTGGTGCTAAATCGGTCCCACAAAATCTATCGCCCATTTCTCAAAGGGTTGTAACGTCATCTGTGGATCCAGAGGCAACTCATCCCTCCCCGATGGCCTACCAGTCCTTTGACACACATCACACACTTTGCAGTAAGCTTTTGAATCCTAATGGAGGGTTGGGCACCACAACCCTAGGCGTAGAATCTTTTGTGCAGTCATTCTCCCTACATAATGTCCTCCTGCGGCAGCCCCATGAGAATCCGCTAGGATAATGCCTCTTTCAAACTCTGGTACATATCGTTGCAATATTTCATCATACCCCATTTTGTACAGATGCCCAACAATGACAAAAAATTCTACCGTACACACCACTAACTCCTTCTACTGGACGATGTATCCTTTTGAAGCAGTTCCTGTTGTTAGGAAGTGTATGATATCTTCAAAATGACCATCCATGACTTGCACTACAAATAGCTGTGTGTCAGGCAATCCCTCCAATTTAGTGGGCTCTTCCCCTGTTTGGATGCACATCATATGGTCTGGTCCTGTATTCAGTTCTCCAAGCTTCACAATAACTTCAAAATCATACTCCTAGAACAATAACAACCACTTGCAAATTATCCCCCTGAACATATGCTTATTGACTAGGTATTTTAGCATAGAATTATCTGTATACATCTTAAAATGGCCACCTAGAAAATAGTGTCTAAAATTCTGGAGCACGTATACCATGTCTAACCCTTCGCACTCGGAGGTGGAATATTTCTTCTCAATCTTCGATAAACTTATGCTTGCGAACGCTATAGTATGGTCCAAGTCTCCTCTACCAACTTGTGTTAGTACTTGCTCCCAACGCTATACATGATGTGTCAACATGTACATGAAACTCCTTCCAATCCGGGAAGACTAAAATCGTCATGGTCACAATCTTTTCTTTCAGTACATCCAAGCTTTTCTTACAGTCCTTGTTCTAGCCAAATGTGAATTCCTTTTTCAACAACTTCTCCATAGGTGCAGTGATCTAGGCATAACCCTTGATGAACTTTCTGTAATATCCAATATGTCCTAGGGTAGCACGTAGCTGTTTCACACTCCTCGGCACATCTAAGTTAAGTATCACCACGATCTTCATGGGATCTACCATCAGTCCCTGTCTACAAACCACATGACCCAATAGAGTCCCAAAAGGAACACAAAATAGGTTTCTCTTCAGATTGAGCGTAATCTGGTACCTTCGACAGGTATCTAGCATCAGGCACAGACTTACCACATGGTGTCTCACCAGCCCAAACATAGTCCAGTCATCAAAGTATACTTCTAGACACTTATGAATAAATTCCTTGAACTTCGCAATGACTACACGCAAAAAAATCGTAGGAGCATTCTTCAATCTGAAAGGCATTACAGTGTACTAAAAACATCCCCACTCAGTTGTGAAGATTGTCTTGCTCCTATCAACTATGCAATTTTGATCTGATGGTACCAAGAGAACCCATTAGTGAAGGAATATGCTTCCTGGCCACCTACATTGTCCAACACTTCATTAGTGAATGGTGTCGGGAAAGGATCATGTACACGAGCGTCATTCAACTTCCTGAGATCTACGCATATCCTTATTTCATCCTTCTTCTTCTTCTCCTGTACTACCATTAGGCTTACCCAATAAAATTATTTTATGGGTTCAATGATGCCTGCCATGAGCATCTTGTCTAGCTCTATGGGACCTTCTCCTTATACTTCAGATTGAGATGGTAAGGTCTTTTCTTAACTGGTTTCGCGTTGGGCTTCAACGTGATCTTCATAACACCCACATCTCCTATTATCCCCATTAGATCCGTAAAATTTGTAGGGAACAAATCCTAGTATTCGCAGAGCAATTCAGTGACCTTATCCACCATTGCGTCATCCCAGTAATCTCTAATTTTCATGAATTTGGGCTCTTCCTCTGTACCAATATTTACCTGTTTTGTTTTTAGTGGCACGGTTATATCAGGATTCTCAATCTATTGTCCTTCAGCCTCGCAGTGGCGTTCAGTTTCAGGGATGTTAATATTTCATTGATCCTCATCTTCTCCCTAAATAGTCAGGTTATAGCATTCCAGTGTGTGGCTCAGCTCAGTAGTCCAATCATGTTAAATTAGGTCCAACGGATCCTGTGGTATCCTAAAGATTGCTGCCTTCACTTCTTGTAGCACCTCGTCAATAGAGTCAAACCCATCTTCAAAGTTGAATGTCATTATGAATCCTTCACGCAGAATATCCGTTTCAAATGTACCATGGCAGAGCTCTATTTTTAAGTACCAGTTCATTGTGATGGCATCCAAGCTGTGACAGAAAAAGTGCGCCCATTCAGGTTGGGGCTTCACTCTTTAAGCCTCGGCCCATTTGGCCAAATGTGTGCATGGATCATCCTTCCCGTTATATTTGTCTGTCATTCGTACCTTCAGATTTCCAAAGCATGTTCTCATCATCCTCCTACATTCACGCCAATCATTAAAGATACCCTTGTGCATACCTCATCATCTTATGGGTGTAGCGCACAATACCCAGTCCAAAGCCTGGAAGCGCTGCTTTTCTAGTACCTCCCTCTCAAATGCATCCAAAAATACATCTACATCATTTAGGACATCATAAGTGGGTAGATTTCTTACCTCTGATGACACACAATGAAGCAATTGAGTCATCATGTTACAACTTAGCATGGTTACTTCATGTAAGTGATTTTTCTAGTGCTCTAATTATTCAATAGAGTCGAGGTGCAGGAACTCTCACGATCCCACACAATTCATCCATCTGTTGTTGGATTCACCTATTATTGGGCTCACATTGTTATCTTATACATATAGACCAAATTGTCATCGCTCTCATAATCAAAGACTGGTTTAATATAGCACGATCCTTCAGTAGGATCTAGGGGTACTACTACGTGGAGCGATTTCTTCTCAAATATCATATTTCGCTTTTTTATGTTGATTACCCCATTCATATCAGTAGCCCAATCAATGCCAAGGATGTTATATACCTAGGGGGGATAACATGAGGTACAAAGGGAGGTATCCAAGGGAAGAATGTAATAATGGGATGGGCCATAGTAATAAATAAGGTGGTTAACCCATATCATGTAAGGGACCACAAGTAGTTAGTAATAATGTATTGGGCACATGGTATTAGATAGATGGTATTGAGGGAACCATGGTAATGACCCATGGTATTGTATGTATGAGGCCTATAAAGAGGCTAGAGACTCCACATTGAGGGATGTGAAGGATTATTGTATGAATAGGCATATGGCTTGTGGAGTGTTCTCCTTCCTTAAGGAGTGAATATATGGTGTTGCCCTACCTTAAGGGTTTGATCAATAAAGTGAATCATTTATATCTATATTCAGATCTTGTTATTTCTTGGGTTTATTTTCATTGTCTTATATTTTCATATTAGATCTATAACAAGTGGTATCAGAGCACTTTCTTGGGCAAAAGTGGAGAATTTTTTTTCTTATGTTTTGCAGGAAATTTTTGGGGCGGCGAGTTTGCAGATTAGATCTATATGTTTTGGTGCAAGATCTACAAATTTTAATGGCATATCTGGATTCTATGTGAAAAAATACCCGATTTCAAAAAAAAAATTGGTCGAATCGGAGTTCGGATGAAGGAGATATCGTTGATTTAAAAATCAGTGGGGTTGCAGACAATTTTTCAGGGAAGCGAGTTTTCGGCACAGATCTAGACCTCCTAGTGCAAGATCTACAACATCTAATTGTAGATCTAAATTTTTTTGTGAAAAAATACTCGATTTAAAAAAAAAAATCGGTCGAATCGGAGTCCGGATGAAGGAGATATCGCTGATCTAAAAATCAGTGGTGTTGCAGACAATTTTTTAGGGCAGCGAGTTTGCAGCCCAGATCTGGACGTCCTAGCGCAAGATATATAAAATCTAATTGCAGATCTGAATTTTTTGAGAAAAATTACCAAATTTCAAAAAAAAAATTAGTCGAATCTGAGTCCGGATGAGGGAGATGTCGCTGATTTAAAATCAGCTGTTTTTTGCAGAAATTTTGGTGACGACGGGAGAATTGTAGTGCAGATCTGAAATTCCAGTGCCTGGATCAGGATTTCTATTACATGGGTAGATGTAGAATGGTTGTTCCATTTCCAAAAACAGGTCATAATAGGGATTCTGAGCAATATTGGCGAAATTGTGGCCATTTCAAATTTTCGCCAAGTAAGTGAATTTTTCTCAAACCCTCTTCATGGAAAATTTTACTTTAAAAGATGATAGCCCTACTATTGAAGAATACATAAAACAAACTAAGTCAGTATGGGAAAAAAATTGGAAAGATTCAGTGTGGCTTAATTTCAGAGATGAGGCTTACAAATGGTATTTCTCACTTGACGACAAGCAGTTGTCCAAACTTTCAGATGCAGAGTTTGAAAGTGTCCTTTTAAACAAATGGTCTCAGACTAGAAAAAAGGAGAATGAGACACGTAAAGGGTTATTTTCTACGGGTGTCTCCTTATTTCAGGTCCATGAATTGATTCAGAAGGAGAAAATCGTTGTATCTATAAATCCTAGTTGCAAGCACAATTTTATGAATGTTAATTTGGTAAAAAAATTGCAAGTTCCAGCAAAACACATTGAAAACACACAAGTGGATGATGAGGATGTTAAAGTATATAAGGATTTGAAGATTTCTATGGATAAGTATGTGTGGCATGGTGATTTTTATACTTCAGAGATGGATAATATGGATGTTGTTTTAGGATATCCTTGGATGGAATCCGTGGGTAATATCAGTATTAATGTGCAGAAGAAATTCCTGAAGCTCTGGTATAAAAAGAAGAAAATTACATTATAGGATATTTCCATCAATAAACAAGTAGAGTCCATGAAGGTTGACGCAGAAGATGTTCCAGGGACTGGCATATCAGATGATGAGCCATTTATGATCGACAATCAAACACAAACAGAGGCTGAAGCAGAAAAGGATACAGGCGCTGATACATCAGATGAGGGCTCAGTGGTTGAAGTAATATTGGAAGATAAGACACAACAACAGGCACCACAACAGGGTGAATTAAATAAAAAGACACCGTGGGTTAAAACTTCAACATATCATCACCCACATCACCCCGCAAGAAAACAACCAACAAAATGGCAACCAATTAGCCACAAGGACAACAACCCCCACATGACAGATAGAGAGGAGCGAAGATCCGCCTACTACACATCAACACAGAAGAGCTACCACGGTCAACTTCCATCTCAAGCGAGCAAGGCACCAGCAAGATCTTGGGTTCACCTTTCTCTTGGATGGCTAGATGCACGTGCATGGTACCAGTGGACTACTCTTTTGAGTAGATCTTATTATTTGTGTTCTTCTCATGTTTTGGAGACGAAACATGTTAAGGGGGGTGGAATGTTATATACCTAGGGGGGATAACATGAGGTACAAAGGGTGGTATCCAAGGGAATAATGTAATAATGGGATGGACCATAGTAATAAATAAGGTGGTTAACCCATATCACGTAAGGGACCACAAGTAGTTAGTAACAATGTAATGGGCCCATGGTATTAGATAGATGGTATTGAGGGAACCATGGTAATGACCCATGGTATTGTATGTATGAGGCCAATAAAGAGGCTAGAGACTCCACATTGAGGGATGTGAAGGATTATTGTATGAACAGGCATATGGCTTATGGAGTGTTCTCCTTCCTTAAGGAGTGAATATATGGTGTTGCCCTACCTTAAGGGTTTGATCAATAAAGTGAATCATTTCTATCTATATTCAGATCTTGTTATTTCTTGGGTTTATTTTCATTGTCTTATATTTTCATATTAGATCTATAACAAAGGACCACAGGGTTTGGGTTGACGCCATCCATAATTTATATTACTTCGAAGTCAGCGAGTGCACTCACACCTTCAATATCTACAGTCACACCTTGAGGCTGCCCCATGGGAATGACCTTCTGTTAATTTTTCATCCCTAACTGAATCAGAGACCACTGTAGCACGGGTCTTCCCATCCGTTCCCAAGTCTATTTTGGTAGGATGTTCACGTCTAACCTAGATCCAAAATAACCTGATCCATTTCGTATTCTCTTATCTGCGTAGACAGTCTCATTTTTCGTCTTGTCCTTTTTTTATGCTTACCAATATTTGGTACTGTTGTGCTCTACAACAACCCCCCATTTCATATCATTATTTAGTTAGGAAAACTATCATATGAAATGGGTCCCTTTAGTTTTGATTGGTATCAACATTGTATTATTCAGAAAAGGTCCGAAAACAAAATGAAAAAACATTATGAAAACCTTTTCGATAAACCCATTTTGATCTTAATAATACAAACAATCAATCTTTTATCATTGCGATAAAGTGATCGCAAGATCGCATATCGCAATGACATAGGAAGCATACTTTAACGGCCCATTCATTTTCCCCGATGCGATATCTCTATCGGAGATCGGCAATATACTATGCATGTTCTTAAAGCACCCCAGGTAATTCACCCCGATGCGATGCGATATCGCTATCGGCGATCGGCGATATGCTATCCATGTTTTCATAAAGTGCCCATACTCCCGATGCGATGCGATATCGCTATCGGCGATCGGGGATTTCAAAAGGTGTCAATGTAAGGAGTTAAGTTTTCCCCAACGTCCGATTGCGATAAAGCCAAAAGCGCAAATTTCAAAAAAGCCGTTAAGACAGAGGGATATTACGATCAATTCATATTAAAATCTTGATCTGTCGAACAATGATTTACCTGTGCTCAACCGCCAAAACATCCAAGGCACGCTTAAATAAATCATTCGGCCGATTAATGATATGATGGGCATTTAAAGGATTGGTAGGTTCTAAACAACCATTTAATGTAATTGTAAGTCCTAAAATCTTCCCATAGATTGTATCCGCGGCCACTTTAAAAGCTAATCCCTCATCACGCATTGATCAATATATCTTTCTCATATTTGATTTTCATTACCAATTCTTTGTGTTACGTTTATTTTCACTCCTGTACAGAATTCTTTCAAAGCAGAAAATTCAAACAGAATGGGGAAGAAGTCTAAGAAAACCACAGTCGCTTCCGCTGCGCCAGCCATAGGACAAGCCGTCACTGATCCAACAAATAAAAAGAAAGGATTGATATCTGATACTACATGTTCTAGTCTCGGAAAAACTACTTGGCAAAGTACCTACAATTTGATTGAAGCCGAAGAACCTGAAGTGATAATAGTACAAGCCTCTGCAGATTCAACTCGGAAATCTTATGGTACTTTAAAGGAATTAGCTGACTCCTTCCTTCATCGGATAGCAGCTCGGGAACAAATTCTCCCATATACGGATGTAGTGCGGTGGGCAATTGAGGAAATCCCAATCATGGACAAAACCTTCTGCAGCAGAGACGGGAGAATCTTCGGGTCATTCAAAGCTGATGATTTAAGGAAAATGTATCATTTGCTTGAGCCAGAGAAGAAGTACAACAAGGAATTCTTGGAGAAATTCTGAAAAGATAATGAAATTGAATCCGAACCCATCCGGGATTGGAGACAAAATCCGGCAAAACACAAACATGAATCTTATGGTAAGTATTCGGTTGATTCCCTATGTTCTCCTTATTGTTATGCTAGAATAATGATGTGTAGATTGTGGGGGTTGCACGATTCTACTAATGTCACTATAGAAATGGTTCCCTTGATGGAAGCGTCGTGTAACAGTGAAATAATGGATTGGGCAACTATACTCTCAGATAAACTAGCAACAGCTGTTCTTGAGTTTAGAAATAAGACCCGTGTTACTGAAAGGTTAATTCCCCCATTCTACTACAGTTCCTATATTTTAGATACCTTGTGTTTTAATTCTGAATTTCCTGTGCTCGGCTGGAGGTGGACATCACAAGATCCCATGCCTATTCACATATACCATCAGAAATTATGGAAATCCTCTTATAAGCACCATTTATACCAAGTCTGCAATGGCTTTATGTTACCCATTCATTACTCTATTTTTGATAAACCTGCTCCCAAGATTTCCTACCAAGCAGGGATTGACTTGACGTCAATAGGAAGATGGTTCGGGGAGGAAAAGTTCACTTATATAAGAGTTTTCGGTAGCCAAACCAAACCTCATGTCCTTCCCTTGTGCATACCTGATAAACTGCTGGCGAGGGAAATAGCTTATCAGATCACTGCCGAGGGAGTCACACAGACCCTCAAGAAAAATAAGAAGCAGGGCTGGCCCACTTTTCCTTTTAGATGTGGTGTCTACACGTTGCATGATTTCAAACATGCAGAGAAAGAAGCTACAAAGATAAAATCATTAACTCTAGCAACTCTCCCTAATAGGCAATTTGATCCCAACAAAGTCGCCTATAACGCACTTGAATAGGCCAAATTGGCAAAATTTGATCATAAAGAGGATATGTTCGATGACCCATTCTCCTCTGTCGAGTCAATAATGCAGGTTAAGGTATTTGGCAGAATGAAATATCAAGATGAAGGGTTGGTTGAATTCAACAGACTTAGAGAACAGAGGTTGCAAACTCTGCCTCTAGATCTGTTAGCAACAACCCCAACAACATCATCAAGCGAGCCTGAACAAGAACAGTCAAAGGAACCTCTGGTTACAACAAAAGAACAAGAAAAACCACAGGAGGAAACTCAGACTAAAGAGCAGGAGAAAGTGCGGGAGGAGACCCAGACTAAAGAACAAAAACAGACCAACATTGAAGTAAATGTGGATACTCATATTGACCCAAAATTGCTCCAGGAATGGCAGCAATTTGATTCTATTATCAGTAGTTTGGAATGTTCAAAGAACACTGAGACTTCGAAAGCAGCAGACACACAGGAAACCACTTCACAACAGGTTCCAAGTGGAACCAGTGGCCCACCGATTTCAAAGGAAGTAGAAATAATACCAAAGGACCCCTCCGATCAAATCATTTTCCAGGTAGAAGAGATTCCTCCCTTGGATGTCTTCTACAGCCCAAGGCATAAAGCTATAGTAAAACGACAGAGGAAGAGAAGAAGGACTGATCAACCTTCCCTTTTCCCAGAACAGACGGTCACGGGCAATGTGGTTTGGAAGGAGGAATTTGACCCCTCTCATGACCTGACAAAACTGTCACAATATGCTGGAGCCTATTCAGCAGCAACAATAGACAAGGCATCAAAGGTAAGTCTTTTATTGAAAACAAAAGACCAGGAAATCTTCTTATTACAAGCATAGCTAACTGAAGCAAAGCAGAAAGCGGAGCAGGCAGAACAACAATTGTTGACACAACAGCAAGTGAACAATCAACTAACTCAACAATTGCAGGCAGAGAAACAAAGGATTGACCACAGCGCAATCCAAAAGCAGAAAGAATTGTCAGAGGCCTTGGCACAACTGAAGGCAGCAAATGAGAAAATGCTGAAAACAAAAGATGAGCAGATTGCTCAACTATCAGCAAAGCTTGAGAAGACAAAGGGTGTTCCACAAATAATTGAATTCAGAGTAGAAGCACTATAGATAAATACGGCATTAATAGCACAAATCAAACTTCTATGTCAACAGATCGCCCAGGCAGAGCCACTATGTGAATTAACGACATCAATAAGTGAGAAAATAGAAAAGGCTAGGACGGAATTGGATCAAGCTGAAGAAACAATAGCTGCATTTCTTGACTGGCAAGATACTAGCCAGGGACAAGCGGCGAATTTACCAAGAATTTTAGAGTCACATAAGGATATATTATTTACAGAATCGCAGTCCCAGTTAATGAAAGCAGAGAGGGCAGTTTCAAGGTGCAAATCAACTGCAAGCAATTTGGTTGAATTAGTTAATAACACTCTCTACTTGTCAAACATGATTTCCCAATGCACACCAGGAAAATTGACAGCGATGAAAACATTGGAGTAGTCATGTTATCCAGATCTAGAGGAAAAGGGGAGATTAATTGCTGGAATTAACAGTTTAACATGGGACACCTATTGGTTCTTCTTGGTAAAGCCACACACTTAAAGAGCCACCCTCAAGTGCCTTACAGATGCAATCGGGTATATTATCCCCGATATTCAGGATGCGACCTATGCCGCCCAGCTTAGCTCTCGCCTCAACAGACCACCCGAAGTGGAGCCGATGCTTGCGATAAGTTAGCTCAGGTTCAAATGCAAACAACCTACTTGATGATTCATGCCGTCGACTGCCAGGTTGCTGAGGAAGATATGATCAAAATTAATTGATACCAATTAAGTAGGATTTCAGTTTCATAGATAGTTAGCTTAATTAAGTATTTATAGACCCTTTCATGTTTCTAGAAAGGGTCGTAAAGTTTTGTACTTGACTTAAAGACTGAAGTTGCACTATTGTGCTTCAGCCATATTCTTTTATAAAACTGGACCAATTATTCTCATTTTGACAAGGAAGCTTTTATGCAAACATGCACTACTGTCTTTGTTTGAAAGTATTTCTGCGTTGGAAGAAGAATCTCAAATAGCGATTGATATTGGGAGTGTTTAGCAACTCATATGGTACTATTATCTATGTCTGAATTCATTCTTTTGATATGAATTGTTATTTGATTGCCTTTTCTATTATCGAATATATGTATGTGTTTTAACAGCATTTCTTTATTCCCTCCACTATTGGATGTTTATGGGATGCTTTTCCTTTGATCATATATGTATCGATGATATATAAAGTGTAGCAATATTGCGCTAATCCCTTTGTTTAACGATTTAAGCAGAGTAATTCTTGAATGAATAAAATTCCATGTTTATTGAATAGAGTCATCTACATGTCTGTTTATAAACATAGATCATCAAGTGCTACACTTTAAAAAATACAATAGTTCCCAGGATTAGTAGTATTTCTTTTATTTTGCCGATAGATTAAGTTATTCGCCTATCATTAGATTAGTCAACCAATCATTCATTCATCCCATTTATCTATTTCTGGGAAACTGGTCCCATTATCCCCGGTCAGAGCCACCATTCCAAACAGAAAAGGAGCTGTACTAAGGTCCGGACTGAGTGGTTATCCCCAATGTTGATACAACGATTTTCGGGGCATCAACATTTTTGGCGCTAGAAGGAGGGCCTCAACTGTGAATGGCAAGCAAACCCAAATCCGCAGGCCATTCTAAGAGTAATTCTCCCTCCGTATCACCTCGTACTTCCCAATTGCATGTTGGTTTTCCAGTATCCAAACAAGAAGAAGAGGAATCAACTACCACTGCTCAAACCCATCATACTCCAGAACAATTAAGTCTCGAATCCCTTGAAGTCCAGTCTCTTATCCACAAACTTCAGAGCTTCTCGATTTCACCACAGAAATCTGAGGTATCACAAAGGAGTGCGACTTCGCAGTTCAATTTATCTCACCCTCTCACCAGACTTCAGAGCGAAAAGCTCGGTATTGAACCCACTGAGTTCCCTTTACCCAAAAGGAAAAAGGCAAAGAAATATACTGAAGGATCTAACAGTGAAGAGATTTCATCCACATCCTCCGTCTCACCTTCCCCTGTGCGAAGTCAACCATCCACTCCCCCATTACATATTGTTGTTCATCAGGGATTAGGAACTTTAACATCCCAACCTGCCCACTCCGCAATATCATTTCCTTCCCAGACATTTGGAATTTCAACAGTAGCATCATCTACTACTGCTGTTATAATGGCAGATCCATGGACCAGGCCTGGTGCAGTCAACATGCCTGCACCATTGCATGCATTACCTGATGCTCCTGGAAAATGGCTACCCAAGATTAACCCAGATGATGGGACCCAAGCTGAGGAACATATTAATAACTTCATGTTGGCAGTCAACTTGAAAGGAGTAACAGAACAAGATGTTGTTGTTAGACTTTTCCCTTATACCTTGCAAGGATCAACAGGATCCTGGTATTTTTCTTTACCCTCTGGTTCCATTACCAGTTGGAATACTTGCCAAGAGCAGTTTCTTACTAAGTCTGGAGATGATAGGTCTTTGGCTACACTAATAAATGATCTCTCTAATCTTAGGATAGAGGATAGGGAACCGATTAAGGAATTTAACGCCTGATTCAATAAACTCTTGAACAAAATCCCAACGGCCTCCAAAACAAGTGAGCAAATCCGAAGCAAATGGTATATAACCGCCCTACCTGCCAATATAGCTATTTTTGTAGACAGGGCTGGGAAGCCTACTTTAGCTGAAAACATGAAAGAAGCACTTGCTGTGGAGAAACACATTAATGCTCTAGAAAAGAAAGCTGCTCTAGAAGACAGAAAAGCCAAAAAGGTTTCTTTTAAAGATGACTCAAAGAAGAAAACCCCAAAAGATCCATATGACATGGAGGGTCTGCAAAAGGTCCTTAAGACTTTGTCAAACGAAATGGTTGAAATCAAAAAACAGGTAGCCGAAACCTCAACCAAAAGACCCTTTAGAAATTATAAGAAAACTGAATCAAAACCACCAAATGTTATATCAAATGCAGATTCAGATCTTGAAGAAGGAGAAGAAGAAATAGTTACACCTACTGATGAAGAAGAGGAAGTTGCTAAATGTCATGGAATGTGGGATTTCATACTGCCTAACTCCAATACAGATAATGAAGAAGAAGCATTTCCTGTCACTACTAGGAGTAAAAGTACCTCCGAACCTGTTCAGGCAACTTCAAAGAAAAGGAGTGCCGGTGCTGCTACAACAAAAGAAAAAGTATCTACAAAGAAGCCACCTACAGCAATTCCTCAAAACCAACCTTCAACCTCAAATACTCCTTTAACATCTAAAACTTTGGTGGTATCCGATTCAAGGGATTACAATATTGTTGATGATATGAAGAAAACTAAGGAAAACATTACCATGTTTGAACTTAACAAGTTAAAACATCAGCAGAAATTGCTTCTCAAAGAATTAAATGTTGTTCACACTTCACTCTTCCCAGTGCTAAAGCCGCTAACGATACAGGTCAACCACCTTCTGGTATGGTTGAAGCTACTGATGCAGTCCTAATAGGAGATAGATCAAACTCTCATACTCCACCTTTCCTTCTAACCTATGAGATCTACAATAGAAACCTGCACAATTGTTTGATTGACTCAGGGGCATCTTCTAACATAATGCCAGCTTCAGTTTGTTCCAAACTGAACATTGAACCCCAGAAGTCTGCTATTCATATTGTACAGTTGGACAGGACCAAAGTACAGGTTTTGGGAGAGATTAATTCCGTAACTATCAGGTTATTTGCTGATCCCAAAATAGTACAAAGGATTGATATCCTAATAGCCGACATACCTGAATTTTACAGTTTAATCTTGAGTAGGGATTGGTCTGAGAAACTACATGGGTATATTTCTACTGATTGGTCACATATGTGGCTTCCCTATAAGGGTAAGCCAAATCAAATAAGGATCGATCGAGAAAAACATATGACCCATACAGTTACTGAGTTTGAGCAAGAAAACCAACCAATAGCATTTAATAACAACATTTTGGGGAATTATTCATTAGAGTCATTCTTTGGCAACTTCGCTGCCCAACCATCCCCTTTCTTAGTAAACCATTTTACATCTCAGATTGAATTTTTTTCACAAACAGATAGGTTAAGATGTTTCAATGGTACTGAGAAAACTGTAAATAAAATTGTTAATACTTCTTTATTTTGGTCGTTATATTTCGATGGGTTCAAATCTAGTGAGGGCTCAGGAGCAGGATGTATTTTGATTAGCCCACAAGGGGAAAAAACAATGTTGTCCTGTAGTTTAGAATTTGAATGCACAAATAACACAGCAGAGTATGAAGCCTTAGTCCAAGGACTATATAAAGCCATCGACCTTAAGGTCCAATATTTGAAAGTGTTCGGAGATTCTGAAATTATTATCAAACAGGTAAGGAATACAATTCATTGTCTTTCCACCCATCTCAAGCATTATCAATCGCTGATACAGGAACTCACCTCCCACTTTTTGGCATTCAATATTTCTTCTATTCCCAGGTCTCAAAACTCTGCAGCTGACCTGCTAGCCAATGTTGCTTCCAAGCTCCTACCTTCCGAAGACTACAGCCCAGATAGATTTTCAGTAGAATTTCTTTTTAGGCCATCAATTCCTGACAATGTCATGAATTGGAGAGTGTTCAACCATGATGAAGACATTTTACAGTTCTTAACTTCCTAAAAGTCCTATGATGATCAAATCATCGAGGAAAACGAGCATGACCTTCAGATGAGAGGTAAACCTGAGGAAAACTCAATCCCTAAGCCTGTGGTAAAACTTGAGGATCTTTATGATATTAAAGACAGGTTTAAACCTGTGACTAAAGCAAAGCTCCAAAGTTCTACCCTAAGGTTTGAATTGATAAATCTTGGCACTGAGCAAACTCCTCAAAACATTAATTTAGGATTAGGAATTTCCTTGGAAGAGAAGGAGGCATTCATTAGACTGTTAAGGAAAAATAAACAGGTTTTTGCTTGGAAGTATGATGATTTAAAGACATATGATACATCCATCATCCAACATACCATTCCAATGCTTCCCGATTAGAAACCAATTCAGCAGAAGTTGAGGAAAATACATCCGAACTTAGAGAGTCAAATAAAATCTGAACTTAACAAATTCTTGAAAGCTAAGATTATTTTTCCCGTTCGGCACTCAAACTGGGTCTCCAATATGGTGCCAGTCAGAAAGAAAAATGGTGACATTAGGATTTGTATTGATTTCATAAATTTGAACAAGGCAAGCTTAAAAGATAATTTCCCATTACCTACTATGGAGCAGATACTCCAGTTAGTAGCAGGCTCTGAGTTAATGTCCTTTCAGGACGGTTTCTCAGGATATAACCAAGTTCTGGTCCATCCTGATGACTAGCTTAAAACCACATTCAGAACAAAATGGGGAACATATGCGTATCAGAAAATGCCTTTCGGACTTATTAATGCAGGAGCGACGTTCCAAAGAGCGATGGATATAGCCTTTAAAGGGTTGATTAATAGAACAGTAGTCATCTATCTAGACGATATTACTGTATTTTTTAAGGAGAAGTCCAATCATTTGCATGATCTAAATCAAATCTTTCAACGCTGCAAAAGATATGGTATTTCTCTTAACCCTAAAAAATCTTTCTTCACTCTTGACCAAGGAAAGCTCTTAGGCTTTATTGTGTCTAAAGATCGTATTTATATTGATCCTGACCGGATCAAAGAAATCTCTGAAATCCCTTTCCCTCATAATAAAAAATCCATGTAGTCATTTTTAGGCCAAATCAATTTTGTCAAAAGATTTGCTCCATATTTTTCTCAAATTATTTTGCCACTTCAAACTATGATTAAGAAAAATTCAGTCTTTAAGTGGGGATCAGTAGAAAAGGAAGCGTTTGATTTAATCAAGCAATCAATAATCAATGCCCCAGCCTTAAATACTCCTAATTTTTCTAATCATTTTACATTGTATACTATCGCATCCAACTTGTCCTATGCAGCAGTACTCACGCAGCTCAATGATCACAATGTTGAAGCACCCATTTCATTTTATAGTTCAAATCTTCAGGGTGCTGAATTGAACTACTCCGAAGTAGAAAAACAAGCCTTTGCTGTATATAAAGCTGTCAAACATTACAGACCCTTCCTTTTAAAAACCCACACAAAAGTTATAGTTCCTTTTCCTGCAGTAAGGCAACTATTGATTCAAAAGGAACTAGGTGAAAAAAGGGCAAATTGGGTTACAACACTTCAAGAATATGACTTAGAAATTAAACCAGCAAAGATTGTTAGAGGCCAAGGTTTTTGCAGGTTATTGGCAGGAGCATCCAACATTCCAGAATCAGGTGACACAAATCAAACCGAAGAAATCAACCAGATAAGTATTATTGATTCTAAGTCACAATATGCTGACTTAATCTTTTATTTGAAAAATGGATATGCACCTCCTAACCTGTCTTACAAAAACAAAAGGGCCATTATATTGAAAGCAAAAAATTTCACAATTATTGATGATGTGCTTTTTAGGCAAAATTATGATTCAATCTTATTAAGATGCCTCGAAAAACCTGAAGCACAAAAGGTTTTGCAGGAATTACATGATGGACCAGCAGGAGGACATTTTGGAGCTGACACAATAGCCCATAAAATCATTCATGCTGGCTATTATTGGCCCACTCTGTTTAGAGATGCTCATGAATAGGTAAGGAAATGCCAAAATTGTCAAACTTCTAGTGGAAGACAAAGAAAATTAGCTTTTCCTTTGCAGCCGGTCAACATTGAACAACCATTTGAGCAATGGGGATTGGATATCATTGGGGAAATTACTCCGCATTCTTCCAAACAGCATAAGTATATCTTTACTGCTACCGATTATTTTACTAAGTGGGTTGAAGCAATTCCTTTGAAGACAACAAATTCTGAGGCAATCATTGAGTTTATAGATCAATTCATCATTACCAGGTTTGGTGTCCCAAATGCTCTTGTTTTTGATAATGCATCTTACTTTTCAGGCAACGCTATGTTTGATTTCGCTATTAAAAGAGGATTTAAATTAAAATATTCTGCTAATTACTATCCTCAGGGTAATGGTTTAGTAGAATCTACAAATAAAAATCTGATTAAAATTATTAAGCGAACTATCGAACAGAACCATAAAACATGGCACAAATCCTTAATATTCGCACTATGGGCTGATAGGATAACACAGAAGGCTTCCATAGGATCTTCTCCGTTCAATCTTGTGTATGGAAAAGAAGCAGTGTTACCAACAATTCTTGTTCTTCCTTCCTTAGCCCTAGTTCAGTTTATTGAGGAAAACCCTTCTTCTTCTATTCAACTTAGACATGACCAAATTCTAAAATTAGAAGAGGAAAGGGAAAAAGCCAAGGTTATTCATGAAAAACATCAACAAATCATCAATTCATCCTTTGATTCAGTCTCATCCGGTTCAAAACAATTTCAAGTCGGTGATTTAGTTCTGAAATGGGACAAAGCCCATGAGGAAAAGGGAAAACACACCAAGTTCCAGAAGATGTGGCTTGGGCCATTTTAGATCTGTGAGAGGATACGCCATTCAACCTTCATATTACAATATTTATCAGGTTTGAGAGATTCTCTCCCTGTTAATGGCCTTATCTTAAAGAAATTCTTTAATTGAGGAGGTAACCGCTTCTCCTTTTTTTAGTTTAATAGAGTTTTGTAGTTTGTAGGACCATTAGAAAATAAAGTTGTAAGGTATCTTCCATTGACCTTTGCTGTATTTGAAAGTTGCTCCACGGAAGTAGTGTGGATATTTACTTTTAAATAATAGAAGTCTTACATAAGAGGGATAATTTCTAGGAAACTAGGTATAATTGCATTCCAAAATCACAAATCAATTTTTGTGAACCCTTTTCAAAGTTTAGAAGTATTGTAAATCATTTTATGTTTTCAAATTGGCCACAAAAGGGTTATCAATATCAAAACAGAAACTAATCCAACTTCAGCATCTTTAACTCTTACCTTGTCATCCATTTACTCTTAAGGAGAAAATTGTCCATCCCATTCACCAAAGTTTATGGTTACTCATAGTGTAATTCTAAAAAATCTGATATTAAAGATAAGAGGTCTTATTACAAGCCTGCTTACCATGTTCATAGGGAAATAGTTTAACCGAAATTACCAATACTGCATACCAAAATAGGGTAATGGCTTAGAATTATAAGACAAGGGGTCTCATCACGAGCCAGCTTGTTCGGTTAGATTACTACCGGTGAATGGCATTGTCAATAGCTGGCCACCAAACCAGGACAATGGCTTTTTATCTTATCAATAACAGAAAAAGAAAGGAAATACAAAATGTGAAAACATGTTTTGAATTCATTCTGTTAATCACACTCTTAAATGGATGGGACAATGGACAATAATATGCTTTAAAGGTATCCCTGTCGAAACTATGAACGTTTGCTGGCAGCAGAGGATCTACCTGTGACAAAGGAGTCAATTCTAAAAGCTGATTTGGAAAGGTTCTCTGTTTTATCATTATAAACCAATAAACACCAATTTAAAACTTAGAATGTATCTAATTTTAAACAAGAGAGGAAATTAACAAAGATAGATTCATTTTATTTAGAATGCATATATACCTAGTTATATTAGAATTCTCCCCTTTAATGAGAACTCTATTTTCAAAAAGTTTAAGTATTTCCATACTTTTCAGAGATAACTGTTTCTTCCAGCGAATCGCCAATTTTTGTGCTCTACAACAACCCCCCATTTCATATCATTATTTATTTAGGAAAACTATCATATGAAATGGGTCCCTTTAGTTTTGATTGGTATCAACATTGTATTATTCAGAAAAGGTCCGAAAACAAAATGAAAAAACATTATGAAAACCTTTTCGATAAACCCATTTTGATCTTAATAACACAAACAATCAATCTTTTATCATTGCGATAAAGTGATCGCAAGATCGCATATCGCAATGACATAGGAAGCATACTTTAACGGCCCATTCATTTTCCCCGATGCGATATCTCTATCGGAGATCGGCAATATACTATGCATGTTCTTAAAGCACCCCAGGTAATTCACCCCGATGCGATACGATATTGCTACCGGCGATCGGCGATATGCTATCCATGTTTTCATAAAGTGCCCATACTCCCGATGCGATGCGATATCGCTATCGGCGATCGGGGATTTCAAAAGGTGTCAATGTAAGGAGTTAATTTTTCCCCGACGCCCGATTGCGATAAAGCCAAAAGTGCAAATTTCAAAAAAGCCGTTAAGACAGAGGGATATTACGATCAATTCATATTAAAAGCTTGATCTGTCGAACAATGATTTACCTGCGCTCAACCGCCAAAACATCCAAGGCACGCTTAAATAAATCATTCGGCCGATTAATGATATGATGGGCATTTAAAGGATTTGCAGGTTCTAAACAACCTTTTAATGTAATTGTAAGTCCTAAAATCTTCCCATAGATTGTATCCGCGGCAACTTTAAAAGCTAATCCCTCATCATGCATTGATCAATATATCTTTCTCATATTCGATTTTCATTACCAATTCTCTGTGTTACGTTTATTTTCACTCCTGTGCAGAATTCTTCCAAAGAAGAAAATTCAAACAGAATGGGGAGGAAGTCTAAGAAAACCATAGTCGCTTCCGCTGCGCTAGCCACAGGACAAGCCGTCGCTGATCCAACAAATAAAAAGAAAGGATTGATATCTGATACTACATGTTCTGGTCTCGGCAAAACTACTTGGCAAAGTACCTACAATTTGATTGAAGCTGAAGAACCTGAAGTGACAATAGTACAAGCCTCTGCAGATTCAACTCGGAAATCTGATGGTACTTTAAAGGACTTAGCTGACTCCTTCCTTCATCGGATAGCAGCTCGGGAACAAATTCTCCCATATGTGGATGTAGTGCGGTGGGCAATTGAGGAAATCCCAATCATGGACAGAACCTTCTGCACCAAAGACGGGAGAATCTTCGGGTCATTCAAAGCTGATGATTTAAGGCAAATGTATCATTTGCTTGAGCCAAAGAAGAAGTACAACAAGGCATTCTTGGAGAAATTCCGAAAAGAGAATGAAATTTAATCCGAACCCATCCTGGATTGGAGACAAAATCCGGCAAAACACAAACATGAATCTTCCGGTAAGTACTCGGTTGATTCCCTATGTTCTCCTTATTGTTATGCTGGAATAATGATGTGTAGATTGTGGGGGTTGCACGATTCCGCTAATTTCACTATAGAAATGGTTCCCTTGATGGAAGCGGTGTGTAACAGTGAAATAATGGATTGGGCAACTATACTCTCAGATAAACTAGTAACAACTGTTCTTGAGTTTAGAAATAAGACCCGCGTTACTAAAAGGTTAATTCCCCCATTCTACTACAGTGCCTATATTTTAGATACCTTGTATTTTAATTCTGAATTTCCTGTGCTCGGCTGGAGGTTGACATCACAAGATCCCATGCCTATTCACATATACCATCAGAAATTATGGAAATCCTCTTATAAGCACCATTTATACCAAGTCTACAATGGCTTTATGTTACCCATTCATTACTCTATTTTTGATAAACCTGCTCCCAAGATTTCCTACCAAGTAGGGATTGACTTGACGTCAATAGGAAGATGGTTTGGGGAGGAAAAGTTCACTTATATAAGAGTTTTCGGTAGCCAAGCCGAACCTCATGTCCTTCCCTTGTACATACCTGATAAACTGCTGGCGAGGGAAATAGCTTATCAGATCATTGCCGAGGGAGTCACACAGACCCTCAAGAAAAATAAGAAGCAGGGCTGGCCCTCTTTTCCTTTTAGATGCGGTGTCTACATGTTGCATGATTTCAAACATGCAGAGAAAGAAGCTACAAAGATAAAAGCATTAACTCTAGCAACTCTCCCTAATAGGCAATTTGATCCCAACAAAGTCGCCTATAACGCACTTGAATAGGCCAAATTGGCAAAATTTGATCATAAAGAGGATATGTTCGATGACCTATTCTCCTCAGCCAAGTCAATAATGCAGGTTAAGGCATTTGCCAGAATGAAATATCAAGATGAAGGGTTGGTTGAATTCAACAGACTTAGAGAACAGAGGTTGCAAACTCTGCCTCTAGATCTGTTAGCAACAACCCCAACAACATCATCAAGAGAGCCTAAACGGGAACAGTCAAAGGAACCTCCGGTTACAAGAAAAGAACAAGAAAAGCCACAGGAGGAAACGCAGACTAAAGAGCAGGAGAAAGTGTGGGAGGAGACCCAGACTAAAGAACATAAACAGACCAACATTGAAGTAAATGTGGATACTCATATTGACCCAAAATTGCTCCAGGAATGGCAGCAATTTGATTCTATTATCAGCAGTCTGGAATGTTCAAAGAACACTGAGACTTTGAAAGCAGAAGACACACAGGAAACCACTTCACAACAGGTTCCAAGTGGAACCAACGGCCCACCGATTTTAAAGGAAGTAGAAATAATACCAAAGGACCCCTCCAATCAAATCATTTTGCAGGTCGAAGAGATTCCTCCCTTGGATGTCTTCTACAGCCCAAGGCATAAAGCTGTAGTAAAACGATAGAGGAAGAGAAGAAGGACTGATCAACCTTCCCTTTTCCCAGAACAGACGGTCACGGGCAATGTGGTTTGGAAGGAGGAATTTGACCCCTCTGATGACCTGACAAAACTGTCACAATATGCTGGAGCCTATTCAGTAGCAACAATAGACAAGGCATCAGAGGTAAGTCTTTTATTGAAAACAAAAGACCAGGAAATCTTCTTATTACAGGCACAGCTAACTGAAGCAAAGCAGAAAGCGGAGCAGGCAGAATAGCAATTGTTGACACAACAGCAAGTGAACAATCAACTAACTCAACAATTGCAGGCAGAGAAACAAAGGATTGACCACAGCGCAATCCAAAAGCAGAAAGAATTGTCAGAGGCCTTGGCACAACTGAAGGCAGCAAATGAGAAAATGCTGAAAACAAAAGATGAGCAGATTGCTCAACTATCAGCAAAGCTTGAGAAGACAAAGGGTGTTCCACAAATAACTAAATTCAGAGTAGAAGCACTTCAGATAAATACGACATTAATAGCACAGATCAAACTTCTATGTCAAGAGATCGCCCAGGGAGAGCCACTATGTGAATTAACGGCATCAATAAGTGAGAAAATAGAAAAGGCTAGGATGGAATTGGATCAACCTGAAGAAACAATAGCTACATTTCTTGACTGGCAAGATACTGACCAGGGACAAGCAGCAAATTTACCAAGAATTTTAGAGTCACATAAAGATATATTATTTACAGAATGGCAGTCCCAGTTAATGAAAGCAGAGAGGGCAGTTTCAAGGTGCAAATCAACTGCAAGCAATTTGGTTGAATTAGTTAATAACACTCTCTACTTGTCAAACATGATTTCCCAATGCACACCAGGAAAATTGACAGCGATGAAAACATTGGAGCAGTCATGTTATCCAGATCTAGAGGAAAAGGGGATATTAATTGCTGGAATTAACAGTTTAACATGGGACACCTATTGGTTCTTCTTGGTAAAGCCACACACTCAAAGAGCCGCCCTCAAGTGCCTTACAGATGCAATCGGGCATATTATCCCTGATATTCAGGATGCCACCTATGCCGCCCAGCTTAGCTCTTGCCTCAACAGACCACCCGAAGTGGAGCCGATGCTTGCGATAAGTCAGCTCAGTTCAAAGGCAAACAACCTACTTGATGATTCATGCCGCTGACTGCCAGGTTGCTGAGGAAGATATGATCAAAATTAATTGATACCAATTAAGTAGGATTTCAGTTTCATAGATAGTTAGCTTAATTAAGTATTTATAGAGTCTTTCATGTTTTTAGAAAGGGTCGTAAAGTTTGTACTTAACTTAAAGACTGAAGTTGCACTATTGTGCTTCAGCCATATTCTTTTATAAAACTGGACCAGTTATTCTAATTTTGACAAGGAAGCTTTTATGCAAATGTGCACTACTGTCTTTGTTTGAAAGTATTTCTGCGTTGGAAGAAGAATCTCAAATAGCGATTGATATTGGGAGTGTTTCGCAGCTCATATGGTACTATTATCTATGTCTGAATTCATTCTTTTCATATGAATTGTTATTTGATTTCCTTTGCTATTATCGAATATATGTATGAGTTTTAACAACATTTCTTTATTCCCTCCACTATTGGATGTTTATGGGATGCTTTTCCTTTAATCATATATGTATCGATGATATATAAAGTGTAGCAATATTGTGCTAATCCCTTTGTTTAACAATTTAAGCAGAGTAATTCTTGAATGAATAAAAGTCCATGTTTATTGAATAGAGTCATCTACATGCCTGTTTATAAACATAGATCATCAAGTGCTACACTTTAAAAAATACAATAGTTCCCGGGATTAGTAGTATTTCTTTTATTTCACCGATAGATTAAGTTATTCGCCTATCATTAGATTAGTCAACCAATCATTCATTCATCCCGTTTATCTATTTCTGGGAAACTGGTCCCATTATCCGCAGTCGGAGCCACCATTCCAAACGGAAAAGGAGCTATACTAAGGTCCGGACCAGGTGGTTATCCCCAATGTTGATACAACGATTTTCAGGGCATAAACAAGTACCATTCATGATTCACCCAGAGTGTTTCTAGCACATCTATTTATAAGCTCCTGTAATCCCTTCACAGCCTTGCTATCGCACAACAAATTCATGGAGGTCTATAGAAAGGTCATAAGCATAGAAGGGGTCCATTTCCTGATCTGGCTTATCCTTGCTCCCTGAGGTGGAGGCCTTAGCAAAGCTCTTCTTTGCTTCCATGAACATTTCACGTGTGTGCTTCAAATCAAATTTAACCTCCTTTGCCGAAGCTTTGTGAACCCATGCATTGTCTTTGGCTTGTTTCCCTTTATCAACCCCTATTAAACTCCCACTTCGGAGCACTATATCACATTTGAATCCTCTTCACGAGGCTTATACCTTATCATCTACAGGTTTTGAGTCGTTTGAGGAGGGAGCGCCCCTTTGTCACGTATCCTTGCTACCAGCATAGGACAATCCTTTATTTCATGATCAAACCAAGTGCAACATTTGCATGACAGATGCATTGGGTTAGTGCAATCATGGGTGTAGTGTCCTGGTCCTCCATAATTGTAGCAGATTAGTTGTCCCTAATCTCTTCCAGGTCCTCCTCTGCCTCGACCTCGTTCGCGCCTCTAAAACCCAGTTCGTGCCATCCACTCGCTTTGGTTGAGGGGCCGCATTTCTACCTGAAACCTATAGGTGGGTGTTCTATCCATCATCAATTCATAGCTTCTACAGTTATGCTCATCATGCTCCACTAACCTACAAAAGTTGCAAAAAGATTATTGTGGTGTTTGTACAAACTTCTACAACAAATGACAATTATCCATCATATGCTTTCCTGCTACTTGACATATGACGCACCAAATAACCCACCCCATGCTTGGTCCTTCTTGAGCCTCCAGCCTCAAAGGTATCAATCCTCCTCCTACAATATAGTTCACAAAGACCAGGCAATGGTCTTTGTCATGCCCTTGACCCTTGCATTTTAGGCACCATACCTCTTCATGCACCTCCGGTCGAGCTATCCTATCCTACTTCAAACTTTGCATTTCAAGGCAAATATTTTTAAATTGCACATGGATCTTCTGAACCCCTAGATTTGGATCTTGCATCGGTGTTTCATGAAGTCTCATTGCAATCTCCAAGGCCTCAGTCTGAGTCGTTATCTTCTATTGTGACAATGCAACCCTTAGGTGTGGCACAAGTGAAGCCACGAACCATTCGAGGTGATGTCCATCTGTTAAGTTCATATTAGATTTGTGGATTTTACACTTCAATCTCTAATCTAATTCCCAAGGTGTCTCACCTGGTTTCATCGCAATTTCCTTGAACCTCGCTATCGACTATGCCTCAGATTTAGGCATATTGAATTCTTTATTGAGTGCGGTCTAGATGTACACCACCCAAGCTTTTGGGTTATCATTAGAATTCTTGATGTACTAGGTTAGCATGTAATCCTGCAAAGCACTAACTAAGGTTTCCTTCTTCATGTGATCATTTGTGATGTCTTGAGGTTCCTGTTGGGCCATATAACAGGTATAAATTTACTCTTGATTACACTATCTTTTTCCTCCTTTTTATGCATTTGTGCCATGATGTAATAAGGTTTTGATAGAATTTTGATAGAAAGTGAACGAAACTGCTTTTGATGCAATTTGGTTGTCAAAAATAACTTTCGTTGCTTTTTATTTATAGATTAGTGAATGCGACAATTGTTGTTCAAACTATTGAATAGAAAAGGCTAAACAAGGAGAAAAGAATGTGCCTTGTGTGATCAAGTTGAGAAGAGAATTAGGAGGATCAGTGCAAGATGGAAGATTTTCTGATAATATTATTTAGTTGCGAATTCCTCAGGATCTCCTGATCCCAAGGAATCAAATTTATCTCTCTTCCTCTTTGACTATAAGAGGGGAAAAACAAACAGAGTAGAAAAACTCATGTTTCTTTTACTTCGGCTGTAATTTTAAGAGACAACATTATTCTGAAGAACACATTGTGATTGTAATGACATTCGGAGTTAATGAATAATATATAATTCACGTTTTAGTTTGTTCGTGATATTATGAGTAACTAAGTAGTAATCACTAGCGGCTTGGGCCCGGTCACTGGTGGATTTCACTGCTATTCCCTGCTTTATAGTTTTAGCTTTCTTTCACTGCAAGTTTAATTACTCTATTTTATAGCTTTACAATTGATTTACTTTCACTAGTGTTGAGTTTGTGTGTTCATTTCATTAATTCTTATTTCTGTTGATTGGATTCATTTATTATGTCGTCGATTGATTTAATTATTAGGTAAGTATCATTTATTGTTAATTGAAAGACAAAGTGTTATTGGTTAGATCAGGTGTATTACTTTTATGTCGAAGTCTAAATTCAGCTGAAAGAGCTTTGTTATCGCTATTGTGTACTCGGTTGATGTAATTCCAATTAGAATTTTTGATTAATATTGAGTTTTGATGTTTGAATAAGTTAATTTCTTTGAAGTTAGAAGTTGGTAGTTTATGGTTTGATCCGTTTAATCTTGTATTGAAATCAATAAGTTATTTTAAAGAATTACTCTCTCTAGATTCAACAATTTTCATCACTTACACATATTATGTACACTCTTGAAACGAAAATACTTACCCTGGTCGATAATTAATGTGAGGCATTTAGGTGTTCTAAAAGACACCTTATATGTGCTTAACATTTTGGCGCCATTGCTAGGGAGAGTGTTTCCATCTCACAGAAGGTGATGTGTGTTTGATAATTGTTTGTTGTCAAAGATTTGGGTATTAAAAATGGAAGGTAAGAACCTGCGTATGAGCAAGTAAAGTGCTTGCTCACTTGCCGGCTTTTCAACACAATTGCATAGGAATTGAAGTAGAAATAGATGTTTAATGTTCATTTGCCGTGAAAGAATTGGGTATTAAGAACAGAGGGTAAGAACCTGCGTACGAGGAGGTAAATTGCTTGCTCCTCTTCCTGCTTTTCAACAAAATTGCGTAGGAAATAAAGTAGAAATAAATGTTTGTATTTTTGTATGAACGATTAAGAAAAAAAGCGTAGAAAAAGATACAATTCCTCTGCCCAGATCTGAAAATTATAAGGGATTGGTGCCTCTTGGACGATCAACCTTCATTGACGAAATGATCAGGAAAGCTGAGTCTCAGTCATCAGTAGGACCCTGAACCGTTTCTACCAGAAATGCTACTATAAACCTTCAGGCCACAGGATCACCATCTGTAGCTAACGCTGAGATTCACAACAAGATTGGAGGGCCTGATCTGAGTTTTCAGAACAATAAAAAGTTACAGCCTAACCCTTTGCAAGAAGGGAATTCTTACAACCTCTATGAAGGAGAAGAAAAAACAGGTAGTGCTGAAAAGATTAAATCATCAGAACCCAAATATTCTGAAGTAGTAGTTGAATAGAGGACACCCAGTGTTCCTGACCAAGGTAGTGCTATTAAAATCATTCTAAAAGTCTCCTCTGAATCCCCCAAGAACAAATCTACAGCTCCAGAAATCTCTGAAGAATATCGGCATATTTTTTATCAAATGGATAATGATCAGGAAAAACCTCAGACCTCCACATTAAAATACCCTATTGTTGATACAGTCATCAATGCTTCCATGAAAGCTATTCCATTACAGAATATTCCCACCTTTCATGGGCTAACTTTAGAGGATCCTGATGCATTTCTTTTCAAATTTGATGTTTTATGTAGGGGATATGATTACACTACCAACCCCCAAAAGCTAAAGTTGTTCCCCTCTACTCTGAAGGGAGCAGCTCTGTGTTGATTTATGGGGCTTCGTGGAGGTACCATTAATGACTCGGACCAAATGAAAACAAACTTTCTAAAAAAGTACCAAGATTATTGCCGAACTAGAGAACTGAAGGATGAAATCTTTCAAATGGTAACTAAGACTAATGAGACTCTTGAAGAATATGCAGAACATTTTTAGTATATCTACAAAGATCTCAAGAAAATTTTCCTCCTGAAGTTCTTAAAACTATGATGATCAATGGTATGAAACACTAATGGGTAGAAACACTAAATTTAATGGGGAAGGGTGATATTTATCAAGAAGATTATGGAAATATTATACAATTGTTCATCACGTGTTCCAGAGGCATTACAAGGTTGAAACCAATCGAATGTGATGCGATCACGAGAGACAAAAAATCCTCAGGGGGAAGCATTACATGAGTTGAAATAAGCAATATGCTAGAAGCTTTCAAGACTGATACCTTGGGGACCCTGATGACACAATTGGATATCATGCAGCCCAAACAAAAGTAGGCCGAAGCAGAACAAAATCTGGCTATTTTATATCCACATTGTAGAAAGGAACAAAATCATAGAGAATGTCCATTAGATATGATACAAACATGTGCCATTTTCACTAAGGATCATGCTACAGAAAGTTGTTCATCGCTTCCTAGATTAAAAGTAGTTTCAAGGAAGTATAAGAGGAAGTGGAACCAGTATATCTACTGAACCAGTGCCATCAATGAAAAACATGTTTGACAAGTATGCCTACAGAACCATCTTTGTTCTTTCCTTCTTCGCAATTTAATTCTTAGCAGTATTCAGGAGCAGCGTGGCAGAACCAACCATCTTTCTCTACCTAGCCAACTCAAGCATTTTATATGCCACCTTAGCCCAACCAATCAAATCCAAATAATAATTGGCCAAATTCCTCTTACCCTCCACCATTCTCGTAGAACACCCCCTATTCCTCTCAATGGTCTACTTTTACCTCACAAAATGAAAACTGACAACCAAATTGGCAACGATCCACAAACCAACCTATGGGAATAGTTCCCATGCCTCGACCAACCTTACCAGCACCTTACACATTGCAGCAAAATACTTAACCTAATATATGACTGCAACTCCCAGCTCAACCCAACCCAAATACTAACAACAAACCGATCCAGTCAGTATAGATTATTGAGAGTCTAGACCCTGAAGTTGACTTGAGAGAATGTAATGAACTTAAGTTAATATTTGGACGCGTAATTTCTCCAGATGAGGACAAAAATATGCAACTTGAGGTTAAAGAAACGCATCTAAATAATGCTTCGACTATAGATGACCAGCAAATAAAACGAGGAGGAGATATAGTCAGGTAGAACGATCTCGAGAAAATTATAATTACTTCTCCCCTATTCCCAGAAAGATTGATAATACCTCGACCAATTGAATATGCTAATTTTTATCTTCTGGGTGAACTAAAAAATCTCTATATAGAAATACCCCTCCTCCAGGCCATTCAAGATATTCCGATATATGCTAAAACCATTAAAGAATTGTGTGCAAAGAAGTTTGCGAGGAAAACAAAAATAACACCAATTGTCCATGTCGTCAGAACTTTGTCTGATTTATTACTAGGCAAAGAGACACTTGTAAAATACGAATACGAGGGGAATCCCATTGTCACAGTCAAAATAAATGGCTTCTCTTTTCCCAATGCTTTAGTTGACTTAGGGGCAGCGGTTAACATTCTTACAATAGAAACTTTCGAAGTGCTTGGCATCACAGACTTAGAACCAACCACTACCTTGCTAGAACTAGTTGACCGTTCAGTCATTAGGACAGAAGGAACATTACAAGATGTGATGGTTTCTATGGATTCTTAGGAATATCAGGTAGATTTTTTTATTATTAACCCTAGAAATTGGTTAGATGGACATCCCTTAATATTGGGAAGGGCTTGGCTCGCAAAAAATGATGCGTATATAGGCTGCTGAACAAGAAGTATGACCATAACTAAAGGGAATGATGTAAATAATCTAGCTTTATATGCTCCTGCTTAGCCAAGCCTAACCATTGTAAAAACTAGGAAACAACTAGCATCATACTTAAAAGAAAATATTCGTTCACCATTGACTGTGGAAGATGTGCTTGAATTCAAAAACCAAACAGAGGATGATGTCATTAACACCTTTATAAATCACCCTACTGCAGTGTCTAATTTGAGATGTCACATGATTGAAGTAGTCCTTGACAATGAGATTGAAGAAGATTCCTTGAGAGACATCAATGACCAACCAATACCAACAACCACTATCTATACTAGCAAACCTATTGAAATCAAGCAAAGGGAAATTCCTGAACATTAATAGTAATCTGAGTAATGACCAGCAACAGAAACTTATCCAAGTCCTTAGGAAATATAAAGGGGATTTTGCATGGGACTAACCAGACATGAAAGTGATTGACCCTCAATTACACATGAACCACATCTACACTGAAAAAGATGCAAGACCCATTCGACAGCTGCAGTGTAGATTAAATCCTTGTCTAAAGAATATTGTGAAAGAAGAGCTTCAAAAACTTTTAGATGTGAATTTTATTTATCCTATATCTAACACTAATGGGTTTCTCCAATAGTAGTTGTCCCCAAAAATAATGGAAAATGGTGGGTATGCGTTGACTACAGAGAACACAACAAAGCAATGCAAAAAGACCATTTTCCCCTTCCATTTATCAACCAAGTCCTTGATACATTGGCAGGAAAGAAATTATTCTCTTTCCTGGATGGCTTCAGTGGCTACAACCAAATTCAAATTTCCCCTGAAGGCCAAGATAAAACTACTTTCACCTGCCCCTGGGGAACATTTTCTTATCAGGTATTTCCTTTCGGATTGTGCAACGCACTTGCTACATTCCAAAGAGCCATACTCAGTATTTTTGTAGACTTTATAAATGAAGGATTGGATGTATACATGGATGATTTCACACCCTATGGAGATGACTTTGATTAGGCATTACATACATTGGAAAAAGTCCTAGAATGGTGTATTGCTACTAGGTTATTCTTAAGTCATGAGAAATGTCATATGATGATGATAGAAGGCCTGATTCTGGGTCATTACATCTCAGCACCTAGAATTCAAGTAGATCGAGCAAAGATATAGGTCATCCTCTTATTAGCTACTCCCTGCATGCAAACAGAGGTACGCAGTTTTTTGGGATTTGCTGGGTAATATCGTAGAATTATAAAGAACTTTTTACGAATTTCTGCACGTTTATATGCCTTCAGAAGGAATGTTGATTTTATATGGACTAATAGATGTGACACTACCTTCATAGATTTGAAGCAATTAGTATCGACAACACTAGTATTACGAGGCCCAAATTGGGATATACCTTTCCAGATTTCATCAAACACATAAGACACAACCATTGGAGATGTTCTTGGCCAAGAAGAAGACAAGAAACCCTACACTATATATTACATCAACAAAAACGTAACTCTTGCTGAGTTGAATTACAAAGTAACAAAAAAAGAGTTTCTAGCTATTATTTATGCTATCAACAAATTTAGACACTATATAACTGGATTCCTTGTATTTTTGTATACTAATCACTATGCCATTAAATATTTCGCGAATAAACCAATTACAAATGGAAGAGTGACTCATTGGTTACTACTTTTGCAAGAATTTGACATAACTATAAGGGATCAATCAGGGAAAGAGAACCTCATGGCAGACTTCCTATCCCAAGTTCCAAGAATAGACGATACAGTGGCGGTAGAGGATCAATTCCCTGCTGAACATTTGTTTAATGTGGCCATAAAAACGCCATGGTATGCAGAAGTGGCGAATCACTTAGCAATGGGAAAATTGCCCAAACATCTAACACCATAGAGAAAATAAATTGATTATGCATCATATCACTCATTTCTCATGGATTGGAGGATACCTTTTCCACACGAGAGTTGATATGCACATCCGTAGTGTATCAGGGAGGACAAAATCTATGATATCCTAAAAGCATGCCATGATGGACCTTGTGGTGGACACTTTTTAGACCACAAAATTGGACATGAAATTCTACAAATGGGCTACTACTAGCCCACTATTTTTAAATATTCTAAGAAATTTGTCGAGGAATGTGATAGTTGCCAAAGGGTGGGCTGCCCTGACCAGTCTGATGAAATACCCCTGCATCCACAGTTGGTGATAGAACCCTTTGAGCATTGGGAATTAAATTTAGTTGGGTAGTTCAAACCACCATCTAACCAAAAATCGTATATATTGGTTGCAACAGATTATGTAACTAAGTGGGTGGAAGTAGTAGTGTTACCAAGAGAAACAAAGGAAATTGTTATTAATTTTCTTTTCAAAATTTTTGTGTAGTATGGTTTACCCAGAGAAGTAATTGCTAATGGGGGGCCACAATTCGTGGGTCAGAAGATTGCTGCTACACTAAAAAGTTATCACATAACACATAGAATTACTTCTCCATATCACTCGCAGGAGAACGGGCAGGTGGAGAGCAGCAACAAAGTTATTAAAGCTCTTCTAACAAAGATAGTCTCATCACATTGATGAGACTAGACTGCTTGACTGCCAGAGGCCTTGTGGGTGTATTGCACAACATGGAGAAACACTACTGGACACTCTTTGTATCAAGTGGTATTTGGTAAGGAACCCATTTTTCCCATAGAATTTGAAACATAAACACTAAATATAGCCCAGAAAGTGGGACTGGATTTAACTAAAGCCTAGGTTAAAAAGTTACAACAGATGAATGAATTAGATGAAATTTGGCTACTGGCTCTACAACGTATGAAACTTATTCAACAGCAAAGAGCCAAATGGCATGATGCCTTGATTAAGAAAAAGAAATTTCATGAGGGCAACTGGGCACTTCTTTACGATTCTAGGTTTCAAGACTTCCCTGGCAAACTGCTGACTAGATGGTTAGGCCCCTATGAAATAAAGCAAATACACAAAAATGACACTCTTACGTTGGCCACCATTGATGGGTTTGGTTCTTATTTTAAAGTGAATGGGCATCAGGTTTGCCTCTACCAAAAACCACTTACCAGAGAATCTTTCTATCAGCAGATACGTGAGGACCCCACCATGTAAGTTTTAACTGCAGAAGGCAATCCTTCAGCAGCTTCATCTTTATAAATTTTATTTCTTCTCTATAAAATATGTAAATATGATTGCTGATTTGATTTTCTTTTTTTCTTTTTCTCTGCTTGTTTTGTTGTTTAGTTGATTGAACAACTATTGTTCAATCTATTGAACAACACTTTCTTTCTTTTCGTCGTTTTGTTGTTCAGTTAATTGAACAGTTGTTGTTCAATCCAATTGAAAAACACTTTTGGTATTTTCGTTGTTTTGTTGTTCAGTCAGTTGAATTGTTGTTTTCAGTTAATTGAATAGCTGCTGTTCAGTTAATTGAAAAGTTGCAGTAAAATCTATTGAACTATTGTTGTTAAATCTATTGAAAAACCACTGTTCAATCCAATTGAACATCACTTGTTGTTCAATCTATTGAACAACTGCTATTAAATCTATTGAACAACAATTATTTTCTTTTTACATTGTTTTGTTTTTCATTTAATTGAACAACTGCTATTAAATCTATTGAACAACAATTGTTCAATCTATTGAACTGCTGCTATTCAATCTATTGAACAACTATTGTTCAATCTATTGAACATCACTTCTTTTCTTTTTGTGTTGTTTTCTTGTTCATTTAGTTGAATAGTTGTTATTCAATCTATTGAACAACACTTCTTTTCTTTTTGCATTGTTTTTCCGTTCATTTAATTGAACAACTGTTGATCAATCTTTTGAACAACTACTGTTCAACCCAATTGAAAAGAAATTTTTTTCTTTTGTGTGATTTCTCTTTGTTTATCTCAGCCCCATTTTTATTTTGTTTTTCATTTTGTTTTCTTTTCATGGCATGAAGTACACTACTTTTATGAGGACAATAATTTATGGATTTTATTGAAGGGAGTTAATACCATTAACGTTATGATCTTTAACAGGACAACTTCTTGATGATAGATTCTTTTCAAGAAAAGGGACACAATTATTTATATACTACTTTACTGCATCATTTTCTATTGTACATGATACTAATTGATCATCTTAATACCATACTGGTTCAACCGTCCCTGGTTATAATATTCTCTATCTTTAACAAATAAGACTATGGGTATACTTTTTCTATTGACATGTTAAAATTCTTCCACCATCCCTGCTCTTAAGGAGTATTGAGCCTCCCTCTATTTATCATAAAAATGTGTAATAACAAAGAAATTTTATTTTCAGATGGACAATAGGGGGTCTCATTACGAGCCAACCTACCATCTTCATAAGGCTATAGCAAAGTGACATTCCCATTATGGCCACCACACTAGGGTTATCATCCATTGGATAGCTAGAACATCCTTGGAACAAGAGGTCTCATCACGAGCCGACCTAATCACTTTTGCTACATCCCAGTGAATGGTAGTGTGCTCATTTGGTTACCACACCATCACACTGATCTCTTCTTTAGAACAACACTGCAATTCTCCATTTATAAATTGAGGATCCTGGCTCATATGGTTTAAAAAGAAACCATGTCGAGGCTATGGATGCCTACTAGTAATAGAGGCTCTGCTTATGGTATTGAAGTTATATATTATTGTCAAATATTACTAATACCCTCTTCTTTTTCTTTCTTTTTATTAGAGAAGTTATTTCCTTAATTTTCCCCATTTTCAATCCTTTTGCATGAGATATTGTTTTTGATCAATTGTATCATTCTCGGCTAGAATACAGTTGATAGAGCATCTTTTTGGCATATTACTGTCCTTTTCTTTCACACATAACTTATCATCAATCCAAAGTGTCTTATCTCTTATTCATAGCTATGTTTACACACGCTACTCTCATTATAACCATACCTCTTGCCATCCTATAAATGATATGCGTACTCTGTTTAATTTACTACTGTACTGTTCACTCCCTTATCTTGCCGTCAGAACAACCCTTTCCCTATCTTCTCGGTCATAGGCCAGCTATCTTTTTAAGGTGGGGGAGCATTCCCATTACACCTTTGCATGCGATACATTTATTCTGCTTATTGGACTTGATATGTTGCTATGATATCCCATGATCAAATGACATGTAGCAGTATTATTAATTATCATGGAAATTGCGCTTGACATTATGGAATTTAGTTGTTACGTCTACTTGTTGTTCCATTTTACCAAAGCAATTGTTGTTCTCTGCTGCGCTTTTCTTGTTGTGTTAACCTTTGGAAATTGTAGGGTGAATATTGGAAGAATTCAAGCATTATGGGTGGAAAATCGGTTCCCCGAGAGCCGTTGGTGTTGGAAATCTCTGACAGAGCCAAGGAAATTCTGGTGCACGTAGGATGGATGTCATATCTCACTAGGCTTCATGCCCCTAGTAATGAAATCACTCTTGAATTTTTACAGCACTTACAGAATGGGATGTCCACAGTGAAAGGTGTAAGAATAATAGTATTGGAAGATGTGATAGCTGAATTTTTTGGGCTGTTGGCAAAAGGAGTAGTATGGCCTAAAAGGCACGTAATCTTGCATGATGCAGTAGAGATTTTCAAAGATGTAGGTGAACAGATAACCCAAAAAGGCAAGGGCATTACCTGTGATGGCCGACGGGATGTGGTAAAACGATGACAACTTAAACTCTTAGCCATTTTAAAGCAAAATCTTATTGTCAATTTTCCATTTTTCTGAAATTCATTGTTTCATGATATAGCTGATAGAGTAAGATGGGTTAAACATCCTGATACTGTAGTCAGTCATCATGGTTTGATTAGACTGATTGTTAGTTGCAGTCTTACTCAGCAAAAATTAACTTGGGATAATTTTATAGTGCCACTAGAGATTATGCCAGACCTTGTAGTAAAAAATTATACAACCCCGGAAATTGGATAGCAAAACCATGTTTCGAAGAGGAAAAGAACTGCTCATACAGTAATAGGATCTCATAAGCGCAGGAATTTTGCGAGGCTAAACCCAGTTCAAAGGACTTTTGTAGGTCCTAAGGGTAGCATTGAATGCCTGACAGAGCCATCTAGTCCAATTACTGTACAAGAATCTGAACCAGAATCAGAGGAAGAATGTAATTATGAATCAGAGCGAGAGGAAGAATGTAATCCTGAATTAGAACCGGAGGAGGAATGCAATTCTAAACTAGAATAGGGGGAAGAACTTGATTCTGACCCATAACAAAGGGAAGCACAATTTTTTGTTTCAAAATGATGGTAAACTAGAAAATGAAGCAGGGCCTTCTCAAACACCACCTATGAGCCCCCAAGATGATTTCTTGTCAGAATTTGAGGAAGGGATGGCCAAGGTTCTTGCAAATTTGAATGCATATATGTAACCTAGAAGATCAATTGACCAGAACCTGAACAAAGTTCAATCGTTAGGAGATTCTAGTCACACGAAATTTTGCCTTCGCCAAAAGCTATAGACCGAGAAGAGGAAGTGGACACATAAATAATTCATGAATTTGATAGCCAGTGAGGTGACATGGTTATAGTGGAACATAGTTAAGATGAGCACCAAGAACCCTTAGATACAAAGGGTATTGATAAACTTGTTCCTACAAAAGATGCTTCTCAGAAGAAGCAGATAACCGAAATAAAGTTAAGGAAGCTGAGGAAGAAATACCAGAAGCTTCAGAAGATGGTTAAGCGACTACATCGGAAATTAAAAGAAACTGCAAATAGGAAAGCTCAGAGCACTACTCCTGAGTTAGTCAATGTGGCCACACAAACAGAAATATGTGAAGGTAAGGCAATAGGAACCTAGGTTGAATCTATTTCTACAAAGACGGTTGCCACACAAACAAGCTCTCATATTGATATAGATATGGCTATTTAGACGGAGGGTTTGTCCTCTCAGAATAAAGGCACCCAGAGAGAAGAGATATTCTATAACTCTCCATCAAGCAGTGATCCTATTCTTCTAGAGTTACAGGAGGAGTTGGTACAGGCCCAACTTGCTTTAGTGCAATGTAAGAAGGAGACGGTTCCTCTGCATGCACTATATTTATTCCACTTATTGGACTTGACATGTTGCTATAATATCCCATGATCAATGACATGTGGCAGTATTATTAATTATCATGGAAATTTCACTTGACATTATGGAATTTAATTGTTACATCCACTTGTTGTTCCATTTTACCAAAGCAATTGTCGTTCTCTACTGCATCTTTCTTGCTGTGTTAATATTTGAAAATTGTAGGGCAAATATTGGAAGAATTTGAGTATTATGGGTGGAAAATCAGTTCCTCGAGAGCCCTTGGTGTTGGAAATCTCTGACAGAGCCGGGGAAATTCTGGTGCATGCAGGATGGATGTCATATTTCACCAGGCTTCATGCCCCTAGCAATGAAATTGCTCTTGATCTTTTATAGTAATTATAGAATGGGCAGTCCACAGTAAAATGTGTAAGAATAATAGTATCGGAAGATGTGATAGCTGAATTTTTTGGGTTGTTAGTAGAAGGAGAAGTATGGCTTAAAAAGCACATAATGCTGCATGATGCAGTGGATATTTTCAAAGACATAGGTGAAGAGCTAACTTGAAAAGGCAAGGGCATTAAACCATCCACTCTAGAAGAACCATGGTGCGAATTGGCAAGTGTCGTCCAAAAGTACATTACATGTGATGGTCGACGGGATGTGGTAAAACCATGACAAATTAAACTCTTAACCATTTTAAAGCAAAAGCTTACTGTCAATTTGCCATTTTTCTTAAATTCATTATTGCACGATATAACTAATAGATTAAGACGGGCTAAACATCCTGATACTGTAGTCAGTCATCATGGTTTGTTCACACTAATTGTTAGTCACAATCTTTCTCTGCAAATCTTAACTTGGGATAATTTTACAGTGCCACTTGAGATTAGGATAGACCCTGTAGTCCAAAATTCTGCAACCCTAGAAATTGGATAGCAGAACCCTGTTCTGAAGAGGAAAAGAAATGCTCATATAGGAATAGGACCTCATAAGTGCAAGCGTTCTACGAGGCTGAACACAATTTAGATGACTTTTTTAGATCCTCAGGGTAGCACCGAATGCCCAGTAAAGCCATCTACTCCAATTACTGTACTGGACTCTGAATTAGACCTGGAGGAAGAATGTAATTTTGAATAAGAACAGGAGGAGGAATGCAATCCTGAATCAGAACCGAAGGAAGAATGCAATTTTGAACTATAACAGGGGGAAGAACATGATTCTGACCTAGAAGAAAGGGAAGCACAATATTTTTTTCAAAATGATGGTGAACCAAAAAATGAAGAAGGGCCTTCTCAAACACCACTTATGAGCCCTCGAGATGATTACTTGTCGGACTTTGAGGAAGGGATGGCCCAGGTTCTTGCAAATTTGAATGCATATATGCAGCTAGGAGGATCACTTGACTAGAACCTGAACAAAGTTCAATCATCAGGAGATTCTGGTCACACAAAATATTTTCATTTCCCAGAAGCTGCAGACTGGGAAGAGGAAGTGGACACAAAAATAATTCATGAATATGATAACTAGTTAGGTGACACGGTTATAGTGGAACATAGCCAAGACGAGCATCGAGAATCCTTAGATACAAAGGGTATTGATAAACTTGTTCCTACAAAATATGCTTCTGAGAAGAAGTGGATAGCTGAAATAAAGTTAAGGAAGATGAGGAAGAAATACGAGAAGCTTTAGAAGATGGTTAAGCAGCTACATCAGAAATTAAAAGAAACTGTAAATAGAAAAGCTCAGAGCACTACTCCTGAGTTAGTCACTGTGGCCACACAAACATAAATATGCAAAGGTAAGGAAATAGGAACCCAGACCGAATCTATTTCTACTCAGATGGTTGCCACACAAACAAACTCTCATATAGATTTCATAGATATTTCTATTCAGACACACGGTTTATCATCTCACAATAAAGGCACCCAGACATAAGAGAGTTAATAACGCTCCATCAAGCAATGATCATATTCTTCTAGAGTTACAGGAGGAGCTGGTATAGGCTCAGCTTGCTTTAGCGCAATGTAAGAAGGAGATGGTTCCTCTGCAAAAGTATCAGGAGCTGCAGAAGCAATTCAATGACTTGACCATAATTGAGAGTGAATCTTTTGATATGTCAAGGCAGGAGGAAGAAAAGATGAGGAAAGTAAAATCCAAGCTAGATAAGGTCGTGGGTCAGATTGATGCTATTTTCTCTTTATATTATGATGTCTTATCCTGCAGGTCTCCTGCAACAAATTATGCTATGTTTTTGTTGGAAAGATATTTACTGTGGAAAATTAAATCTGTTAAGGTCGGCAAGCCAGTTGAATTGAAGAAAACTGAAGAATTCATAAAATGTTGTAAGGAGCATGGGATAAAAGTCTAACGTCTTCTTTCTGAACTTTATTTGCATAGTCTTTTATTAGAAGGGGAGGTGGATAATAGTCCTAGCCCTCTTGTTGAGGACATTCAGCTCCAGGCCTTCAATTCCTTCAAAACAAACCAACTCATGTGGTTCGGGGCTTATAACATCTTTCAAAGGAAAGAACATGGACTGGATTTGTGGGTAAGGAGTGAGCCTACTCAACCCTTGCCTCTTTTTGTTAGACACAAGAGGCTCATAAAACATGAGGGAGTAATTAAGACTCTAGGGCCTATGCATAAAGAAATCATGCAAGGAGGAAGGACGTGTTTCTTATCCATACAGGAAAGGTCCTTACTTGCATCAAAGCAGAGATGGATGGTCTCTACAAATAGTGTTAGGAACAGAGAACCATTTGGCTATAGGAATTTTAGAGTTGTTGTAGGCTGCTTTGTTACATACAGTAATATTATCTTGAGGGAAGGACCATATTGGCTAGGATGTCGATTTAGGAGCCCTATTATTTGGTACCCTCCTAAAGGATACCATTCTGGATATGAGTTTCCTAAAGGTCATGAAGGGATAGCTTTTGCAAATTTAATAAAAAAACATGGTTTTAGGTTGTATAAAGAAAAGGTCTTTCCTTCTTACTCTTTAACTGCATTACATAATAACTACTTGTTTTCATGAGGACATGAAACAAGGTAAGCAGGGGAGTATGTTGGGTCGTGCAACAGGTATAAATTTACTCTTGATTACACTATCTTTTTCCTCCTTTTTATGCAATTTGGTTGTGAAAACTAACTTTCGTTGCTTTTTATGTAGAGATTAGCGAATGGGACAACTGATGTTCAAATTATTGAACAACAAAGGATAAACAAGGAGAAAAGAGTGTGTCTTGTACAGTTAAGTTGAGAAGAGAATAAGGAGGATCAACACAAGATGGAAGATTATATGATAATGGTATTTAGTTGTGAATTCCTCAAGATCTCCTGATCCTAAGGAATCACATTTATATCTTCTCCTCTTTGACTATAAGATGGGAAAAGTGAATAGAGTAAAACAAATCTTCCTTCTTTTACTTCGAATGTAATTTTAAGAGACAACGTTATTCTGAAGAACAAACGTGATTGTAATGGAATTTGGAGTTAATGAATACTGTATAATTCGTGCTTCAGTTTGTTCGTGATATTCTGAGTAACTAAGCAGTAATCACTGGTGGCTTGGACCCGATAACTTGTGGATTTCACTGTTGTTCCCTCTTTTATAGTTTTAGCTTTCTTTTACTGCAAGTTTAATTACTTTGTTTTATAGATTTACGAATAATTTACTTTCACTAGTGTTGAGTTTGTGTGTTCATTGCATTAATTATTTTTTTTTTTTATTGGCTTCATTATTTATGTCGTTGATTGCTTTAATTATTAGGTAAGAATCATTTCTTGTTAATTGAAAGCCAGAGTGTTATTGGTTAGGTCAAGTGTATTATTTTTATGCTGAAGTTTAGATTCATTTGAAAGAGCTTTGTTATCGCTACGGTGCACTCAGTTGATGTAATTGCAATTAGAATTTTTGATTAAGATTGAGTTTTTATGTTTGAAAAAGTTAATTTATTTGAAGTTACAAGTTGGTAGTTTATGGTTTGATCCGTTTATTGTTGTATTGAAATCAATAACTTATTTTAAAGCATTACTCTCTGTAGATTCAATGCTTTTCATCACTTGCACATATTGTGTACACTCTTGAAACAAAAATACTTACCTAGGTCGATAATTAATGTGAGGCATTTAGGAGTTCTAAAATACACCTTATATTCACCCAACACTTCCCATACGACTTTCATAATGAACCAAAACTAGTCCGAGTCCTCATTTCCCAAGCCTTTGAATAAAGGCAGCTTCACTGAATTTGCCATGTTGAACTGCGGTGGAGACGGTGGTGGTATGGGTGATGTCAAAGGTTATGGTGGTGAAGTTGGAGGTGGTGTGGGTGGAGGTGGAAGTCATAGGAATCCTTGTCTTATTAACTAAATAGAACTTTGCGGAGAAACCTATGCTACTCCCCCTTCGTCACCTAATGGAGGTGAAATCAATGGACTCTATTCAAGACCCTTTCTTCCTTCGTTCCTACAAGTCTTTCCACTTCGTGTAGGTCAAAATATCAAGGTAGCTGCATAACCTATTTGTCGCACAATAACATCTTAATCGAGGTATTTAAAGACTTGAAGTACTGTTAAGTTATGGTATGTTGTATGCATATAGCATTTTACTTCTTTTCCTTATTATATTCCAAAGATTAGCAATCACACGTACATAAAGTAAAGTGCAGATAGAACATTAAATGATCGACAAAAAACAAGCCAAGACAAGAGACACAAGATGTGGCGGCTAGCCAGGGACAAACCCCACATTGTGTGGGGAAACCCTTTGATCAAATCTTCTTTAATATTCAATAATTCAGAAGAGAGAAATAGTACAATAAATCTGATTCATATGAGCAGTAGCAAACCCTAGATCAATAGCATCAGCATTAGCGGCTTCATTATCAAACTAGGGCAGATGATATATTGCAAACCGTTCGTCGGATTGACTTCATTCCACCACCAAAAGTTGTGTCTTTTAGAGGAGGTTAAAATGAACCTACAGTGCAGTTCTAAAGAGGAGATCTTCTAGGCCGCGCAGGTCAATCTTTACTTCTGCAGTTGCAGCTTTAGTTTCAGCAGTTTCCGGCTTCGAACTAGGGTAGTCGATATCTTGCAAATCGTTCATCGGATAGACTTCATTCCACCACCAAAAGTTGAGGCTTCCAGAGGAGGTTTAGATGAACCTACAATGTAGTTCCAAAGAGGAGATATTCTAGGACATGCAAGTCAATCTTTACTTCTGCAGTTGCAGCTTCAAATTCAGCAGTTTCCGGCTTCACATGTGTGAGAGAGAGACCCATTTCAGTGCAGTAGAGAAGAGACTCATTTCTGCGCAGTAGAGAGAGAGAGAGATGTGATGAGATGAGTGTGTACAAATGACAAAAAGTCCTCTTATATTTATACACAACGTTGGTGGGTGAATAGATGCAACTGTTGAGCTTCTGAGCCTACATGAGTTGTAGGTCGGCTTGATAATAATTCCATAATCAAAATAAATTCATATCTCCATGAATAATTATCGGAATCGGATGATCTTTATATCAATCCTACACCTCTCGACGAGAGGAATCTAATAAAAATATTATCATCCATGAATAAGATTACCCACATGAAGTTTTTCCCTGGTTTCCAATTTTAACAATCCCTCTCAACCATGGAGAACTTCATCTGCAATCTATCTATTGGTCGTTACTATTCATCCATCAAATGCACTGTCCTGTACAGCCTGACCCTTGCCCTACTCTGCTCTATTCTGCCTGTTCTGCTTTGTCTTGTTCTGCCCTGCACTGATCTATACTGTTTTGCTCTGTTCTGCTCTGCTCTTGCATTGTTCTGTTCTGCTCTGCTTTTGTCTGAATTATGAAGAAGAATAAATGATCGAGGATGTATCATACTGAATCAAAGTCAGTCTCAGAGTATGTACCACTGGTCCCAGACCAGTCTCGACCAACCCGAAGTTAGCGTCATAGTGAGTACAACTCCACTGTTCCTAGACCAGTATCATCCTCCACTGACTCAAAGTCAGCCTCAGAGTGCATACCACTGGTCCCAGACCAGTCTCAACCGACCTAAAGTCAGCTTCATAGTATGTACCACTCTTACCACTGGTCCCAAACCAGTATTGCAGTCTCAGAGAGTGTACCACTGGTCGCAGACCAGTCTCAACCGACCCGAAGTCAGCATCATAGTGTGTACCACTCTCACTGGTCCTAGACTAGTACTGCACTGACACGAAGTCAGTCTCGGAGTATGTACCACTGGTCCTAGACCAGTCTAAACCGACCCAAAATCAGCGCCATAGTATGGTACAACTCCTACCACTGGTCCCAGACCAGTATCGCAGTCTCAGAGAGTGTACCACTAGTCCCAGACCAATCTCAATCGACCCGAAGTCAGCGTCATAGTGTGTACCACTCTCACTGGTCCCAGACCAGTACTGCACTGACACAAAGTCAGTCTCAGAGTATGTACCACTGGTCCCAGACCAGTCTCAACCGACCCGAAGTCAGCATCATAGTATGGTACAACTCCTACCACTAGTCCCAGACCAGTATCGCAGTCTCAGAGAGTGTACCATTGGTCCCAGACTAGTCTCAACCAACCCAAAGTCAGCGTCATAGTATGTACCACTCTCACTAGTCCCAGACCAGTACTGAACTGACACGAAGTCAATCTTGGAGTATGTACCACTGGTCCTAGACTGGTCTCAACTGACCCGAAGTTAGCGTCATAGTATGGTACAACTCCTACCACTAGTCCCAGACCAGTATCATTGATCCCAGATCAATGGAGGTCATCCTAGCGTAGGGAGTACGGTAGATACAATGATGCATCCATCGGTACTACTATGATCCCTAACTTCATTTCCCTGCTCATTGATCAAATGAGAGGTACTTCCCATGAGTCCCAGACTGCATGGGTAGGATGCCTCGACAAGGGAACTAATCAATCCTGTCCTCACAGGAGAACACATAAATCCTGCTACAATCACCGTGGAGAACACATCAATCCAGGCTGCCATGGAGAACACATCAATCCAGTCCTCACAGGAGAACTAATCATCCTCCTACACAGGAGAGCGAATCATCCTGTTCCACAAGAGAGTGAATCATCTTGTCCCACAAGAGAGCGAATCATCTTGTTCCAGTGTGCACCACCAGTGGAGGGTGAGTCACCCTGTGGTCATATGTTGCTCCAGTAGGAACCACAAGCCCTCAGAGCTCCCAGAGCTTAATGTATGCAACATGCAGGACCCTTGTACAAGGGTTTCTTGCCAACTCCAAGTCGTTTGGGAAAATCACAGATTAGATCTTTCCTCGGGGCTTTGACAAGGTGTATCAACCTGTACATCATGTTAATGTGATGGAGCTTCCTTGCTCATCGACTTACCATATCCCAGATGATGTCTATCTGCTGGAGAAATTGACGAATATAGGATTCCTCAATAATCAAATCCCACCTCTGGTTGTTACAGAGAATCACAGTGGTATCCAATGTAAATCCAAACAACTCACTGAAGAGCTTTCACAACCAGACTTCCTCACACGAGGTTATGCTAGCAACAATATATCCTGCTTCGGCGGTGCTCAAAGCAGCGACTTTTGCTTCCTGCTCATCCAGGATATCGAAGCAGATCCCAAGGTGAAACAGTACCCAGAAGTGCTCTTACGGTCCACCACACTGCCTGCCCAATCAACATCAGTATATCCAAGTAGTCTCACATCTCCGGCAGTGTATCTTAGTCCATGAGAGATTGTGTCCTGAAGACATCTCAGAAGATTCCTGGCATCGATCCAGTGAGGCTCAACCAAATATGAGCTCACAATGCTAACTGCAAAACATATGTTCGGACGGAGGTTCACCAAGAACATCAATTCGAATGAGTTTTTGAAACTCAGAGGCATTTCCCAAGTCTGGTCCGACATCACTACCATATAACTTCTAAAAGTTAAGATCGTCGAGGTAGTCACAGGCTTGTAGTCCATCATACCGAATCTTTCCAATATATTTACCACATATTTTCCTTGAGATAGGAAAATTTCCCTTGGCTTCTGCCACACTTCAAGTCCTTGGTCCTTCATTTCAAATTCAGAAGCCATCTCCCTCTTACATTTGTGAATGAGAGGGTTTGCACTTGTTAGAAAGAGGTCATCCACATACAACACCAATATGAGAGGCTTGTCATCTTCAACCTTAAAGTAAAGGTTAGGATCAGCTTCACTCCTAGTGAATCCCAGCTTCATCAAGTAGCTATCAATCCTCTCATACCATGCTCAGGGTGCTTGCTTCAACCCATAGAGAGCCTTCTTCAACCTACATACATCAGATTTTCAATCATAAATCTCAAATCCTTCAGGTTGCTCCACATAGACCTCTTCTTTGATAGAACCATGCAAGAACGCGGTCTTAACATCCATCTGATGTAGGTTCCATCCTTGTGAAGCCACAAGGGCTATGATCAAGCAGATGGTCATATATTTGGCAACAGGTGCAAATATCATAGTCTATACCTCCCTTCTGGGATAAACCACGAGCAACAAAATGAACCTTATACTTTTCCATACTTCCATTTGTTGCATGCTTTATCTTGTAAAGCCATTTTGAAGTAACAATTGTCTTGTCCAGGGTCTGGGAACTCCTTACCAGACATCATTCTCCATAATAGACTCATATTCTATGGTCATAGGATCCTTCCGTAGTTAATGCTTGATGACATCTAAGAATGATGAAGGTTCATTTTGTATGATCGTGCTCATGATGGTCAGGTATCCCTGATACCTGTTAAGTTTCTTACTTTGATGGAAGATTCCTCAAGGTGCAGCATGTCCTTCAGCAACATCAAGTATCCCCTAAGCCATGAAGGCCTCTTCCTAGAAGTGGAAGGCTTATGTGGATGAGGATTAATCAGATCCATGGGTTCTTCTACATCAGGCATTGATTCATCATCCTTTTCTTTCGGTTCCCTGGTGTCGGCTTCTTGAGAGCTACTCAAAGTCAGCAGATTGTCCACCTTGCTGAGAGCCATATCTTTGTCAAAGGTGACATCATGACTAATCACGACTTACCTTTGATCGGTGGTGAACATTTCTTCAGGAGTTTAGGAACCCAATGCTTGATGAGGGCATCAATTTTGTACATATATGGCGGTGATTGTAGTTTCAACCCATAGAAACTTTGGAAGTCTTTGATCATGTAGCATGGCCCAGACAGCTTCCATCATCGTGTGGGTCTTCCTTCCCACCACACCATTCTGCTCAGGAGTATTTGGTGTAGTAGTCTCCCTCTTAATGCCAACCTCAGGTATGCCTGAGTAAACCAATTGTAATATATCGGAGGTCTTGCTTTGGCTTGAGGGGAATGGTCCCCTTTTGAGCTTTCCTTTGGCACATCCCAGACATACACCTTCTTTCTCTACTCTCTACTTGGAATTCGGGCATCCCTGTTACCATCTGTCTTACATCGGGTAGAGCTTTGTGATGAAGGTGGGAAAGCCTCCGATGCCAAAGTTCAGAATAAAGAGTTATGTCACAAGACATGACACCTAGCGGACTTCCATCGACCTGATATAATGAATGAACACTAAACCCAAGAGTAAAGGCATCTTTAACATTATTTTTCCATATACATACCTTGCCATTGTTGAAGGTTACCTTGTAGCCTTTGTCTTCCATTGCCAAGATGGACACTAGGTTCCTTTTGAGGTCAGGTGCATTTAATACAACCTGGACTTTCTAGCCTTCTTGAATGGTTGTCCTCTTCCTTGATCTCCAACTCTCCTCTTACCTTTGCTATTGAATTTGTCATTCCTCTGATTTTCCATCAGAGGGATTTTGATCATCGTCCCGGTGTGAGTACTTTCTTCTCTTTGCATGAAAGAAAAGGCAGTAGGAGGACCTTTAGGCATGGGCATTCCTTGCACTCCTTCCCTTGTTTCTTCTTGAATGCATCTAGCCATTAATTCCTCGAAACCAGGAATTACATTATAGTTCAGAAGAGTAGTCTTGAACACATACCATTCAGATGGTAATCCAGTCTATTGAAGATTTCCTTGGAGGTGTCCAGTTCAGAGATGTAGGCCACCAAGTGCTTGTTGATAGAGTCCTGGATGATCTTCTATTGTTTTGACTTCTCCATTTTTCCATTTGTTCCAGGCAGCAGCGGATGCATTTGATGGAGGCTAAACAATATTGCCTCTCACATGATCCAACACTTCTTGATTCTCAAGGGTTAGATCGATAGACATCTTCCATCCATGATAGTCAGCTTTCTCACGGAGCTTGTCTTCAACAGGAAAGAGTGTTGAGGACCCCATGGTTCTTTTAGGATAGCCTTGGCAATATTCTCTTCGATGATTGCTCTTGCTCTTGCTCGGGCTTTGTCTTCACCTCAGCTCTGATACCATGTTAAGTTATGGTATGTTATATGCTTATAACAGTTTACTTATTTTCCTTATTATATTCCAAACATTAGCAATCACACGTACATAAAGTAAAGTGCAGATAGAACATTAAACGATCGACAGAAAACAAGCCAAGACAAGAGACACAAGATGTGGCGGCTAGCGAGGGACAAACCCCACAATGTGTGGGGAAACCCTTTGATAAAATCTTCTTTTATCTTCAATAATTCAGTAGAGAGAAATAGTACAATAAATCTGATTCATATCAGCAGTATCAAATCCTAGATCAATAGCATCAGCATTAGCGGCTTCATTATCAAACTAGGGCAGACGATATCTTGCAAACCGTTCGTTGGATTGACTTCATTCCACCACCAAAAGTTGCAGCTTTTAGAGGAGGTTCAGATGAACCTACAGCATAGTTCCAAAGAGGAGATATTCTAGGCCACGTAGGTCAATATTTACTTCTGCAGTTGCAGCTTCAGTTTCAGCAGTTTCCGGCTTCAAACTAGGGCAGTCGATATGTTGCAAACCGTTCATCAGATTGACTTCATTCCACCACCAAAAGTTGCAAATTTCAGAGGAGGTTCAGATGAACCTACAATGCAGTTCCAAAGAGGAGATCTTCTAGGCCACGCAAGTCAATCTTTACTTCTGCATTTGCAGCTTCAAATTCAGCATTTTCCGGCTTCACATGTATGAGAGAGAGACCCATTTCAGCACAGTAGAGAAGAGACTCATTTCTGCGCAGTAGAGAGAGAGAGAGATGTGATGAGATGAGTGAGTCCAAATGAGGAAAAGTACTCTTATATTTATACACAACATTGGTGGGCGAATAGATGCGACTGTTGGGTTTCTGAGCCTACATGAGTTGTAGGTCAGCTTGATAATAATTCCATAATCAAAATAAATTCATATCTCCATGAATACTTATCGAAATCGGATGATCTTTATATCAATCCTACACCTCTCGACGAGAGGAATATAATAAAAATATTATCAGCCATGAATAAGATGACCCACATGAAGTTTTTCCATGGTTGCCAATTTTAACAAGTACTAACCTCACGAACCTTTCAAAAAGCATTTCTCTACCTCGCTATGGCTGACTAAGGTATCGACCACTAATTCAATCACAAACCCTTCTATGATGAAATCAAGCCAATGATTGATGACACAGGTGATCTTATCCTTAAAGGCCTCCAATATTTGTACTAACTCTGGGGTCCAGACAATAGGACCATTAAGTCTTCACCTTCCTTGGCTATCTGCTAGCTTCGCGGTCCACTCGTATAACTCAACCAGAAAGGACTAGAAAAATATCTCATTGATATCTATATATAGGTACCTATCTAGCCACTATTCCTTTGTTAGTCATAAATTTCTCTTCTCCTGTAATGCGAACTCATGGATCTTACTATCCAACTAGTCTCTGATCTCTTTCTTAGTTGGATTCCAGTGATGCGATGTCTCACATCTCTTATGAAAATTTTGGTCCCGACAACGGAACCGTTGGTTGGCTACATGGGGCCTAACCCAAGTTCAACGTTAGTTACCCCAAAGAATCCCTACACTGATGGCCCTTTTGGCATAATTCCATGGAGTGCGGACCAAAGTCTCACCCGAAGTAGTATTGGGGGATGCTGGAACAAAGTTTCCACACCCTCAGATGGTCGTGATGTTGGTTTATTCCTTCTTTTCCTACTTTTGCACAGGTCACTAAGTTCTAGTCTCTGTCATTCTGGCCCTTTATTCCTCCCTTCGGTACCTCTGCAAACGGGTACGATTGACCTTTGCGCAACCCTAACCTGTGGTTCAGGTAGTTTCGCACTGCTAGGGTAGTGTAGTGTGCAAATTCCCAAATTATCTTAAGTGTATTAGTTATCTTATTAGAAAATCACAGTTAGCACCACGTAAACATATATTTTTACTTGTGTTCAATTAGCTAACGTAGTTACATACATTCGGGCATCACATAAGCATTGTAAATGAAATTCATACACAATATGACTATATGCATTAATAGGAAACAAAGACACAGAATTTGTAGAATTCTCTCTTTATTGATATCTTCAGATGATTATAGACTCTATCCACCATCCACACATTGCTGCAGGGATCTGCGCACTCAGCTGCAAAATTCCACCCTAAGCCTCTACGCACTCAGTTGCAGAGCCTCTACCTACACTAAGATGCGAAACATAGGCTTCTAAAGAGTTCCTCAATACTTCTTCTTCTTCAAAACTTATTTAGAGCTTACTTACTTAGCTCTTTTTATACAATCCCATGGTTCGCAGACCATGGGTGGATCTTTACATCTGACTTTACACTTTACAAAATAAGGGCGAACAACCCTTTATGACTCATAACACCTTTACGCTCCGTGACCATAAAATGAGGAGACTTTACACTTTTACTACAAAATTTGACCCAAAACATGGGCTTTTAGCCCCAAAACTATCCTTGGAGGATCCTATTCCCAACAATTAGGCATTTCTTATGCATATTATTGGTTGCATGTGGCAATGTGTACAATGGAGTAATGGTTTTTGTCATGCATGAGGTCATAGCATGCATTTCTGATATGGCCTTGCATCGATGACTTTACCCTAGATAGAGTGATTTTTATGTGTTGATACATTTATTTGTGTATGTCTATATGCTATTATGATTAACTTATACATGTATCAAACTGATTTGGAGATCTTGCAGACAAGATATCCTCACCATGCTATACTAAGGTATGCCAATTTATTGTGATTTGGTTAAGCTGACATATTATGCATTATAGGAAGAAATATCAACTAGTTAGCAAGATGGTTGACTACAAAGACTCCCCATATGAATTCTGAAGAGTAGTACGGTGCTAGGAATCCTTCCGATTTGGAAGCTACATTGAGAAGCTTGAAGCAAGAGATAAGGAGTTGTAAGGTAGATAATTACTAGATCATACAAGAACAAGAGAAGTAGGCAGAGGTTAATGCTCTACTTCTTTAGAGTTTTTCATAATTGCAGCGGCAAGGGCTACTTTAGATCAACCATGGACATGAGGATGGAATTAATGGGGCATATGGTAGTAGGTCTGCTGGTAGACATAGGTCAGATAGATTTGATACGATGAGAGATGGTAGGTTGTTGGACACTCCAGATAAGAGGGACGATGAGTACAAGTACTATTCTAGTTCTGGTTTTGATAGACATCATGACCATCGTCGCTATGATCCTTACATGAGGCATGATAGGGGATACTTACTAGATGGATTCAAGAAAGAAAAACCACCTACTTTTTATGGACATGTGAAGAAGTCAGAAGATGAAAGGGCTTGGATAACTGTGATGAAAAAATTATTTGAGTTGCATGAGTACACAGATAGCATGAAGGCCATAATAGTTATCTCCAGTTTGAAAGGTAAAGTAGACAACTAGTGGGAAGATGTTAAGCTGGTAAGAGATATCAGGACATATGACCTGAGTTGGCAAGAGTTCAAGAGGATTTTCAAGAAGTAATTTTTAGAGAGGTACTACGACAATAAGGCTAAGGAATTCTATGAGCTAAATATGGGAGAAATAATATATGAAGTGTACACGACCAAGTTTTTTGGAGCTATTGAGGTATGTATTGTATCTTACTGATGAGAAGGCTAAATTTCAGAGATTTTTCAGTGGTTTTCCATTAGAATTTAGAGATCAGATTGAGTATGATGAACCTCGGTCAGTTGAGGAAGTCATTAGGAATTTGAAGCATTTCTATGACCAGTCAAAGCATAAGAATGAATCTCAGCATGGATGGAAGGGAAAATACACAGGTAGAGGTAAATGGTAGCCTAAGAGGACAAGCCCTTATAATGCAGATGGGAAAGAGAATATGGCACCAAAAAGAAGTTTAATGCAGCTATATAGGGACATAGGTCACAACAACAGCAGAATAAAGGTGAGGGCATTGGTCAGTTGGATTGTTGGACATTTGGTGAGGAACATATTAGGAGCAATTTTCTGCAGCATTAGAGTGGAAGGCCTAACATATATAATTCACATGAGGCATAAACTGTTGGGGATGTTTCTCAAAGTATTCCACATATCTATGCAGAAGTGGAAAGCAAGCAGGAAGAATACTAAGCATTTATCATTGAGATGGATGGTAAGCTTCGTGATCAAGTTATTTCTATTTTGATTCAACATGGATCTAATTATAGCAATGCTAGTTCTCACTTGGTGGATAAATGTGGTTTGAGTAAGGAATTGCATGCAAAGTCTTGGTTACTACAGTTGGCTACAGGTACAAGGAAGCGAGTTCATAATTGGGTAAGAACTTGCACATTTGACTTAAATGGTATGCCTACAACAACACATCTAAATTTACTACCATTGTGAACATACAATATGATGTTGGGCATGGATTGGTTGTATCTTTATAGAACCAAGGTAGACTTCTATGATAAATCTATTGAGTGCGTTGATGACAATTGGGTACCAAGAGTCTTCCAGGCTAAGAAGAAAGCCACATTAGTTAGGATGGTGATAGTTATGAAAGAAAAGTGTAGCTACAGGAAAGGGTGTATGTTATTTGTAGTATACAATTCTGGTGATAAGTGTAAGGAGGTTGAGGATGAAAATGTGTTCAACAAGTATACAATTTTGCAGCAATTTTAGGATATATTTCTTGAGTACATTACAGAGTTACCAGCTCACTTGAAGGTATAATATTCCATTGAGTTAGTGCTAGGGGCGACTCCAACATTGAAAGCCTCTCATGGGATGAACACATCCGAGTTGGTTGAGTTAAAGTTGTAGTTGAAGGAAATGTTGGACAAGGGATGCATTACGCCAAGTGTATCACATTGGGGCACACCAATATTGTCTATGAGAAAGAAAGATGGTACTCTCATATTATGCATTTATTGTAGGCATTTGTACAAAGCGACTATCAAGAACAGGTACCCTTGGTCAAACATTGATGACTTGTTTGATCAGTTGAACGAAACAACAATGTTCTTGAAGTATGACTTGAGATCTAGATACCATTGGGTACACATGAAAAAGGAAGAAATTTACAAGACTATGTTTAGGACTAGGTATAGGCATTACGAGGTTGTTGTTGTTCCCATTGGCTTAACTAATGCTCAGACTACATTCATGTGTCTGATGAATAGTGTGTTGTGTCCATATTTAGATAATTTTTTTATTGAGTTCATTGATGATGTACTAGTATATACTAAAAATGATGAAGATCATGTTGAGTATTTAGTAGCATTTTTGAGGTTGTTGAAAGAGCATGAGTTATATGCTAAGCTCAACAAGTTTAGTTTCTTTAAGACTAAGGTACACTACTTGCGGTATGTTATCTCCAAGGAAGGAATTACAGTAGACCCAAAGAAAATAAGGGCCATCATGGAGTGGGTAGCTCCTAAGAGTGTGGATGAGGTGATATCCTTCATGGGTCTTGGAGGATATTATCGAAGGTTCGTGAGGAAAATATCACAGATTGCTTAACCTATCACATCATTTGCAAAGTAAAGGTAAGAAGTTCAAATGGATAGAGGAGTGTGAGACCAGCTTTGAGGAGCTTAAGAAATTGTTGACACATGCCCTAATGTTACATATTATAGATATGGACAAAGATCTTGTGGTATGCACATGTGCTTGCAAGAGAAAGCTTGGTGGAGTTCTTATGTATAATGGGCAGGTGGTATGCTATGAGTCATGAAAAGTAAATGAGCATGAACAAAAATATCCCATGCATGATATTGATTTAGTTGTGATCAAAAATGCATTAAAGATGTTGAGACACTATCTTATTGGTAGGAGGTTTGTACTTGTGCTTTATCACATTGGGTTGAGGTATTTGTTTTACTAGCCAAATCTGAACATCAGAGAGGCTAGATGGTTGGCCACGATCAACAAGTTTGATTTCGAGATCAGGCACATCAAAGGTAAAGAGAATAGGGTGGTAGGTACTCTCAGTAGATGGGTACAAGTACATCACTTCGCAGCTATTAGCTCCTATGGGATGGACTTACTGGATAGGATCTTGCAGGCAGGTCGGCATGATGTCAAGTATATGCAGATTGTGCACAAGTTGAGGCAGGGTGTTGGCATAGGTATAGGTATAGGTACAGGTATAGGTACATGTAGTGGTATAGGTTCAGGTGGCAGTATAGGTACAGGGAAAGGTATAGGAATATATACAGGAAAATGTGCATAGGGTATGGATTATTGTCTTACAATGGATGGATTGGTCAAGTTCAAAGACAAGATATATGTACCGATAATAGTGAGCTCAAGAAGGTGACCTTGAGGGAGATTCATGCAAAATCATATTCAGGTCACCCAGGTTATCAAAAGACACCAATAGTAGTGAAGAGATATTATTATTGGTCGAATTTGAAGAGAGATGTAGCAGAGTTTGTGGGGAGGTGTTTCGATTGTCAGTGAGTGAAAGTAGAGTGTAAACATCCAAGTGGATTGCTACAGCAGATTGCAATGCCAGAATGGAAATGGGAGGTTATTTCCATGAATTTCATCATAGGGTTGTTGAAGATGGTGAAATAAAATGATTCCATCACGGTCATTGTGGATAGGTTAACAAAGGTTGCACACTTCCTTTCGGTGAAGTCTACGTTCTCAACTAGTGACGTGGCACATGTATTCATCATAGATGTGGTCAGGTTGCATGGTGTTCCAAAGAAGATTGTGTAAAATAGGGATGCGAAGTTCACTTCCAAGTTCCGGAAGGAGTTATTTGCAGGTTTGGTCACAAAGTTGGCCTTCAGGTCAACTTATCATCTGCAGAAAGATGGATAGATAGAGAGGGTCAAGAGGATGATGGAGGACATGTTGAGGATGTATGTGATGCATCAATAGCAGAAGTGGGAAGAGTATCTCCCTTTGGTAGAGTTTTCATACAGCAAAAGTTATCAGGAGTCATTGAGGATGAGCCCTTTTGAGGCATTGTATGGGAGGAATTGTATGGGTGGAGTTGTAACACTCATATGAGTTGAAGTGATCCAGTTAGCAGGGTGTTGATTGGACCAGATACATTGATAGACACGGAACGGGAAATGCAAGTGATCAAGATGAATCTAAATGCAACACAGGTATGCAAGAAAGTTATGTAGATAGGAACAAGTTACTCAAGGAGTTCTAGGTCAGGGAATAGGTGTACTTGCACATCAAACCGAAGAAGAGCTCCTTGTGGATTGGATCATGTGCCAAGCTGACACTACGGTTTTGCGAACCTTTCAATATCATTTAGAGGATTGAGCCAGTAGCCTATCGAATTGCATTGACTCCAACAGTGAAAGTCCATGATGTTTTCCATGTATCATTGCTTAAGAAGTATCTTAAGGATGTTGATCACGTGATTGATTGGTTTGTATTGCAGGTGGAACCAAATAGAGAATTCTAGATGGAGCCTCAATGCATATTTCAAAAAAAGGTGATCATGTTGTGGAACTGAGAAATCGAGCAAGTTAAAGTGATATGGAAGAACGTTCGGCCCAATGAAGCTACATGGGATATCACAGATCAGATGTGGGCTATGTATCCTTCCTTGCTTGCTAGTTGAGTCAAAGAAACCTTGATATGGTGGTTCGGTATATGCTTTATGGTGGTTTGGTATATGATTTATGGTCATTGATATATGCTTTATGATGGTTTGGTATATGCCATATGATGTTTTGATATATGCTTAGATTTGGTGTTTAGTATATATTTTGATACATGCTTTGGTATATGATTTGGTATATGTTTTTGGTATATATTTATGGTAATGTTGTTATATGTACACATGTATTTGGATGTAAATACCACCATGAGCTATGTTATAAAGCTACAATATGTGGTATGGTGGTTATGTCAATAGGATTATGTTTTCAAGCTACTATGTTATCATGCGGTTATTTTATCACGACGTTATGATGTCATGTGAGTTGGTACTTAGCAGAATGATCATTATAAATACCATAATGAGATGTGTTATAAAGCTCCATTATGTGATATGTTACTGTGTTGTCATGATGTTTTGTTTTGAGCAGATCTTTCATTGTAAATACTACATCGAGTTGTGTTATAAAGCTCCATGACTAGTGTGTATTCTTTTAGGAGGTTTTTGAGGTATATGTGTGATTGAACACCGAGGATGGTGTTTCACAAAGGGGGGTACTGTAACAAACTTAGTGAAAATTCCATGTAATATATGTCAAAAACAATAACCACGGTTGATGGGAAACTTAGTTCGAGTTGAATGTTGGGCAAGAAATCCTAGGAGGTGTTCATTTGGTTGTGTATAGATAAGGAAATTGGAAAATGAAATTGCTAAGGCTTTGGTAAGGAAAATTGGCATTTTTGGAACATATGTTTATGAAAATAATGGAAATAAGAAGGAAAGGAAGGTGCAAGGTCACATGTTGCATGTGAGGAGGAAATGAAGGAAAATAGTGGAAAATGAAGAAAATAAAGACCTCATTAATAAAAAGTATTATGAGGATCAGTTGTAACCTTTTTGTCAGTTGGTTTTTGGAGCTATCCCATTATTATATCATTGTCTCTCACACTCTTGGAAACTTAGAGTTTCTTGGAGCACTTTGGCATTGGAGCAAGAAAGGCAAAGAAGGCTAGAGGAAGTAAAGATCAAGAAGGGAAAGGCAGGATCAAGAACTTGCAACAAGCTTCATTGATGGTATCGACTCGTATTTGTATTTTCCTTGCTATAATTGGCATCCATTAGATTTCATGTGTTTCTTTTTTACCACAACATGGGTTTTTCCATGTGTTATAGTATTTTCAGCCTAGCCTTGACATTTCCTGATAGCTTTGATGAGATGGGTTCTCACATTCAGTTTATGTGGGATGACCGGATATTATTCAAAGCTACGTGGTTTGGATCTCTGAATTGACAAGCACATGGTCTAGTGGTCCCTAAACTGGGTTGAGGATCATGAAGCCACTCCACGAGTAACCCTTGAACCAAAATGTGAGTTGCCGTACAACCAGATTGTGTGCCTTGGTAGTCCTAGGAATCCTTTTTGGTGAATGGATGGATATATGGTAAATAAAAGAGGTGGATTTTCTCTCCATTAGGCCCAGTGATACCCATATGGGATGCAAGATGAAGCTTGGAGAGTATGTCTCGGTGTAGGGCCTAATGGTCCCTGGACCAGACTATTGATAAATAGTAAAGCTTGAGAGACTAGAAGGCACATAAATTCCTCACAATCTACGTAGAAAAGTTCAGTGGCATCCATGTTGATTGGTGTTTTTGATGCGTTTTACGAGTCCCACATTAATTCTTGGAATAATGCACGTGGGTGATTGGCTGAAGACTGACTTGGCTCAACCAATCTATGGTTGAGTGGAACGTGGTAGTCCCATCTCAAGTTGGTTCATTGCATCCATTAATAAGAAATTCATTCCATCAATTTTCATATGTAAATGTATTGATGTATATGTGGATTTTGATGGCTGGTATGTTTATTGTATTTCTATTCCTATTATGCTGGTTATATGTTTATTGTATGACATCAACTAGCATGGATCTCAACATGTTTTTACTTGTACATGAATAGATAATATGTCTATGACTTAATATGTGATAGTGCAACAATTTACATGAGGGAAAAATGGTTCATAGTGATTCTTAGATAAGTATGAGATCCCTACACTTAATTTTGGTGTTTACACCTCTAGGCTACATGTTGATGATATGTTTGATGAAATTCCCGTCATGGCTAGTAGGGGTATGGTTCTACTATTGTTTAGTTTATTGTTTTTCATTATTGTTTCGTTGTATTTTCACTAATTCTAAGTTATCACTCCATTCTGGGTAGTGGCCTAGGATCTGGGCCTAAAAAAGTGGCTTAAGTCCTGAGGTCATTGGCATAGAATTGGAAATTTTTGTCTCTGGTCACTGGCAAGTAAGCTTGTGAGAGCGAATTTAGGTTGTTTGTCACTACCTTCCCCATAGAATGAGAGCGACTACGGCCTAAGATATCTAGATTAATAGTGGGACCCAGGGACAAGTTGTCTGAGTGGCTAACATGTCTCCTAAGGGTTCTATTAATGATGTTGGATGTATGTGTGTGATGTTCGATTGATTCCATTTCCTTAAGGTCACATAGGAGGTTGAATCTGATCGTAGTAGCCTCTCGTCTCATGTTTACCCTTGATGGCATGATTACTTGGGTGGATGTGGGAGGAGGGTGTTACAATTGGTGTGTGGATGCAAGATATATTGCAGATGATGGACAAGGCAATGATTATGTTTCATGCAAGGATGAATACTATTCTGTTGAAATGATTACTGAGATGGACTGTAGGATGCTAACGAAATGTGAAGAAGAATTACAATTTCTAGAAAATATGTTGATGGAACCTGAATCCAATCATGTTATAGATAAAGAAGAGAAATTTTCAAGCAACAAAAAAGTGGAACCTGAGGTAAAATGTAGTAAAAAAACTAATATTGAGGATGCAAAGATAGAAAATTATCATGAATATAAATTAATGTTCTAAGGTAACAAGAGTAAAATTCAATGTGAAACTAGATTGGATATTGAAATTGAAGAATTAAGGAAATTGATGGAAAAAATACATAAACCAAAATATTCTGAGATGAGACACATAGAAAACAACATGATACATTTGAATGCTCGAGTATACAACAAAAAAGTAGGATGAAAACAACAACATAAAGTTTAGAATCCTGGAAGATGGAAAAAGAGAACAACATAATGGAAACAATATGGCAGAGAAGTTGATCAGCCACATACTAAAGTTTGGAACCTAAGAGTAATTTAATCATTCTATGAAGACATATGGTTGATAGAAAATGAATTTTTTTTACCTAGGGAGTGTGATGCAGGAGCATCTAACCTAGGGTTGAATGTTTACTAAAGGATTTAGTTTCCTAAGTTAGCAATTAATTATTTAATGTATTTTCCTATAGCTTTAGGAGAGAATGAGAATGATTGTAAATAGGAGAAGGTTCGAGAGTATTTTGGAAGAGTTGAGAGATTTAAGGGTTAGTTATATATTATCTAGGGATAAGGGATTAGGTGAGAGTTTTTGTGGATCATGTGAAATATTTTGGGAGTATGTTTACAATCTAGAACCTACTTTGGGTTCAAATCCACTTGTATAAATCTAGGTGAGCCCATGAGGCATGCAAGTAGGAATGAGAGTGAGTTATGAGAGGCCAATGAAGAGGCTAATAGTTCTCTTGTAAATATACTATTTATTGATTAACTATTTCTGATATTTTATGTGCATACATATTGTGTGAATTTGCATTTTTATGTGTTATGTGTTAATTTTTAATTTGCAGACCTTATAGCACGTGGCATCACAAAATCATACATATCATAACATTATACTTTCTCATTTATGATTGTAATTGACATTGAAAAGTTTTACTTCCATAGTTTTTCTTGTTGCCATTAAGCTATCCCTACTTAATCCCATCAACAATGTTGGTCATAAATAAGTATTCACTTTCACAATCATTTTAGTTTCATGTGTACAATATTTTCATCCATAAACGTATATGCAAATATTCATTAATGTGTAAATGGAAATAACAGTTAAGGTAACAATACAACATTTCCAATTACCAAAGTGCATTATTACCAATAACCTGGTACATGAGGAAACTACCATAATCACTTGTATACAACTTGCAATAAGCTTAAATCAAATCCAATTCATGCATATAAGTTTTAATAGTTAGTCCTACAACACTAACTAATCAGCCATGACAAAACTCAATCAACAACTAGTTATTACAGTCAAGTCTCACTGCTCGACTCATGGTTTATTTTTAACATCAAGAGGGGTTCTTTCAATGTCCTTTTAAAACACTCTATCATCCTCTTCAAGGAAATTCCCCATATTTTTCATTCATGCATTTATTCTTTATTAGTAGTGCATTATAACTTTAGTCATGTTCATTAAATGTATCATTAATATTTTCATATTTGCAAAGATAGGTAGTTGATTCTCACTTTCACTAGTGAGTACTCAGGTTGTTCATAGGTGCAACAAATATTTTATTGTCTTTTATCCTCAACAAGATTCAAATGTCATGAACATAGTTTTGTAGCAAACTTTATTACTTATTACTCTTCAATGCAGTTATAAACATGCATCATGCATCTCAAGTCAAAAGTAGTCTACTACATATATCAATATGTAGATTGTTAGACTCATACCTGATCTAATGCACACTAGTAACACAGATCAATTTCTTTTTTTATTGACAATTTCCAAAGGTGTCAGTGTTACAACCTTCAACTCTAATACCACTTGTATCATTCCCCAATAACCTCACATGAAAACTTATTGAGTTAGAATTTTTTTACACAATTTACCCCCAAGTAGCTATCCAAATTACTATTCCAAATTCGTTATTAACAATTAGATAGAATCTTCATCATTACATAGAGTAACGTTAGTAAGGGAATAGTAAATTACAAAACCATTAACAACCACTATTTAGCATATTAACATAAACTTTCTGATGTAACCTTGAATCAATTCCATGATTATTTTTACTCTATTAGTTAATCATATTTTTGAAAATATAAACGTCACACCATCCAAGGAATCAACATAATAAAAATGGCACAACATGCAACCACATCATTAGACACCAATATACCCTGAAAACCCTGTAGTGTGAAAAAACAACAAATGTTTAATTTTATTGTTAAATGCTCGTGCGGGTGTTCACCCATCACTCAATGGTCACAAAGGAGTCCATCCCTTGACCATTGTTATAAAATATTACAAAGAATATCATCTCCAAAACAACATAACTTATTATAAGCTATTACAATGATCATGATATAATTTACCCAGAAACCATTAAGCATTGTGTCTTTAGGGCTTGGTTCTTGCTATCATTGGATTATCCTACAACTCACATTCCTTCAATCTGCATATACCACTAACTTATTTCCCACCATAACAGTAGCTTAATCCATCTTTATATGTTACATCCTTTTCATGCAACGCTATTTCCAATAGCCTTTGATATCATGAATAAATCAATTATTAATCAAACCAATTCATAAATACATACTAGTGGTGCTTCACCACCTGTTCATGTACATTCATGAAATGCAAACGAAATATCCTGACATTTTTCCTTTAACACTCCAGATGAATTAGCAAGAAGTGTATAACCATTAATGCATTTCTATAAACAAATACCACATTAACGAATATTCCCCTCACATAAGATGAAATTATTGCAATACAAATCACTACATTTGTCCAAAAATTATTTTAAAAGAAGCCAAGACATTAGTTATAATATTCGTGCATACGAATTACCTAAAGTTTATCAAAAGAACTAGCCCTTCAAATATCACTTTTGGTGCATGAAAATATGTAAAGGAAGATGCCACAATGAATGTTATTCCTATGCATGCAAATGCATATACCTTTGAAAAACATGTTTAACAAAATAGAGCATGCAACAAATGTTTCCTTTTCTAGGAAATCTATTATAATAAGGCATGCAAAAACATGTTTCTTTTCCATAAAACTAATGAAATAAACCATACAAATACATGTCTTATTTTCCAAATATTGTACCAACATTATTCTTATATATATATTCCAAGGAAACTAACACATTCCTATGGTTTTTGTGCATGGATGTCATCTTATTTCCCAAAGATTCTTTTCCAATGTAGGTGAACAACATGTTATCTTTTCCCACATACAAAGGTATATTCTTTCCAAACAAAAGGTAATACAAATCTTGCATTCGTATACATTATATTATTACAAAAGAAACTAACATAATAGTTATGATAACATAAAGTTAATCACATATAGTTTTTCTAAAGAAATATAGCTCAATATTTATTTTATACATATAAAGCACCTATCTCTATAACACAATCACTATTCTTTCTATATGCAAGAACTTACCATAATAACCCTTTTTTAATGTATGCAACACATATTCCTCATGTGGAATTCTACCACCATTAACTATTATTTTCAAGTATACAAATACATACTTCTTTTTCAAAAAGAAGTTAATATAGCATCATTATGTATCATTCTACATGCGAGTTTCTCATGCTTCTGTTTCAGTAAGTTACCATTGCTAACGATTTTTTATGAATAAAACGCAGGAAACAATAACAAGGTTAACTTAACCTTTTATGGACCTAAATCAAGAAATTAACACAATTCCTCTAGGTAGGCAATCTTTTCAAGAGTTTATTCTTTTCAATAATATTTACATAATAACTTTCTCTATCTACACCCAAAAAATATATTTTTAATATCACAATGACTAGTACCCTTTTGTACATGCAACATGTGTCGTTTTCTAAAACAATGACCCTTACTTCAATGCACATAATATTTTCAAGAAACAAGGATGCCTTCTCATTCTTGTATGAATGCTATTCATATGCATGTTTTAAGAAAAAAACATATTTTTCATCAATTCATGTAGAAAACTCTTATGCATGTCTTTCTAAAATCAAATCCTTACAGTATTTAAATAAAAAACATATGTAATATATGCATGCAGGTTCAACAAAACCCTTCCAATAAAATTAATCTAATTAACTATTCTCTTTTGACATTTCACTTTGAAATATATTACAATGATGCATGCAATTAATATTTCCTTTTCAAGAATTAACATAGACATTTATTTCAAGAATTACAATATAATATATATTATTATTGAGCACATATTCCTATTAACAGTCTATAGGAATCATGATAACATCTCCAAAGAAATTAATAATCTAATTTTCTCTCATAATTTCGTGATAATATTTTCTTTAATGAAATAACTTATTTTCTTTCTTTTTTCATAAAAAAATTTACATACATTCTCTTCCTAAAAAATATCATGATTTATTTAATCTTTTTGTTTGCAGGTTTCACGTATGTTTTCTTTCCAAGAGAACGATATCCATAACTTATCTTTTACCATGGAATTTTTTTTAAGTAAATTAATAAGCTTTTTTTATCTTTTACCATGGAAATTTTACATGCATTCTTTATGAAAAGCAGTTTGACTTCTTAAATCTTTTGGTTTGCAGGATTAACTTACATTCTATTTTCAAGAGTAACAACGTCCGTGCAATATATATTTTTAATAAAACAACATGGTTTCTTTTTTTTAATATATATAGTTCTCATGCATGTTTTTCTAAAATTGTTTCATAGAAACCATGCAGAACCTTCCAGTGAAATAATTAATTCATTTACACAAAAATCCCTCCAACTTTCAAGAGTCTAGAGAAATATTTCCAATTAATAAAATAACCCATCATTATTTGCACATAACACATGCAATTTCTTTCCAATGAAGTCAATGTTACTTATCTTTTATGTGCAATAACCATGAAGTCCCATGTGCATACCTCATGTTCAGGAATACCTTTAGCTAGAGCCACAACATTCCTCATCAAATTTGGAATGATCAATTCCTCGAGACTTCACATGATGAAAAACTCAAGTTGATGAATATATAAGTCATTTTTTGAATTTACAAATGAATTTAAAGAACCTATAAAACTTTCTTTCCTCTAAATGAGTGATGATTTTCTTCGTTTGATTCAAATTATTTTCCAACTAAATCATAACGGTTATTGTTTTCAACCATTTCGTTAAACATGGTGAAAATAATCTTTTCTATTGTGAATGTCAACGTAAATGAAATTTATTTGGATATTACATACTGCCCCCTTGAAGTTGACACCATCCTCCATGTTTATCATTAACTTTTACACATGATATAATGATCTAAACAACCGAGAAACCTTTCGCTTTAAAGTGAAGGATTTTGTTTCTAGGTAATGATGATGATGATGGTGGTGGTGGTTAACGTCTGCTCAGACCAAAATTTGGTCTATCGGACCTAAAGAAGCAAATTATTTATTTTGATTTAAAATTTTATTCCTATGCTCAAAAATCTTGGAGAGAAGCCTCCCGAGCTCACTATAATTTTGACTGTGTAAAAGGTTAGGAAGGTCAGTATTGTGACAAAGATTATGACATTGAGATCTAATGTGGTTGTATGCGGGGCACTCTAAGAGGAAGTGGTTTTCATCCTCAATGTTCCTATTCTCACATAGTTGGAAGATCCTTTCCATCCATGGTATTTTAGGAACTACCCAACGATCTGTTTCGCTATGGAACTCATCAGAATTTGTTCTAATCTTTGCTATATTGATTTTCTTCTTTGAGCTATTTAAAATAGAGAGATACTTTTGATCCTCTAGGGTGGGGTTGATGACCTTCTTATAATAACTTAATTTTCTTTTAACCACTAAATCTTTCTCACAACACATTTTTTCTTTGAACTTAGAAGTAACAATATCTTTAATGTTCTTAATGTTTTGCAATGCATCATTCACATTGATCTCCCATTATTTTCACCAGGCCCTCATGTCTTTATACCACCCTCACTTGAGCCTTAGGTGGTTTTGGCTGGAAATTAAAGCTAGCTTTGGAAGTCTATAATCGCCAATGTTATTGAGCTTGTGCTTGTACCATAGAAGCCTAATCATAGGTAGGCTCTCGATAGGGGAAAGACCTACTTCAATAAGGAGATTAGGATAGGGTGTATTACTTTTAATTTCCAAGTTATATGTTATAAAACGCTTCTGGATTTGCTCAATATTTCTCCAGGATTCTCCAGAGATGTTGCAACCCCAAACCTCACATCCATATAGGATAATAGGAGTGACTAAAGTTTCAAAGAGGAACTTTTGTTGTTCAATAAGAAAAAAAAAAAAACAATAATGTTTATAAATATTCATAAGCATTTACAATTGAAAAAATTTGCAAGTTCTACTTTCCATCACATATCCATTATTCAAATTCATAAAATACAAAATAAAATATTTATATCGACTTACCATTACTTATTTTTTTTAACAAAGTTAGATACTGGATTTACTATTCAAAAAAGACGAGGGAGAAAGCTCCTGTTACATGATTTTTGGAGCTCGCGAGACTGAGAAGGTGAGAAAGAGGAAGGTGCCATCCCAATATACTATGTTCCTAATTTTAAAAGTTCCAAGTTTTCCTACTATTGATTTCTTATATATTCTTACAAGCTGCTGTAGAAATACCTGAAATTTACATTTCATAGAAACTACTTATATGCAAAAATTGAGTTGCTAATGTTGATGCAAGGTAAAAACTACAAAAAGATCATATTTTTGAATTATATAGGGCTCTTCTTTTGGCTTGTTTTCGATTCCTTTGTTCCTAGAGACTGAATTTTCCCTAGTCTCGTTGGTGAGGATTCCTTTGAGGAATGTTATAGAGTTCTCCAAAAGTGCGCACTTGTTGTTAAGAGCTTCAATTTGTGTGTTCTGGTTGGTATGTCTTCCCATAAAAAAAGCATTTTCTGACTTTGATTAGCGTCAAATTTATTTTACTGTTTCCCTCAATTGATCAATCATAAACTTGTTGGTTCTGCAGTAAGCACATTTTTCATTCTTGGATGATTGATCAAGGGGATCCATTTTTGCTTTTCTCCAATTGAAGGCCTTTGTAGAATTATGACTGTAGATATGAGGATAGTGATGTCTAGACATAAGAAGGATCGACACAACAAATAGTTGTAGAGAAGGAGGGGGCTGTAAAGAGATGTGTCTTGTTAATAGGAGAACCAACTTATGCTGAATAACAGAGAGGCATCATGGATCAAGGAGGCTAGAGTCAAAGATCGTTCCATGCCCTTGTCTTGTAGAAAGAGAAGAATGGAAAAGGGATGCTCTCTATAAGCATGAAGTAGGGAAACAGAGTGAAGGGAGGGCCGATGAGAGAGAGCAGAGGACAAGAATGTGATGAGAATAAATGCGAGGGGAGGGAGTGGATAGAATTACGGGGCAAGGTAAAAATAAATAGAAGAACATGAGGGGGACGTCCAGTGGGAGAAGGACGGGAGGGGTTGCAGGAAGAAGGAGAGGGACGATCATTTAGGATGATCGAAATTGGGTAGAGAGTAGCAACAAGGAATATTTGAAAAATATTATGCTCCAGTTCTGATTATAAAGGTTTTGATTTTAATGTAAGCCAATCTATATTACGAAGTGACTTTGATTAGATTGTGAGGGGGAATGAATGATTATGGAATTAGGAGAAAAAAGGTATCATTTTCAATCCACACTTCTCCTAGGTATCATGCCACTACTCTATTTGCTTGATTGTTGGAATTTTTTTGTTTTCCCTTAAGATATTCATGAGGGTGATTTGTCCCAAGTCTTTTAGTTGTTAACTAATTATGGTTGCGATTTGGCTCAGTATTGCATTTTTTTCCTTAGAATTCTTGACCATTACTTGGATGAGGATGGAGGAATCTCCCAAAATGATCGGGTTCATTAGATTTATTTTTTGTTTTTCAATATTTTCTCCCAAAAGGAATCCATATTCCCTCTCCTTGTTGTTTGAGACTGTGCCTAATCCCCACTTAAAAGATATAGAATTATGTCTGCCTTGGTCAAGATTAATTCATCCTGCACCTTCTTTCCTCGGGTTAGACTTTGATGCACCATAAAAGAAAGGACACAGTCTGTTAAGAGTGTTCAACCATAGAATTAATTCTTCCTCCTTTAAGAGGATTTTCCAACTCTTATTGAGCTCTTTCCTTTGGGTATGTTTGGTAGTTTTGCCATGTTGTTTGCATAGATAATCCATGCTCTCTCTTCCTATTGTACCTAGTGGAATTATACTATTCTTGTTCCTTTAGCTGATAGAAATTTTGTAGCTAGTCCCCATGCTTTTGAGAGCACCTTGCCAACTTCTCGCTTATAGTTTTGAAATATTTGATTGTTCCTTGCAAGCCATATTTTCCAACAGAGGAAGGAGGGTAAGCTTGTCCAATATCTTTTAATGGTGTTCTTATTTTTTAGAGAATAAGGGTACTCATTTTTCCATGCTACATAGAATTCAGTGATGGGTCGAGAGAGGTTCAAAGCTAATTCCAAGTGTCATACAAGAAGACACGAATATTCTTTTGCACAATTTCATTCGAGGAAGAGGTGCTTGATGCTCCCTTTTGCCATGAGACACATAGTGCATTGAGAAGGCTCAAAGAAACCTTTTTTCCCGAGATTGTCAGATGTAAGGATTTTCCCTTTTAAAAGTGTCCATATAAACATTTTTATTTTTAGGAGACTTTTAGTTTTCCATACCAATTTCCATGGAGATACGTCCTGGTGCCCTTGTTGTTCTTGTAGTTTTAGATATCCCAATTTCACTGAGTAATCTCCTCTGGATGGGTCCCATATGAAAGAGTCTTGAGTTCCTTGATTGATTGGGGCTTATCCTTTGAGGAGGGAGATTAAAGAGTCCCACTGATGTTTGAGATCTTGAGGTAAGTCAGATGTCTTCCATTCTTTCCATCAGTTGTCATGTTGATCCCATTGTGATATTGACTCCAATGTACATAACCCTTTTTGAGTTCATCTACCTTCTTATCCTTTGAACTTCTGGGTGGGTGGATAAAGGATGCTTTCCCATTATATTATCTTTCCATGTATTTATCTCTCCACCTTCACCTGGCAGTCTTGATGTATTGTCCTTGCTGAGAGATAGGACCTTTTTAATGAGTTTCCAAATTTGGGCGTAGGGCCTAATTGGTGTTTTCCTTGAAAGAAAGGAGAAATGAGAATAATTTAGATATTTTGATTTCAGCACCTACTTTGACCAGCAGCTATCCCCAGTGATGAATCTCCAAACTACTTTTTCTCCTAGAGCCAAATTCATCAATCCTCGAAGTCTAATTCAGAGTCATCCTTTCTCGTAGGGAGATGTAACTTGATCCCATTTTATGAGGCTGCATATTTTTGTCTCTGACTTACCTGCTTGTGAAAGGAAGCTCCTTATGTTTAATTCAATTTTGTTGTGTACACTTGTCGGGGCTTTAATTGTTGCAAATTGGTAGAGGGGAAAAGCTGTTAGGATTGGATTGATTAGTGTAATTCTGCCAGCTAGATTAAGCTAGATCATTCCACAACTTTCTATTTTCTTTTACATTTTATTGATAGAGTTTGTCCATAGTTCTCCTCTCAGATTCTCTTTTGAAAATAGTTATCTCAAGGACTCTCGAAATTCCTTGGAGGGTGCGGGAGAGTGCATTCCATCCATATATTCTTCTCTTTCTGTTGTTGAGTAAACATCATGATGGTTCCATAAAACTGCCAAGCACTTTTTTGAATCTTCATGACACTATAGAAGACGTTTGCCCCATTAGAAGAGTGTCATCTACAAAGAGGGAGTGATTTATACTTATAATTCTAGAGGTTATTGATAGGCCTGTTAGGGTGCGATTTATTCTGCAGTGATCAAGGTTTCTACTCAACAAGTTTCCCATTAATATATAGAGGAAGGGAGACAATGAACAACCTTGTCTCAATCCCCAATAGCTTTGAAAATACTCACTTGACCTTCCATTAATGAGAGGGGCTATCCACAAATTGACAATACATGCATTTACAATTTCTATAAGCTTGATAAAGAAGAAAAATTTATTAATAAAAACTGATAAGAAAGATAGATTGACTCTAGCAAAATCATTTTTGATGTCAAGTTTTAGAATGAAGCCCTACTATTTTCTTGCTAAAATGGAGTGTAGTGCTTCTTGATCATTCATGATGTTATCCACGATCTATCTATTAGGAACAAAATGCCTTTGTTTTTTGAGATTAAGTTGGTTAGGAGAGGTTTTATGTGATTTGAAAGGATTTTGGTGATGATTTTACATGATGAATTTCATGAAGAGATAGGAAAAAAGAAATTCAAAGTTGAGGGTCTTTCTTCTTTGGGGATGAGGGCTAGGAAAGTCAAATTTGTATAACCTTCCAGCTTCTTTTTTCAGAAGTAATTTATAATCATTCTTATTAGAAATTTTTTGATAATGGCCCACTAGAAGAAGTAGAGAGCTATTGAAAAACTGTCCAATCTATAGGCCCGGGTCAACACACAGCTTCTTGAACCTCACTTTCTTTAACCTCTTTAAATACTTCTGAGTTTGTTTCTTCATTTATCCTCTTAGGAATGTGCTTTGTGAATATCTCGAGGTCTGGATTTACTAGATCAATTGTTAATAGATTTTTGAAATGGCTGTATGCTTCCTTTTTAAGTGCCTCTTTCCCTTGGATCTCTTGATCTGCTTGACGTTTTATTGTGTCAATCTGATTTATGATTCTTCTTATCTTTCTTGTTTTATCAAAGAATGTGGGGTTTTTATCCTAAGCTTGAATCCAAATGTTATTGATTTAAACATCCATTCTTCTTCATCTTTCCTATTGCTTCTATAGATTTTCCAGTGTAGTTCTTTCTCCTTCAATTGATTCTATTTTGTGTCTTCCCTACCTTCTATATTTTTCTGCACTATTTCCATTTCTTTTTGCAATTCTTCCTTTCTTTTCTGTGGTTCCTTGTGATTATTTTTTGCCCAAATTTTTAGACCATTTTTAACACTTTTTAATTTTGTTTCCCACACATAGCTTGGTGAGCCTGTGATATTTTGAGTCCAAGTTGCCACTATAATTTGATTAACTTCTTCTTTGCTATTCCATAAAGGGTTTCATCAAAATGGGACGAGGCCCAAGATTTTTATTGTACCTAAGAGGTCTATTTGTTGGTTCTGCAATTCCCACTTGTCCTTCCTCTATATTTGTTATAGACATTTTTGTGCCTTACAGCATGAAGCATGAAATGTCCATAATATAAGGGATCCAAAGTCCCTAAACATGTTGTTCCTACCCCTAGAGGAACAAGGTCAGCAAACCACAACACTGAATATCAGTTCTCCACCTGAAAACACTCAAAAACAAGCTAATTTTGGATCATGTCAACTGCTCCACTGAGCATCTGCGCTGAATGTCAACTGCTCCACTGTCTACCTGCGCTGAATGTCAACTGCAAAGAAGGCTACCTGCGCTGGGCGAGTTGGGACATGTGGCACAGTCATTCCCCAAGGTGTCAATGCCCAGGAAGCTTCCAAAATGACACTTGGATCAAGGAATTCGACTGGTGGTGAGTAAGAGGGTCTAGATCTCCAAGTGGAAGCAAGAACCTCCAAGTGGACTCAAGAACTGAAGAATAACTGAAGTGAGAGAGGACACTAGTCAGCTTCATGCCAGCCTCAAGCTGACTCATCCTTTCTCCAAAACTCCTATATATAGAGCTCTCTCATGAGGTCTAAGGAGGCTGGAATCTTGTGAATGTAAGGAAGTGCTGTTGGTTTGAGTTTAGAACTATTGGGTGAGTTGCTTTGAAGGAGGTGAAGAGGAGATTTCTTTCTGCTGGGAGGTGATGCTGGATTGGGCCTTTTATGGTTGTATCACTTCCTGAACTTTACTTCTTCCATTAATAAAGCATTTGAGGTTCTTCTATATGCATGTGTCTCAATGGTGTATTGTTATACTTGTGTATTTGATTTATTCTAATCCTTGAATCAATTATGAATGTATGCTTCTTGTAGTTTCCCTCTCTTGCCATTTTGCAGGATCTTGGTGTAGCCAGCCAGTGAAAGAGCAAGGAGCTGGGAGCAAGCAGCAAGGAGAGAAGATTGGATCAACCATTAGCGAAAGACATCGGTTAGTGGATCTCTTTCTCCCCTATTTTACTTTCATAAAGAAGAAATCTTAGATAGCTTTGCTTCGATTGTTGCTGAGGTACTATCACCCTTAGAGTGGGATAGGGTCATTCCGTATTGGATAGTTTTCCCAACAACAAATTGGCGACTCCGCTGGGGATCGTATCTTGTTGGTTGTTTGTGTTTTTGCTATTCATTTCCTAAACACAGGGAGTACCGAATCGAACTGCATTTGGATCTTTCAAATGCAAAGTAGAGGGCAGCTACTCTAGCTCAGTTTCTGGGCATGTTTATGATTTGAAGAGCTGATCCACAAGGACTCTGAACAGCTCTTAGTGATAGCTTTTCATCCTCCTAATTACCCTTTAGTGTGTACTTGATTGATAGCCTTTGATTTGGCCAAAAACTGTGGATTTTTGAGCAATCTGTAACCCGGAAACTGAGAAAAACGAAAGTTTATCTCTTCATTGCAGGCACTGTGAAGGCAGTCTGCATTTCATCGTAGGTCCCGAATGGGCTACCTGCGCTGAAGGTCAAACTGACAGTGTACTACCTGCGCTGAACCAGTTTTGCCTTGTGCTATTGGGGTTCCCTGCTGTTTGTTGCCCTGTTTTCATCCCTGTTTTTGCAGCCTATTATCAGTCAATGTACCTATCTGAAACCACCTTTCCTTGCCACTATTCCGCCTCGGTTGTATAAAGAAACTGTATTTGTTCTTTATGTATTTCTTATATCATTTGAAGTTTCCCATAACGAAAGTGAACTAGTCTTGCTGTGGCCTCTTAGATCTAGACCTGTGATAAGTGTCGTTTTGATCTTAAGAGTTAGTTTGTTTGTTGTTCATAGCTGATTGAGCTTTTTCTTTCGTCGTATGGTTTGAATTTATGTATTTCTAGTGTTGAAACAAGTAAATCTTAAGGTGTCTTTTGATTTTGGACAAAGCTTGTTTGCTTTCACTTGAAATTGAATTCAAAATTATACAACAGCTTTCTTTTTGTAATACATCTACATTAAGAAAGAGAAAAGAAATACCTGCATTGTGCATGTGCATTTTGACAGTTTGCATGTTGATTTAGGAAAAAGTGCATTAGTGTGTTCTCTATGATCTGTGTGAAAAGATGATGTCTTTCTTTTCCCTCAGTAGTTAAGATTTTCAAAGTTGAAAGATTGAAAAGCTTGCTTATCATCTTAGACTGCATTTAGGATGTTGTATTATACATCTCGTGGTGATCCATAAAGGCAAACTACTAAACAAGATCAACTTAAAATAAATTGAATTTACATAACAACGCATTGAAACATAACGCAAACACATAGAGGTCTAAGCTAGAGACGTGTTCCGGCGTCATTAAACGTGATATCTTAGCGTTGAGTGGTTGGGTGATTCCTCCACGGTGAAGCGATAAGTATCAATACGGACTTGTGCCCCCACGTACCGTCGCGTATATATTGGGAGACCCCTATAGGAACAAAGCCTTTATCCATAGGAAGCCGTGTCGGCCGCCCTACTGATCGCAATTCAGTGAACACAGCATTCACGAAGATCGACCACTCGTACCGTAAAACGTATTCTGTGGTTTTACGAAAGGTTTGGCACACCCTCTCACTAGAATTCCAGAGCAGTTTCTTTTGGCCTTTTTCAAACTCTATAATTGAAAAATTCCATCTGAGCATTTGTCACTTCGGGCTCGTTAAAACATCGAAGGAGACTAGAGTCATCTTTAGCTTTTTCTCGACTCTTAAAAAGTGAAAAAGCAAGTTGTGTCTAAAGCGTCGTTATAAAATTTATTTTAAACAGAACATAATCACCTCCTATTCCTACGTTGATATGTAGGTTGAGAACATGGAACGCACCAACCAAGGAATTCCACATGATGGAAATCCTAGTCCTTTCTCCTCTTGGGGAGAATTTGGTGCGCCCCACGTGGCTACATTGTCGCTTCCAGGACTAACAATTGGCCTGCCAATTTGGCTATTCTCAACCAATGTAGTTCAGAACACCATGGTTCCTGAACAATCGAGTCAATAGTTAGATCAGTCTAGAGCTGCCCACCAGCCTTCTACTTCCTATAACTCTTCCTCCAATCCTTCATCTTCGCAAGGTAGAGCCGGCAAAAGCCAAGCTCCCATGGAGAAGAAGGAGAAGAAGAACAGAGAGAAGAAGAAGAAGGAGCCTAAGGCGACTGGGGGCAAGCAAAAGACATCTGACAAAAATCCACACACAGCACAGACCGGGCCTAAATCGCCATGTGTCATATGTAAAGGAGACCACTTCCATAGAGATTTTCCCTCTATTCCCCGGATACTAAGGGATTGGTCCCCTCGTTTGCACAATCCGGGAGCATCAACCTCTGATAGCCATGTTGAATGCTTACCGTCAACTAGCGAAAGTGAAGGTTCAAGACAAAGAGGGGGAGCAAGGTCCCCATGCAGACTGTTTGAAGGCGATCATACGAAGCGAAGAGAGTTTTGGAAGATCGTCCAGTTTCACCGTTGAGACTTCCTCCTGGATACAAAAAAATCATGCCAAGTCCTTCGTTGGTTGAGAATACAGCTGGCCCACTCAAGTGGTCAGCTGAAGCGTCAGTCATTGAAAATGAACCTACTGAATCCAGACCGAACGAAAGTCCAAAGGTCGAAACAGCAGTTGACCCGGTTCTTCCTTCAGAAGTTTCATCTTCAAATGACACCGTCATTGAAGATTCATCTTCAAATGACACCCTCACTGAAGAGAATAAGGATGTCACCATCCAGATTCTTTTCATCAACACAGACTCTGATGAGCATTAGGGCAATGCGCCCATTCCTTTATCGCAGGAAGGAACATCGTCAGGGTCATATCCGGCCGTGTATTTGGTCCCACCACCAAGCAACCTGGTTGTATCCTTTGATTGGAATCAACTAGGCAGACCCCGGTTGCCAGCCAGTATACCATTCAGAATCATAGTCCAAATATACAGAATGGTAATGGCTGGAACTATCATTGATGAGGGGGCATCTGTGAGTATCCTTTCCTCTATTGCTTGGAAAGCACTGGGTTCCCCGGCGCTTTTGCCTGAGATAAGAAATCTCTCGGGTTTCGATAAAGGAACCAGTCGACCATTAGGGATCCTCCCCAATGTGCCTGTTACATTGAAAGGGAAGACCGTTCAAATGAACGTGATGGTCGTTCAAGGACCCTTGGATTATAACCTACTCCTTGGACGAGACTATATATATTGCATGGGAGCAATAGTCTCCTCACTCTTTAGAGTAATGTGTTTTCCACACGAAGGAATAATGGTCAAGCTCGTAGACCAACTTTCATTTCCGGGATCACGCATCACAAATAGTCACATACCAACCCTGAATGGTCTATTCAATCAAGAAATGTCTCCACCCCCAGTCCTCCTTCCCGATGAGTGCGAGTGATTCAGAAAGATGGGACTGGAACCCAGAGGGCATGCATCCTGGTCTGCTTAGGGCAGAGAAAACCTTGGGTGTAAGGTAGAATTTCCGCGAGAGAATATGACTAGTCCGTACCCCGTCCGTGGATGGAAGAGGGGTTGTTCTAGAATAGGATTCTTTTGTCAAAGTTACGTGTTTGACAAGAGTCATTCACCCTTGTCTATTTCGGTAGGCAGTGCCGAGGAAATGTTTTGTTTGAAAGATTAACGAAACAATCTTTGGGTAACCAGAAAGAGGTAAGCCTCCCTCAATAACACCAACGTTTTGTCTTTGAGTAGTGTTCTTCTCTTGTCGCAAGTAGCTGCTCTCTTGCGTAAGACCCGTTAAAAATAACGAGAAGACAATTATCGTTAACATTAGACTAGCAAGACGACAAGTAGCTGTGAACACCCAAAGAAAAGCAGAGGTGGGGGAGAGGAGGGGCAACCTTGAAATTGTATTTTATACCTGGGGGCATGCAAACCTTTTGGAGTGCAAGCTAAGAGCGGTTATTTATCTATTTTTTGGGTTAGCCGTTTCCGAACTTGCATAAAGAAAGGATATGGAGTAAAGCTTAGTGAAGATGAAACTCCTTAAAAAATAGAGATCTCACAGGAGACATTTCTTATCTTATGACTGGTATATCGAGCAGTTTTAGCACATAGTTCATGCTCGTTAAAAAATAAACATAAGATTCGAGCAGTTTTAGCATAAAGTTCATGCTCGTTAAAAAATAAACGCAAGATCCGAGCAGTTTTAACGCGGTCTTCATGCTCGTTAAAAAATAAATAAAAGCAGTGAGCAATGTTTCCCCCAGAGTTTAAGCTCATTTTTAAATAAAAAATGAACCTATTCCGGTAAATAACCTCTGTGATCGTAAATTTATCAGCCATAAAAAGCCTTGGTCGTGTTTGCACCTGCCACCTCCACCGTCATTTGGCCGATCGTTCACCTCCATATGATTGTTTACCCATTTTGAGGAACAGCCGCAAAGAGTGATTTCACTTAGCCATCCTTGTGACACTGCCGTGATTGGAAAATTCCAACCTGTACCTGGAATCTGCTGCTATCCCTGTTTATCACTCGTTCCTCAAAAGACGAGTCTTCTTTAAGCTCTTTTCAACTGACTCGTAAAATATGAAAAGTTTGCCGAGTTTTGGCCTTCCAGCTTGTTAAAATGACCGGAAGAGCTATCCCTCCTCTAGATTTTAATCTTTTTGGACCTGAGGGATTATTGCACAAAAAGGTCGAGCACTTGTTTTATTCGGCTCGTTAAAGTTATCGAAAACTCATCCCTTCTGTATTGTTTTATACTTTTTCGGACTTAAGGGATTAGATGACAAAAAAGGAATTTTGGAGTTAACTTTATGTACCTTTTCAGACTCTCTAAAAATGAAAAGGACTGAGTTTTCCTTGTCGTTAGACTCGTTAAAATGATTAAATAGCGACAAACTTGTCTTTAGACGAGAACGAGTTTCCCTATCGCTAGGCTCGTTAAAACATAGCGATGGGCTTGCCCGAAGGGCAGGTTATAGAACAAGCATATGTTATCCTCCTCAAGCTTGACAAAAATAAAGAGGTACTGGTCAGAAATGACTGGGGAAAAATCTGGAGAACCTCAAAGCTTAAATGGTAGCAAGTCGCTCTTGAACATGACACTTTTTCCTCCGTACCACATCGGGTTGGGTTGTTTCATTCACCGGTCTCATCACCATGGTCTCGCCAAACCATCCACATTTGGGGTAATGCTACCGATCCATCGCATCAGTGTCGTTATATGTTCAAGAGATGTTGTTCAGAAAGAGTCAACCGTGTCCCATCCACTGCCATACATTATCCTTCAACCACCCATGATCGCCACCCTGAATCATATGTCACAGATTGTTTTCGCCTCCATTAAAGTCATTAGCTCCGTTCCGTGTCACTGATGTGGGATTCATTAAGGCCCTCCTTTGACGAATCGCTTCTTGTCGACTTCAGCTCATTATCCAAGAAGTTGATCTAGGAACAACCCCCTCAGTACTTTGAAGCTTGCATGCCTCAGTGGCAAGTTTCTCACTTCCGGCGACAGGTATACATCAATGACCTTCGACCAAAAGATTTTGCGTGGTGTTCGACGCCAAGTCCTTTATTCACACCACGTGAATTGTACTGTAGTACCTTGAGGGTCATTATCATTATCGGTGATTCCTCTCGCGCTTGTTAACGGTTTACATTATTGACCGGTAATCAAGCGATGTCTTTCCATGTTCCACTTCAACGCAATTCTCACATGGATCGACTTGTACTTAGAGTGAAGATCGAACGAGTTTGAAGACCCCGGATCTAGTTTCATCCATCCGGGCTGCGATATATATTCAGGAAATATAAAAACATTTGACATGTACATCATTGCAGCAGATGATCATCCTACTCAAAGGATGATAATTTCAGCAGAGAATTATCAGTCTACTATCAGACGATCGTCTGTTCTATGTACCAAAATGAATTTATAAAGCTGAGCATGGGAATGCCCGCCTCAGCTAGATCATGAAAGCAGAATGAATCATAATGTATTGTATTGTATTTTATTACAGGTCACCTCTCAGCGATTGAATGAACTTCGGATCCTCCTGATAAAGCATTTCACTCGATAAACGACCTCATACTTTAGGGGGCAACTGTTACAGACATTTTTGTGCCTTACAGCATGAAGCATGAAATGTCCATAATCTAAGGGATCCAAAGTCCCTAAACATGTTGTTCCTACCCCTAGAGGAACAAGGTCAGCAAACCACAGCACTGAATATCAGTTCTCCACCTGAAAACACTAAAAAACAAGCTAATTCTGGATCATGTCAACTGCTCCACTGAGCATCTGCGCTGAATGTCAGCTGCTCCACTGTCTACCTGCGCTGAATGTCAACTGCAAAGAAGGCTACCTGTGCTGGGCGAGTTGGGACATGTGGCACAGTCATTCCTCAAGGTGTCAATGCCCAGGAAGCTTCCAAAATGACACTTGGATCAAGGAATTCGACTGGTGATGAGTAAGAGGGTCTAGATCTCCAGGTGGAAGCCAGAACCTCCAAGTGGACTCAAGAACTGAAGAATAACTGAAGTGAGAGAGGACACTAGTCAGCTTCAGGCCAACCTCAAGCTGACTCATCCTTTCTCCAAAACTCCTATATATAGAGCTCTCTCATGAGGTCTAAGGAGGCTGGAATTTTGTGAATGTAAGGAAGTGCTGTTGGTTTGAGTTTAGAACTATTGGGTGATTTGCTTTGAAGGAGGTGAAGAGGAGATTTCTTTCTGCTGGGAGGTGATGCTGGATTGGGCCTTTTATGGTTGTATCACTTCCTGAACATTACTTCTTCCATTAATAAAGCATTTGAGGTTCTTCTATATGCATGTGTCTCAATGGTGTATTGTTATACTTGTGTATTTGATTTATTCTAATCCTTGAATCAATTATGAATGTATGCTTCTTGTAGTTTCCCTCTCTTGCCATTTTGCAAGATCTTGGTGTAGCTGGGCCAGTGAAAGAGCAACGAGCTGGGAGCAAGCAGCAAGGAGAGAAGATTGGATCAACCATTAGCGAAAGACATCGGTTAGTGGATCTCTTTCTCCCCTATTTTACTTTCATAAAGAAGAAATCTTAGATAGCTTTGCTTCGATTGTTGCTGAGGTACTATCACCCTTAGAGTGGGATAGGGTCATTCCGTATTGGATACTTTTCCCAACAACAATATTGTAAAATTTCCTCCTAATACCCTATATTCTTGGAGAGTTGAGCCATCATAATTACTTAGGTTTCAAGCCATTTTCACCATCTCCTGTCTACTAATTTTGGTCGCTTGGATCATGAATATATTAAGTTTTTCCATTTTTAGGAGGTCTTTCGTTGCATTGACTTTAGTAGGGTGTTTGAGGCCTCTACAATTCTAGGAGACCAAATTCATTACTTGCTTTGGCTTGGTGTAGAGGGACCTTTTCCTGAGTTAAATTGATGGTTTTTCTCCTCATTTCGTGCTTTTTTGAAGAAAATATTACATTGGTTGTTTTGTTCCTATTTCCATTTCCTTTGCAACTACTTCGTCCCTTATTTCCTTGTTTGTCTTTCTTCCTTGTATCTTTTGAAGGTCTGAAGAGAGAAGGGAGTATCTAGACTTGTTTCTTGAGAGGATTATTTCAAAAGAAGGAGGAGGGGGGGGGGGGGGGGGTGCTGAGAGGGAGGTTGGGGGAATAGGAGAAGGAAAAGAAAGGGAGGGAAGAGGGGCGAAGGGGGGAGTTGGGGGGGGGGGGGTTGGGTGGACGATGAAGATGGATTAACAAGATCCTGATAAGAAAGAGGAGGATTGAGGGAAGAATCTAGAGCACCAAAGGCATTGGATTCAAGGAGGGGATTAGATGATAGTGGTTGCAGAATAGATGAATGAGTTAGGGGAGAACCCAATGTGAAAGGAGAAGATGAGGAGGGGGATGGTGGGGCATATGTTCTATTCACGATATTTTTTTTTTACTGGTTACCAATTTGTTTCTTGAGGTTCTACTTCTTCAGGTTCTTATTTTTTTGGAGAGATATTAGAAAAATGACCATACTTGTGACGTACCTTTCATTTGAACTCGATATACTCGTAGTCAAAATACTGAATGCATGTCCAACTATCCAACTTGATATTTACTACTTCCAAGAGTCATTTATCTAGGTTGACTTCAACGTAGATACTTGTGCAAGCATGAATATTGTCATTTGGTTCGCTTTTGTCTATGTATTTTCCCACTGCATTTCCTATTTATTTTACTCACTCATATCCTCAGAAATGAAGGGGGAGGTGAGGAAGATGAACCCATACTAGAACAACACTTGGGATATATAGCCCAGGGTCCAAATCTCGCATCCACCTATTTAGATATAGACGCCTTGTATCCATGAAATAAGGCCGATTCCTAAATATTAGATCTCTGTCCACTTTAATTTCAAAATTTAAGGTGAAAAATTGTCTATCACATAATCGAATGGAGATTTTCCCATGGGTTTAATGGGACCAATTCCTTTCAACCCATTTTTGCATAGATTTTGGAGAAGGCCAAATGCCAGTAAACTGAACCACCAAACTTCTTTCTGATAATGAGAGAGTAGATCGAAGGAGCGAGGAAGGAGGTAAAATGATTTTGGGGATATCTTCAAGTTTCTTTACAAATTTGGAGACATCAGGTTTGGTTCAAGGAGGTCCTAATGAAGATATGAGAGTGGAAAAGGTTGATGCAGACTCTTTTTGAGGGTGCTTATATGAAAGATGAGATTGACGAGGAGGAACCCGTGATGAAGCAGACTCTAGAGGGGTCATGGCAGTGGGCAGGTAGCCAAGGTTGCAAGGAGCAAAAGGTTCAACTTATGTGGTAGAGTGCATCTTATTCTGGCACCACCTTAATGATAATGGGGGACATAAATTCTTTTCCATTACTTACTCATTACTCTTGAAAGTCGTGGTGACTTTTATGAAATTGTTCTAAGAATGTTTTCACAACCCATCCACACTCCATGGAAAACCCACTGTAATATATGAATACCAAATCAAACGTAATCATATTAGTCGCAAAATTTTCAATCAATTGAAATAATTTTAACTATCAACCAATTATGTAATCTCAGTTGACATTTCAATCATAGTACTTCTACAAGTACTTAGAGAGCACAACCACTCTAATCATTGAACTGATAAATCACTGCACCACATGCACATTTTCTTAGATCCCACTAAATACGTCCACACAGTACTTCTAAAAGTACTAAAAGATCACCTATCTCTATAGTCATCGAAATTATCAATAAATGTACCAATTGCATATTGTCTTAACCCCTGCTAAGGCATACAAAAGATCAGTAATACAATAAAGGAACCCCACTAACAATAATTCCTTACCGAGCACTAGGCTTCTTTCCTATCAAGATGTACATAACATGTTTACACAATTATATATAAAATTATTTTTTAAAACAACAAATAACTGATTAATTAATTTGTTCTACTATGAGAACCACAGTGGAAAAAGAATGCCCCTCCCAACCCAAGAGAACTGGTTCCCGCAACCAGATTGAGTGATTTTCACATCGAGATAGTTCTCTGACGTAGACGATACTAGTCCATTATGGAAATCCATTGGCAAACTAGCATTAGCCAACTAGCTCAAGAATTCCAATGACCACAAACGGTCCAATATAATATTCCTCTTCACAACATTTTACCTATTCCTCTAACAACATCTTGGGGGCCTCCACGGATAGGCTCCAAATCAATAGAGTTACCTCATGATTTTTCCCCTCTTCACCATTTTGGCCAACTATTTCCCTTACTGAGACTATTTATCTCTAGGGAGAGGAAATTCAGGCAATCAAGTGCCATTAGCCCCTCCGAGAAGGAAACTACCATAAACCCAATGCCTCATGGCCTTTCACAACTATCCACAACTATCTAGCATGTAAACTGATCTTTTAGCACTCCTTCTGATCCGAATTGGATCCATAGAAAGACTGTCAAGAACCATGACTCAATCAGGTCAAACAAATCTCTAATGAAATCCAAAACAGTATCAAAAACACCCTAAACCAGTGGCCATGGTAGCCAACATGGAACAACGAGGACCTCGGTCAAAGCACATTGACCGAGACCGATGGAGACCGCATAGGAGGCCAAAGTAGTCCCTGGGAGCCGCAAAATGGAAAAAGGGAGAGGTTTTTGATGCGTAGGGCCAAAATGGTAAATTTCGAGCACCTGGTCATGTGGGGGAACCAAAGGACCATGTGCCAGAAAAGGTAAAAGCGCTAAAGTACAAAGGCGAGACCCTTGCTCTGGAAACTGGCAGTTTTGATCGAGGCGTCCTTGAACGGTAAGAGGTTTTGGACAGGAGTCGAGCGATTCCATACACCGATCGGCGCATGGTAGGTAGAGGTGAGAGAAAACCACCATTGATCACATGCTATTGGTCGAGCAAGTGAGACACGAGAAACGTGAATATGGCGTCAGATCTGGAGGGCCCAGATCAGATGGCTGAGATTGTGACTGATGGAAAGAAGTAGAATCAATAGGGAATTAAGCCGTGTTCTAAAGGGATTTGGAATCCATTTGACCACCACAGTGGAGGAAGAATGCATCCACAACATAACTGAAGAAATGAATCGATGAAGCATGCTGGCACCATCTAAAGGAGGACAAGTGGCCACTCCCTAAGCATTCATGATGACACTAAACACGGGGAACTCCAAGCGCAGCTGAAAAAGGTGAATTAACATAGGTGGAAGAGGAACCAAATAGGCATAGGGATCGAATGGATAAAGCCATGAACAGAGACAGTTGAACAAGAGAAAAATTTGTTTTGGAATTAGAATTGAGAAGAGTAAAAGTGACCAAGAGAGACAGTGAACAGTGAACCTTGAGAGGAGGACTGAACACAGAGAACAGTAAAGCCAAGCAGAAGAGATAGAGGGACGAGCTGACCACAGGTAACATCGAGCACCAGAGAGCTTGAAGATTCAAGCCTTCCCATAGAGGAATCTGTCCAAACTGAGCATCACATTTGGCTCCTTCCACTATAGACCAAGGGTCACAGAGTTGGTAGGAAGAAGAAGAGTCTGTGTACTCCAAGTGGCTTGGGGAATCCAAGAACCACTCTGCCAAGAAAAATCTGCTTCAGGAGAACTCATATTGAGTCCCTATATTATAATTTCTCTGCTGAAAGACACAATAAAATAAGGTGACCAATGAAGCTGGACTGGAGACGTAGCCCTGGAGAATTGGGTGAACTCCTTATTAAAATTGTTTGTGTCTTTGTGTTGCTTACTATATTTCTCTATTGTCTTTCCATTTCATTTCTATGTATTGGCAATCTGATCGATCCATTGTTTCAATAACACAGAACACGCACACCAGAACACGAGTCTGTAATACATTTAGTTTAATAAATCTTTAACTGATGTCACTCATAGGGTGAATATTAGATCAAGTGGTAGCAAAGCACATAGGGTTGTAAAGTTAGACAAGATTGTGTTGGTATAGCTATGAATTCTCACAAGATCCATGCTCAAATTAGGAGGAGAGTTGGTGGAAACTAATCTCGAAATTTGGAGAGTCTATCCTCGAAAGACCATGACAGGAGAAATTTCTATGGGGCCAGACCCTCAATTCATAGAGAGTTTCCTAGTTATGAAGTCCATGGTTGAAGAAATGTATCGAGACTTTAGAAAGCAAAAGGTGGAAGATGCATCAGGCTCTAAGCAAGATAAAGAAGACGATGAGTCTCACTTCCATGACAACTCCAAAGGAAAAGGGAAAGAGGAAAACTTTCTCACATCGTAATAGCCTTGTACATAATAAGAAAGCATCTTTGATTAGGTTAGATGTTAAATTTGATTTGCCTATATATGATGGAGAGCTAAATGATGAAAAATTAGACAATTGGAGTAGACAAATTGATGTGTATTGCGGGGTACAAAACATAAACTTAGATAAGAGTAAGATTCAGCTAGCAAGCCTATGCCTAGGAGGCATTGCCTTGGTTTGGTGGGAAGGTGGAACCCGGGCTGATATGCAAAGCCATGGTAATACCATCTCTGTCTAGAGTGACTTCATTTCTGCAATCAAGAAACAGTTCTATCCATTGGCCTACATGTAGCAGGCCATGATGAGTTGGAAAACTCTTCGGTAGTTGAAGCAACAAAGTGTAAAAGAGTATACTCAAGAGTTCAGAAAGAGAGCATTGATGTTGGGTATCTCACTAGACTCACCAGAGACTCTTTTGAATTACATTGGTGGTCTACACAGCTACACGAGGCATACCATACTCATGTTTAATCCCACTAGTATAGATGAGGTGTCTGTACAAGCTACTCATCATGCTAGAGGAAATAATGGCAATCTAGAAGTTGGGGGACATCCCAACCCACTGTAAGCAAGAGTAAGGAGAAAAGAAAATAGAAGTGGAAAGCAGGGAAGGTTAACAATGCACAGAAAGCCAAAGCTTCATGCACTCACTGTAAAAAGGAGGGGCATGATGATGAGCATTGTTGGATTTTGCATCCAAAGCTGAGACCTAAGAAGTCTGAGGGCAAGAAGAAGAAGATAGTTGCAGCTATTCAGAGAGATTTGCAGTCAAACTCGGTAGATGAAACAACTATAGCAGCCACAGGTATAAAAGGTAAGAATTCAGAAGAATCTGCTAGTAATTCTGCTCAATCTGTTATTGCTGAAGAAAATGAGAGAAAAAGACGTGAGCTTTTCCATATTCGAGTTATTTCCAAAAATCAAAAGATTGATACTTTGTTTGATAGTGGCTGTCAAGTAAATTTGATTTCTGAAGCAATTGTAAAGAAATTGGGATTAGAAACTACACCTCACAAGAAACCATACCCATTAGGATGGTTGAATGACAAAGCACAACTACAAGTGACTAGACAGTGTAAACTCAAGTTTTCTTTTGGGTCAGCATTTGTAGATGACGTTGGGTTAGACATAATTTCTTTGGATATATGTTGAATTGTTTTAGGAAGTCCTTACTTGTACGATAGAAGGGCTATTTTCTATAGAGCTAAGAACAAATATCTACTGGTTATAGATGGAATCGAATACTTTGTAAGCGCTCATAAGCTCAAGAATAACTATAATCTCATAAACTCAGGACAGATGAAAAGAATGATTAGTTCATGGAAACAATTCTTACTGACGGTTGTAAAGGAAAAGAAACCTAATAAAACCAATGTATTTGAGGTCTATAATGGTGAACAACAAGCTGATATAGAAAAGGTTGTTTCAGAGTATGATGTATTGTTTCAAGAACCTAAAGGTCTACCACCCAAAAATGGAATAGTACATGATATTATTTTGCAGCAAGATGTTCCATTGCCTAACATTGGGATGTACATGTTTTCTTCTTTATAGAATGTTGTGAAATCAAGAAGCAGGTGCAGGAGTTGCTCGAGAAGGGATTCATCAGGCCTAGCACATCACCATGTGGGTCATCAATCATTTTGGTGAGAAAGAAAGATGGCTCGTGGAGAATGTTAATTGATTACTGAGAACTGAATAAGATAAAAATTAAGAATCGTTATCCCCTTCCTCGCATAGATAATCTCTTAGATCAATTAAAAGAAGCTGTTTATTTCACCAAGCTAGATGTGCACAGTGGATACCATCAGGTCAGAGTTGCAGAGCAAGATGCATGGAAGACTGCTTTCAAAACAAAGCAGGGATTGTATGAATGGCTAGTTATGCCTTTTGGCTTAACTAATGCTCCTGCTACTTTCATGAGATTAATGAAAGATGTACTTAGACCTTTTCTTGATGATTTTGTTATTGTGTATATGGATGAAATTCTGATATTTAGTAAAACGTGGGAAGAACATTTAAAGAATGTTAAGCGGACATTAGATGTTTTGAAAAGGGAAAAAATTTATGTTAAACTGTCAAAATGTGAATATGGCAAAAAATCTCTAAACTACTTGGGTCACATAGTAGGGGGAGGTGAATTGAAAATAGATCCCTCTAAAGTGGTAGTCATTGTAAACTGGCCTAAACCCAAGTCTGATATAGAAGTGAGAAGCTTCTTAGGAGCAGCACAATATTGGAGGAAGTTCATCTCTAACTTCTCCATGATTGTATCTCCCTTACATGCTTTAACAAGATTGAATAAGGTGTTTCAGTGGGGAGGCAAACATCGGAAGGATTTCGAAACCTTGAAAGACAAAATAAGTACAACACCTGTACTAGCACTGCTAGATTTGTAGAGACCATTTGAGATCCAAACTGATTCTAGTGACTATGCCATGGGAGGAGTGTTGACACAGCACGACAAACCCATATGCTATCATTCTAAGACTTTTAATCCCACAGTAGTTAACTATCCTACATATGATAAAGAATTGTATGCATTAGTTTAGAGTGTGAAAAGTGGAAACATTACTTAATGGGCAAAGAGACAGTAATACATACTAATCTTCAACCACTTCAATATCTACACTCCCAAACTAAGTTGCAACAATAAAGACATTATAGCTGGATGGGGTTTCTACAACAGTTTCACTTAGTCATCAGATACAAAAAGGGCATCCGTAACAAGGTTGCAGACATGTTATCTACACCCATTATGAATGCATCTACCATACTTGAGCATAATTCTGTACTGCATGAAAGCTACATAGAGCAATATGCTCAAGATATGGATTTTAAAGATGTATATGCAACTTTGAGTCAAGGCAAAAGAGTAGAAGAATTGGACTATCATATAGAGGACCGACTCTTATACCATTTGGGAAACTTTGCATTCCACAAACTGAGAGGATAAATATAATTAGGGAAGCACACACTTATCTGATATCAAGTCACTTTGGGGTAAGTAAAATAGTTGCACAGCTGCAAAGATTCTGCTATTGGCTGAAAATGAATGAGACAGTTTCTAGATATGTAAGAGGGTGTGCCATGTGTGCTAAAAGCAAGCCCAACAACAGAAAACTAGGCTTGTACATTCCATTGCCAATCCCTTCTCACCCTTGGGAAAGTGTTTCCATGGATTTTGTAGGAGGACTGCCCAAATCTAGGAAAGGTCATGATTATCTATACATTGTTGTGGATAGGTTCAACAAAATGTGCATTATGATACCTTGTAGTGACAAGTCATAGCTGAACAGACTGCAAAATTGTTCTTTGAACATGTATGGGTTCATTTTGGATTACCTACTTCCATTGTATCTAATTGAGATGCCCGATTTGTGGGGAAGTTTTCGTCTAGTCTATGGGAATTGATGGACACCAAGTTAAAGAAAAGCACAACTTTTCATTGACAAATAGATGGCCAGACAAAAGCTGTAAACAAGACTGTGATCCAGTTACTAAGAGGATATTTCAGTAAAGATCCTAAGCTCTGGGATGAACACTTGTGTTATGTGCATCGTGCTTACAATAGAGCCAACACTCTTCTACACAGAGATCTCCTTTTGAGACCTGCTTTGGTTTCACACCAAAGTATCCTTTGGATTTTGTCTTTGGTGAAGATACCATGGTTGATGGGCACAATGATGTGAATAAAGCAACCAATTTCATTGAACAGATCCAGGAGATCCATCAGGTACTACAAGAACAACTGGAAAAGAGCCAGGCCAAGTATAAGGCTAGGCATGATAAGCATCAGATGGAGCATAGTTTTCAAGTTGGAGACCAAGTCTAGCTATATATCAGCGAGGACAAGATGCAAGGTGAAGGTAAAAAGCTAAAGCCTATCAGGTATGGAAATTTTAGGACACTTGATAAGATTGGTGAAAATGTGTTTCGCCTTGATCTACCAGCTTACATGCACATCTCCTCAGTCATAAATGCAGATTGCTTGAGATTGTTTGAGCCTTCAATGATTGAGGACCCTAAATAGCAAAGTAAATTGCCTTCTATTGATGACCTATTACCCGAATACCTCAGTGAGTTGCAGGAAGACACAGTGCTGGACAGGAAGGTGAGGACAATGCACAGGGGAGAAGTTGAATACCTCAGGATTGGGCTCAAAGGTTCAAAGCCGAGTAGTGCAAAGTGGATTGGGATTGGAAAAGTGAAGAAACGGTATCCTCACTTAGTTGATGCTTAAAAACCAACTTTTGGTGGTCCAAAAGCTTTTTCAGTTGGGAGGCCATGATCCCAATTGGATCCATAGAAAGACTGTTAAGAACTATGACTGAATTAGGTCGAACAAATATCTAATGAAATCCAAAATAGTATCAAAAACACCTTGAACCAGTGGTAATGGCAGCCTACATGGAACAACGAGGACCTCGCTCAAAACGCGTTGACTGAGGCCCATGGAGACTGCACAAGAGGCCAAAGTAGCCCCTGGGAGCCCTGGAAAGGAAAAAGGGAGAGGTTTTTGATGCGTGATTAGCGATAATCGCACATCACTAAGTGAATAGGGCCAAAATGGGAAATCCTGAGCAACCGGTCACGTGGGGGAACTGGAGGACCGCATGCGGGAAAAGGTAAAAGAGCTAAAGTACAAAAGTGGGACCTGCGCTTTGGAAATCGATCATTTTGATTGGGGTGCCCTTGAATGGTAAGAGGTTTTGGATGGGAGCAGAGTGATTCCATACACCGATTGATGCATGGTAGGTAGAGGTGAGAGAAAACCACCATTGATCTTGTGCTATCAGTCGAGCAAGTCAACCGCTCGAATTGTGTGTATGATGTCGAATCTGGAGGGTCCAGATCGAATGGTTGAGATTGAGCCCTATAGAAAGAAGTGGAATCAACAGGGAATTAAGCCGCATTCTAAATGGATTTGGAATCCGTTTGACCGCCACGGTGGAGGAAGAATAGATCCACGACAGAACTGAAGAAACAAACTGATGACGCATGCTGGCACCATTTAGAGGAGGACAAGTGGTCACTCCCCGAGTGTTCATGATGACACTGAACATGGGGAACTCGAAGCGTGCTGCAGAAGTTGAATTGACACAGGTGGAAGACGAACCAAATAGACATAGGGATCGAATGGCTAAAGCCATGAATAGACGTAGTCGAACAAGAAAAAAGTTGATTTTGGAATCAAAATTGAGAAGAGTCTAAGTGACCAAGAGAGACAGTGAACAATGAACTTTGAGAGGAGGACTGAACATAGAGAATAGTAAAGTCAAGCAGAAGAGACAGAGGGCCGCGCTAACCACATGCAACATTGAGCACTAGAGAGCTTGAAGATTCAAGCCTTCCCATAGAGGAATCTATCCGGACTGAGCATCATATTTGGCTCTTTCCACTGTAGACCAAGGGTCACAGAGCTGGTAGGAATAAGAAGAGTCTGTGTACTTCGAGTGGCTTGAGGGATCCAAGAACCACCCTACCAAGCAAAATCTACTTTAGGAGAACTCATATTCAGTCCCTGTATTGTAATTTCTCTACTGAAAGACACAATAAAATAAGGCCACCACTAAAGCTGGACCTGAGACGTAGCCCAGGAGAATAGTGTGAACTCCTTATTAAAACTATTTGTGTCTTTGTGTTGCTTACTATATTTCTCTGCTGTCTTTCCATTTCATATCTGTGTATTGGCAATCTGATCGATCTGTTGTTTCAATAACACATAACACACAGACCAACATATGAGTCTATAATACCTTTAGTTTAATAAATCTTTAACTGATGGCACTCATAAGGTGAATATCAGATCACCTTCCCATAGTGATTTACATAATGAACCATATGCACATTATAATTAACAAAAGAAACATTTATGTACACCACGAATTCATACTTAACCCTCAGCATGGGTCCAAAATATCTAGCTTGAAAGGAAACATAACTAACATACGTGTGGTATGCATTCTAATTTTTCCAAATACAAAATCATACATATCATAACATTATACTTTCTCATTTACGGTTGTAATTCTCATTGCAACGTTTTACTTTTAGAGTTTTTCTTGCTGCCATTAGACTACCCCTGCTTAATCCCATCGACAATGTTTCATAAATAAGTATTCACTTTCAAAATCATTTTAGTTTCATGCATACAATATTGCCATGCACAAAATTATATGAAAATATTTATTAATGTGTAAATGGAAATAATAGGTAGGCTAACAATCCAACATTTCCAATTTCCATAGTGCACTGTTACTAAGAGACCAGTACATGAAGTAACTACCATACTTGCTTGTCCACAAGTTGTAATAAGAAATGAAATTCAGTTCATGCATATAAGTTTTAATAGTTAGTCCTACAACACTAACTAATCAGCCCTTACAAAAATCAATCAACAACTAGTTATTATAGTTAAGTCTCACTGCTTGACTCATGGTTTACTTTTAACATCGAGAGGGTTTTTTTCAATGTACTTTCGAAACACTCCATCGTCATCTTCAAGGAAATTCCCCATATTTTTCATTCATGCATTTATTGTTTATTAGTAGTGCATTGTAACTTTAGTCATAATCATTAAATGTGTCATTAATATTTTCATATTTTCCAAGATAGGTAGTTGATTCCCACTTTCACTAGTGAGTACTCAAGATGTTCATAGGTGCAACAATTTTTTTTATTGTCTTTTATCCTCAACAAGATTCACATGTCATGAACATACTTTTGTAGAAAATTTTATTACTTATTACTCTTCAATGTGGTTATAAACATGCATCATGCATCTCAAATCAAAAGTAGTCTATTGTATATATCAATATGTAGATTTTTAGAATTATACCTGAGATGATGCCCACTAGTAGTATAAATCAATTTCTTTTATGATTGAAAATTCCTAAAGGTTCTAGTATTGAAACCTTAAGCTTCGATACCTCTTGTAATATTCCCCGGTAACCTCACATGAAAATGTATGGAGTTAAATTTTTTTTACATAATTTACCCATGGGTAGCTATTTAAATTACTATTCCAGATTCCTCATTACCCATTAGATAGAATATTCATTATTACATAGAGTAACTTCAGTAAGGGAATAGTAAATTGTATAGTCATTAACAACCATTGTTGTATCATATTAACATAAACTTTTTTATGTAACCTTGCATCGATTCCAAGATTATTTTAACTCTATTAATTAATCAAGTTCTTAACAATATAAACGTCACATCATGCATGGAATCAACATCATAAAAAGGGCATAACATGTAACCACATCATTAGACATTGATATACCCTAGAAACCCCATAAGGTGTGTTATGAAACCAGCTCACAAAAACATAGAAAAGATAGATCAGCGCCCTTGAAATAAGCCTCCTCGAGGGGGCAACCTCTTTTACATTACACAAATGAACAATTCTTCGATGATACAAATGAAAAGACCTTCTTTCTATATATAGGAGTCTAAGGGGTCATAATATAATCAGAGCGGACATAACAATAATAATGTAAGGGCACAATAATAACAATAGTGGGCTTTTATGTGGCACAATAGTAACAATATGGGGACTACATGGGTACAATAATATAATAAGGTGGTTGTGCTAATAACAATAAGGGGTTACACTAGTAGATAGGGACCTAACATGCCCCTCTCCTTCAAAAAAAGTGTTGTCCTCATTTCTTGAGTAGTTTTGGATGCTTTTGTATAAAATTCTCATCCTCCCATGTGGAATCTTTGGCAAATAAGTTCTTCCACTTGATGAGATACTTCGGAATTGATCGATTTTGTAGATGTCGAGTTCTTGTTTCTATGACTGCTTCTTGTTCCTATATAATTTTTCCTTCCTCGTCAAGTTTTGGAAATACTATTTGAATTGAGAGCTTGTCACCTATAACCTTCATTAAATATGAAACATGGAAAACTGGGTGCACTCGAGAAGTTGGAGGAAGCTCCAATTTGTATGCCATAATACTTTGGTGATAATTTATTATCCTTCTTAGCTTGTGTTGGGCCTCAAAATAGTCCTTATTCTCACTCCATTATTCACCAATACCTTCACATTACTTCCATATTACCTTCATGTCACCTCCATTCCACCTCCACATCATTACATTTACCTTATCATTGGGTTATAACTATGTTTTTCCAAAGTTTATTAATTCTTAACATTTTAAAGTGGATTTATGGTTAAACTTTAGAAACTAATATGCTTATACTTATACCTAACAATTAGAATGAGTTTCTTGACATGTGTAGGTACAAAGGAAGCTTCCAAGACATCCTTATGTGGCACTCTATGTTCAAATTCGAATTTGAGAAGATCATGAACCTCATGGAGAAGATCATGGACCTCATGGAGGATAGGGTTATGTGTCACCATTGGTTGAGAAATATGTGGGTCAAAGGAGGGAATAGTGGGTCTACATTTATGAGGTGATTATCATAGTTTTTGTATAAATAGGAGCACCTCCTCCATTCCAAAAAGAGAGGACTCTTGGAGCATGTATCCTTCTTATGATGGAATAGAATAAAGCTTCATTTTACATAAATTTCCATTATATAGGTTTAGATATAAATTGTCTTAATGTAGTATATGAATTTATGAAATAGTTTGTCACTTTTTCCTTAAGAGAATTGAGCTCATTCTAAAAGGATCAAAGAAACATTTTATTTCAAAATAGATCTTATTTCATTGCTTAGATGTTTGAGGATTTGTTTGTGATTGGTGAATGAGTTTTAAATTAAAATCTTATCAGCATATGAGGGAACAACCAGGGGTCTAAGTTAGGCTATCCCTCTATTTGATTTGCATGATAATTGAAATTCATTCTTCTGCTTTTAAGTTTCAAATTATTTCATTTCTTATGCTTATGAATGAGTATTAGTTTAGTTTGGATCAATATATGAGGGGACAATCAAGGGACTAAGTTAGTCTCTCTCTCTATTCAAATCTGAACAACAATTAAATTTATTCTCTTGTCTTTATTTCAAGTTTCTAGTTTTATGTAATCAATGATTTCTTTTCAATCTATAATACTATAGGGAAGGACAACCAGGACCTCCTCAATTAGGAGCCTCTTCCCTTGCATATTATATTGAATCATAAATCATTTAGTTAGACATAGAGTTAGTTGCCAACTCCCGCATATATTTTGCTAGCATCATCACAAGCTTACGAGTTTCCCTGGTTGATAATTTAATGAAAGCAATTTAAGCAATTAAATTGCCCAAATCATTGCAAGATGTTTAATACAGATGCATTAAATAAAAATAAAAATAAAATTAAATTCAAAATGAAAACTAATTGTTACTCCTTGTCGAAAGTTTTGTCGTGTTGTGATTTTCTGTGGTTTGCCCATATTCCATAACATCACCAACCCACAACGTTACACATCAACAAATATCAAATGCTTGAATGTCAGAGAGAGTTTGTGCAGTAGAAAAAGGAGTCAATGTGTTGAAGAATGTGGCAGTGAATGACAGAGTTTTCGCAGTAGAAAAAGGATCCAATGCATTGAAGAATGTGGCAGTGAATGTGCAATATTGGTTGATGTTGTGTTGCCATGTGGTGGCAAAAATGTTGTTTAATTAATGTTGTGTCAAAATTGAAGAATAATCAACAAATAGAAATCCCTACAACATTTGAACTCATGACAACCATTATGCAATTTGAATGACTTACCAATAAATCACAAGTCACATTTATGAATTTAATGGAAATTTGGAGATTATTCTAAAATGAAAATTGAAACAACAACTTGACAAGTGGCCAATCTAAATCCAAGATTTTTAGGAAATATGATTCAAAAATATTTTCCAAATCATTTTTCATATCTTTTGAATTCATCATTTCCAAGATTCTTAGGAAAATGAAATTCCTAAATATTTGCCAAATTATTTTTCATATCTTTTGAATTTATCATTTCCAAGTTTTTTTAGAAAATGGAATTCCAAAATATTTGGCAAATTATTTTTCATATATTTTGAACTCATTCCTTTTGCCTAAAAAGTGGATTCTTTAACCAATTTTTATTCTATAAAAGCTTCGGAAATGTTTATGATTTTTTTTTTTTTTTTTTTTTGTTGCAGGTTGTAAGCATGGAGAAAATCTCATCTTTGTAGTAAGATTTTTTTTTTTAATTAATTTTTTTTTGTTATTTAATTATTAATTTATTTTTTTTAAATTTATTGATTGATTTTTTTCTCTGCAGCTTGGCAACACTATTGGGTGGCTGGCCATAGCTTTGTGGCTAAGCAATGGATGGCCCTGGTTTTGGCTGTTGGCTGCATTTAATTGAAAAACCGTTTTTTTTCACGTAACCTCACAAATAACACTCCAGAGAACCCTGAAAATATCTCAAATGGTTACGAATTTTGCGAAAATATTCCATGCTTAAGATAATTCACCCCGTTCTGAGAAAAACTCATGTTTTATATTTTTCAGATTCATTCTCATTTCATCACAAAATTCATTTTAAAAATGACGTTTTTAACCTCTGCGAATTTGGCCTCTTTTCAGTTAACTACAATGAAATTCGTTTTTTTCTTTTTTAAATCACAACAATGCACAACTATCTTTTATTTTTTCAAAATCACACATAACATTTGTAGCGATTTGTTTCCTTGGCTTCCATGAATTTTTATTTTTTTACTTTCTTCTTATTTTTGTTTTCGTGTTTTTATTTATTTTTATTATTTAGAAAAACAAATATTGATTTTTTTCAATAAAAAAAATATACTAACATGAAATCCTTTTTCTGATCCTCCAAATCACACAAAGCACAGGAGGAGAGCACACTTATGGATTCTTTATGTAATTGAAATCTGAAATTTGAAAAGAATATAAGAAGAATTTGATTTCAAACTTCAAATTTTAACTTTATAATCTCCACTTGTTTTCCTTCTTCACAAATATTCCTTTGATTGTAGATATTCCTGCCAATGGTTAGTGAATTAGGTGGCTCTTACTGCACCACCAAAATTTCCAAGAAATAAATGAAATCAAATTTTAAAAATCAAAAACTTTTAAAAAAACTTTCCAAACTTAGTTTTATTTTCCTATTCTATCCTACTCCCTTTTAAGAAAGATATTTTTATTTTTATTTTCAAGAGTATTTTAATAAAGCCATTTACGGATCAAAGTATCTAGTATGCTCACATCCAAATTTGAAAAATATACCTGAATGTTCGCAAGGATATGAGAGATCAATTGCACATTTGGAGTAAATGTTAGGATTCATTGAAGAATGGAAGAAAGTTGTGGCCTAGTCACCTTTTGAAACCAATCGTCAATGTAGTCCTCGTTCTTTTGACTCTCTTCCAAATGTTTGAACATGATTCTAGATTTCCTGTCCATAAATGGATTAGTCTAACACTTTTGTAATGAAAATTTTGATTGAAATTTATGCATCCTATTTATCATGATTTATATATGTAGCTAAAAATGAGATTCAAAGCTAACGCCTATGTATACTTCCCCATGTTACGAAGATCTTGTTGTCACCAAGTTATCCTTTCAACATGAGTTAGCTTTTCCAAAGAAAAATACTAATACTGAATTAAATTTCTAATGCCTAATCCCTTAGCACCATCCCCAGCAACGACGCCAAAATGTTGGGCAATTTAATTGCTTAAATTTCTTTCATTAAATTATCAACCAGGGAAACTCGTAAGCTTGTGATGATGCTAGCAAAATATATGCAGGAGTAGGCAACTAACTCTATGTCTAACTAAATGATTTATGATTCAATATAATATGCAAGGGAAGAGGCTCCTAATTGAGGAGGTCCTGGTTGTCCTTCCCTATAGTATTATAGATTGAAAAGAAATCATTGATTACATAAAACTAGAAACTTGAAATAAAGACAAGAGAATGAATTTAATTCTTGTTCAGATTCGAATAGAGAGAGAGACTAACTTAGTCCCTTGATTGTTCCCTCATATACTGATCCAAACTAAACTAAGATTCATTCATAAGCATAAGAAATGAAATAACTTGAGACTTAAAAGCAAAAGAATGAATTTCAATTATCATGCAAATCAAATAGAGGGAGAGCCTAACTTAGACCCTTGGTTGTTCCCTCATATGCTGATAAGATTTTAATTTAAAACTCATTCACCAATCACAAACAAATCCTCAAACATCTTAGCAATGAAATAAGATCTATTATGAAATAAAATGTTTCTTTGATCCTTTTAGAATGAGCTCAATTCTCTTAAGAACAAAGTGACAAACTATTCCATAAATTCATATACTACATTAAGACAATTTATATCTAAAACTATATAATGGAAATTTATGTAAAATGAAGCTTTATTCTATTCCATCATAAGTTGGATACATGCTCCAAGAGTCCTCTCTTTTTGGAATGGAGGAGGTGCTCCTATTTATACAAAAACTATGATAACCACCTCATAAATGTAGACCCGATATTTCCTCCTTTGACCCACATATTTCTTAACCAATGGTGACACATAACCCTATCCTCCATGAGGTCGATGATCTTCTCCATGAGGTTCATGATCTTCTCAAATTTGAATTTTAACATAGAGTGCCACATAAGGATGTCTTGGAAGCTTCCTTTGTACCTACACATGTCAAGAAACTCATTCTAATTGTTAGGTATAAGTATAAGCATATTATTTTCTAAAGTTTAACCATAAATCCACTTTAAAATGTTAAGAATTAATAAACTTTGGAAAAACATAGTTATAACCCAATGATAAGGTAAATGTAATGATGTGGAGGTGGAATGGAGGTGACATGAAGGTAATATGGAAGTAATGTGAAGGTATTGGTGAATAATGGAGTGAGAATAAGGACTATTTTGAGGCCCAACAGCTTGCTTGAGGGACATTTGTTTATATGGTTGTAGCCGTAGGAATACCTAGTCACTTAAATCAAAACATCTTTCTCTGTGATGTTGATGTGCTTGTTGTTTCATTCAATTTTTTGCCAACACGAGGTTATTGTTTAAGAGTTGGAGAACTTGTTGTTGATGCTCGATGTGATGTTCCACTGGTTGAACCTTAGAAGTTTCTCTTAAATATGATGTGATGGATGGTGGATGATATCCATAAAGTGCCATAAATGGGGTCATTTTTGTCGCAGTATGGTAGCAAGTGTTATACTACCATTTAGCTAGAGGCAACCATTTGACCCATTGCGTCTGTTTATCATATACAAAGCAACGAAGATATACTTCCAGACATTTGTTTACTATTTCAATTTACCCATCAGATTGAGGATGATAAGATGAGCTATGAGCTAACTGAGTACTAAGACAAGAAAATAATTATGTCCAAAAATTTCCAGTGAAAATGGGATCTCTCTCACTTACAATAATCTTTGGGTTTCCATGTAGCTTTTGAATTGTTTCCATAGATGTAATAGAAACTATACTGGCTTTAAATGGATGTGATAATGCACAAAAGTGTGCATACTTGGTATGCTTGTCAACTACCACCATGATGACACTCTTTCCCTCATACTTTGGTAAACCTGTGATAAAATCCATTGAAACCTCCTCCCAACGTTGGATTGGAATGGATAAAGGTTGTAATAGACCTGGCCTCTTAATTGTTTCAACTTTATTTCATTGGAAAACCAAGCATCCCGCCACAAACTTTTGAATATCCGATTTAAGGCCATCCCAAAAAAATTCCTTCTTAACCCTGTGGTAAGTTTTTAAAAATCCTGAGTGCCCTCCTAAGGGAGAAGTGTACAATTCCATAAGAGTCTTTTATTTGAGTTGGGAATTCTTACAGAGGTATAAGCGACCTTTGTACCATAACGAATAATTTTTCCAGCTAAATGTATCAGACTTACTAGAATCTTGTTGTAACTTTCGAATAAGCACCCACACTTCTTTGTCATTCTCCCATTCCTCCCTTTCTTCACTTATCCAATTTGGTTGGATAATAGAAATGACGCACAACAATGATTCCACATTCTCATCCTTTCTTGAGAGTGCATCTGCCACAACATTTTGCTTCCCTTTTTTGTAGATGATTTCAAAGTCATAACCCAACATCTTTGTGACCCATTTTTGTTGCTCTTCAGAGGATAATCTTTGTTCTAAAAGGTATTTAAGGCTATCATGATCCGTTTTTACCTTGAAGTGTCTTCCAATTAGGTAGGGTTTCCATTTTGTAAGTGCATGTAGTATTGCCAACATTTCCTTCTCATAAATAGCTTTGTCTAAAAACTTTCCCTTGATTGGACGACTTTCGAAACAAATGGGTCTTTCATCTTGCATTAAAATAGCACCAATTCCACTTCCTGAAGCATCACGTTCCATAATAAAGGTTTTTGTGAAGTCAGTTGTAGCTAAGATTGGTGCTTGGCACATTGCCTCTTTAAGATGTTCAAATGCCTTTGTTGCTTTTGGATTCCATTAAAATGCATCTTTCTTCAATAATGTTGTTAGAGGTGCTGCTATTCTACCATTATTCTTAATAAACTTGCGATAATACCCTGTCAACCCGAGAAATCCTCGCAAATTCTTTATGGATGTGGGGATTTTCCATTCCTTAATGGATTTAATTTTTCTAGGGTCTACCTTAACTCCTTCATGAGATATAATATGACCCAAATATTCCACCTCTTGTACTCCAAAGAAACATTTGGATCTTTTTGCATATAATTATTTCTCCTCTAATAGTTGTAGCACCCTATCAACATGTTCAACATGATCCTTCCAAGACATACTGTAGATTAGTATATCATCAAAAAATAGTAACACAATTTTTCTAAGGAAGGGTTTGAAAATGGAATTCATCAAACCTTGAAATGTAGAAGGTGCATTGGTAAGGCCAAAAGGCATGAAAAAAAATCCATAATGACCCTCATGAGTTCTAAAGGATGTTTTTAGAATGTCTTCAGTCTTCATTCTGATTTGATGATATCCTAAATGAAGATCCAACTTTGCTGAAGTAAATTTATCCATGCAATTCATCCAATAATTCATCAATGACAGGAATGGGAAACTTATCTTTAATAGTGAGCTTGTTGAGCTCCCTATAATCTGGGCACATGCGCCATGATCCATTATTCTTGTGCACCAATACTACTGGAGTAGAGAAAGAACTTTGATTAGGTTGAATTATACTAGCCTCTAGCATTTTTGCAACCATATATTCAATTTCGCTATTTTGGGCAAGGTGATATATGTATGGCGTGATGTTTGGAGGAACACTTCCTGGAATCAAATGAATAAATGATCATGATCAAGAATAGGTAGGAGACCTTCGAGAGTCTCAAATTCCTTGGAATGATTGTACAAGACGTTTTGGAGATCTTGAGAAATAGATGATTTCGATGTGGAAACATCTAGCGAACATAATTTTGCAATTACACCTCGTTGTACCTTTTTTAGAAGCTTTGTCATACTATTACAGTTGATTATTTTTCCCGGTTTCCCAACAATACTGATTAATTAAACTTTTTTTCCTTCCACAGAAAATTTCACGAAAAGTTCTTGAAAATTAAAATCTATTGTACCCAAGGATTGTAGCCATTGGACTCCTCGTACAACATCAACACCTCCCATTGGAATGGAAAACATTGGGGTATTCAATACATATTCTCCCATGGATAGCTTGATATTATGGCACTTTCCAGAGCAATTTATAGTTCCTCCACTTGCAACCATGACTTGACACTCTGGTGCAAGATATAGGAAGCAATTCAATTCTTTTGCTATCTTACAATGAATAAAATTGTGGGTACTTTCTGAATCAATCAACACTCTTACCTTTTTCTTCTTGATACGTCCTTCTATCTTGATAGTTTGAGGAGTGGTAATTCCAACCAATGCATTACATTATATGGTCAGATTCATTACTCCTTTATCTAGGGTTTGTTCCTCGAGTATATCCTCTTCTTTTGACATTTCTTGTTCCTTTTCTTCCTCCTCTTCACAATCTATGTAGAATAATTCCTTCTCAGCACACTTATGACATTTAGTGTATTTTGCTCTTTTTTCTTCCAATTATTGTGGTGTCAGCCTTATAGGTTGTGGAAGGCTAGGGGCAACAACACTTCCATCTTTATATTTGTGAGTGGTAGGTTTCCTAGTTTCCATAATTTTTCTTTAATTTTTTCTTGCTAACTTGAATGCCTTCTCCAATGAATCAGGTTCCCAAAGGTGAACCTCATGTTGGATATTATCCTTTAAATTCCCTTTGAACATATCAACCGTATGCTCCTCTGGAATATCTTTTACCCTTATGTTAAACTTTTGGAAGTCCCCAATGTGATCCATCATTGAACCCTTTTGTTTGAGACTTATCAATTGGCTAAAAATAGTGTGTCTTTTTGTATCCTCATAATGTGCTACCATCTCTTCCGTAAAAATTGCCCAAGTGAAAATTTGTTTATGAGAGAAAAGCCATCAATACCATACAAACTAATTTGGTTCCAAATATAGAGTTGCAATACGTACCTTTTGTGTGTTTTGCACATTATGGAGATTGAAAAATTGCTCCATATGTAGTATCCATGTTGTGGGATCCTTGCCATCAAACTTCCTCATATCGATTTTTGGAATATGGTGGTTCTTCGATCCAATGTTAGAGTCTATGAAATCATCATTAACCTTTATTTTTTTATCATCATGAGTTTCCTTCACTACCCTTTCACCATTAGTAAGCATTTCCTGTAGAAACTTTGTCAAATCTGTCTTCAAATCTTCCATGCTTGTCTTCAAATCTAACTTTAAATCATCCATCTTAGCATCCATGTTAGTCATCTTAGCTTCCACATATTTATTTAAACCATCCATCTTATATTGAGTTACTTTTTGTGCGAGTGCCATTTTTTGCACTCGGTCTCGTAATTTTGATATATCATGTTTCATTTCTTCCTCTTCTTCATGAGTCATGCAAGAGCTTTTACGTTGCTTACTAAGTGTTTTCATTTTATTTCCTTAGGGCATCAGTTACCGATAATAATGCTTCACTATTCCCTTTGAATTTCTTCAAACTAATTTTTCAAACCAAGTTTATGCAAAAAGTTAAAAAATCTACACACCTTTTTTCACTTTGTAGGAGCTTGATATTTCATCTGATGTATCTCTATAGTTTCAAATCTTCCAGTTCTAAAATTGCGACATACAGTGGCCCTCTGTGTCCTTTCTCCAAAGTCACTAGTCTGATCGAATCTAGAATCTCCAAGAAAGAATTATTCACAATTTCCTTAGATGACTTGATTATATACCTTTTTAGAAGAGCGAACTTGTATGAAGTGCCACATGTCATTGTTTTGACCTTAGATCTATAAAATATACAAAGGAGACTGCCATCCTTCCTCTTTCTATAACTTCTTATGAAATTTCAATCTGATGCTCAAAACAAAAGTTATGACTATCTTCCCCAGGTCACTTGTTTGGAATGTAATTTGGGAGTATGCAAAAAGGCCAACTTCCTCAGATCATATCTGCACAAGTATAGCACGAAAGGCTCTAAAATTCAGACTCGAGGTTCAGAACGATTTCAACCAAAATGGGATTTTGTTTTAGCATCTTAAATGTAGCCGAGAAAAGGTTATAACACAAATGTCACAATGACTTGTTTGGAGCAGCGAAAACCATAGAATCCAAAACTCTGATACCAAATGTTATGAAACCAGCTCACAAAAAGATAGCAAAGATAGATCAACACCTTAGAAATAAGCCTCTTCGAGGGGCAACCTCCTTTACATTACACAAATGAGCAATTTTTCGATGATACAAATGACAAGACCACCTTTCTATATATAGGAGTCTAAGGGATCATAATATAATTAGAGCCGACATAACAATGATAATATAAGGGCACAATAATAAGAATAGTGGGCTTCTATGGGGCACAATAGTAACAATATGGGGACTACATGGGTACAACAATATGATAAGGGGGTTGTACTAATAACAATAAGGGGTTACACTAGTAGTATAGGGACCTAATAGGGTGAAAACCAACAAACATTTAATTTTATTATTAAACGCTTGGGAGGGTTTTCATCCCTCACTTAATGGTTATAAGGGATTCCATCACTTGACAATTGTTATAAAATACAAATAATATCATCTCAAAAACAACCTAACTTGTTATAATCTATTACAATCATCATGACATCATTTACCCTCAAACCCTTGAGCATTGTGTCTTTAGTGTCTGGTTCTTGGCATCAGTGGATTATCCTACAGCCAAAATTCCTTCAACCCACATAGACCACTAACTTATTTCCCACCATAACGGTAACTTAATCCATCTTTATATGTCGCAACCTTTTCCTGCAACTGCTATTGCCAAAAACCTTTGATATCACGATTAAATCAATTATTAATCAAACCAATTCATAAATATATACTAGTGGTGCTTCACCATTTATTCATGTACATTCATGAAATGCAAACAAAATATTGTGACATGCTTCCTTTAACATTGCATATGAATTAGTTATAAGTGTATAACAATCAATGCATTTCTATAAACAAATACCACATTAACTAATATTCCCCCCACATAAGCCCAAATTATTGCAAGGCAAATCACTACAACTATTGAGACATTCCTTTAAAAGAAACTAACACATCAGTTATGATCTTCATGCATGTGAATTACACGAACTTTATCAAAATAACTAGCCCTTCAAGTATTACTTTTGGTGCATGCAAATATGTAAAGAAATGTAACACAATGAATGTTGTTCTTATTCTTTCAAATGCATATACTTTCCCAAAGAATTCTTAGCACAATGGAGCATGCAACACATGTTTCCTTTTCGAGGAAATCTAATATAATAGGACATGCGAAAACATTAAAACTAATGCAATAAAGAATACACGTACATTTCCTCTTTTCCAAAGATTATACCAACATTTTTTTTATATATATATATATATATATATATATATATATATATATATATATATATATATATATATATATATATATATATATATATATATATATATATATATATATATATATATATATATATATATATATATATATTCCAAGGAAAAAACACATTATTATTGTTTTTGTGCATGTAATTCATCTTCTTTCCTAAAGAATCTTTTCCAATGTATGCTAACACAACATGCTATATTTTCCCACATACAAATGTACATTATTTCCAAATAAAAGCCAATACAAATCTTGAATGCATAGATATGATCTAATTCCAAAACGAACTAACATAATATTTACCATAACATAAAAGTAATCACATATAGTTTTTCTAAAGAAATATAGCTCAATAGTTATTATATATATTGAAAGAACATATCTCTATAATACAATGAATATTATTTGTGTATGCAAGAGATTATCACAATAACCTTTTTTTAATGTATGCAACACATATTCCTCCTCTAGAATTCTACCAGCGTTAACTATTAGTTTCAAGTAAACAAATACATACTTCTTTTTCAAAAGTAAGTTAATATAACATAATTTTCTTATCTTTCTACACGTAGTTTCTCATGCTTCCTTTTCAATAAATTAACATATGTAACCATCTTTTATACATAAAACTGACTAAACAATAATAATGTTAACTTACCCTTTTATACACCTAAATCAAGAAATTAACACAATTCATCTAGCAAGGCAATCTTTTCAAGAGATTATTCATTTCAAGAATATTTACATATTTACATAATAAATTTCTATATCTACATGCAAAAAACATATTTCCTATATCCCAATGACTACATTTTTGTACATACAAAATGTGTTTTCTCCCGACACAATGGCCCTTACTTCAATGCACATAATCTTCCTAAGAGACAAGCAAGCGTTCTTGTTCTTGTATGAACGATATTCATATGCGTACTTTAAGAAAACGATCTTTATTTTTCATCAGTTCATGCACAAAACACCTATGTGTCTCTTTCTGCACTCAAATCCTTGTCATATTTAAATAAATAATGTATGTAATATATGCATATAGATTCACCAAAACCCTTCCAAGAAAATTAATCTTGTTAACTATTCTTGTTTCCAAGAATCTCATAATGTATGCCAAAACATTTCAATTCGAAATGTATTACAATTATGCATGCAATTAATATTTTCTTTTCAAGAATTAACATAGAAATTTATTTCAATAATTCCAGTATAATGGATACTATTATTGTGCACATATTTCTATTAAGAGTGTATAAGAATTATGCTAATATCTCCAAGTAAATTAATAATATTAATCTAATTTTGGCTCATAATTTCCTCACAATCCTTTCTTTAATGAAATAACTTATTTTCTCTTTTTCCATAAGAAAAGTTTACATCCATTCTTTTCATGAAAAATATCTTGATTTGTTTAGTATTTTTGTGTGCACGTTTCATGTTTGTTTTGTTTCCAAGAAAACAATATCCTTAACTTATCTTTTACCATTCAATTTCTTTCACTGAAGTAATTACCATGCAATTTCTTTTCAAGAAGGTGATATAGTTTCTTTATATTTTACCATTGAAAGTTTGCATGCATTCTTTATGAAAAGTAGCATGACTTCTTAAATCTTTTTGTTTGCATCATGCACATGCTTTCTCTTTTCAAGATTAACATCCCTACAATATGCATTTTTAATAAAACAACATTGTTTCTTTGTTTTCTCATGTATGGTTTTAGAATTTTTTTACATAGAAACCATGGAAAACCTTTCAATGAAATAATTAATTCCTTTACACAAAAATCTCTACAAATTTCAAGAGTCTAGAGCAATATTTTTGATTAGTAAAATAACCTATAATTATTTGCACAAAACACATGCAATTTCTTTCCAAATAAGTCTAGGTTACTTATCTTTTTTGTGCAATAACCATGAAGTCCCATGTGCATACCTCATTTTCAGGAATACCTTTCGTTCAAGCCACAACAATGTGAATACCTTTCATTGAAGCCACAACAACATTCTGAATACCTTTCGTTCAAGCCACAACATTCCTCACCAATATTGCGATGATGAATTCCTCGAGACTTGACATTATGAAAAATCGATTTGATGAAGATGAAAGTTGTTTTTCCAGTTTGCGAATGAATTTAAAGAACGTGTAGAACATTCATTTTATCAATGAATTATCATTTCATTATCTTTTTCAAATTAGTTTCCAACTAAATCATAATGCTTCTTGCTTTCAACTATTTCGTTAAACAAGGTAAAAATAATATTTTCTATTGTGAATGTAAACTTAATTGCAATTTATAGGGATATTAAAATAACTATTTATAGGGAAAATTTGTACACATACAAAAGAATTTGTATATTTATTAATTTATTGATAAAATAATGTCAACCTACATATGCATAGTTTTAAAAATCTTTGTTATGTAAAGCCTAAATTCACTTTCTTTTACGTATAATAAATAAATATAATTAATGTAGATCTACTTTTAATTTCCCATCTACTAAACATTTAGAGTGATCAAATTTCTCAAAATAAAAATCTTTTTTTGAGTACGAATTAGAGAAAAAAGTTGCACAATGTTTATTATATATATTTCACATCTATTTATATAAAAATATTCCTATCTTTAATTTGATTTAACCCCCCACCCACAACACACACACAAATATCTATATATCTATATATCTATATATATATATATAGATATATATATATATATATATATATATATATATATATATATATATATATAGATATATATATATATATATGTATGTATATATATAGTCATGTTTTTAATAAAATGAAAGATAATGATTTTATATATTCATTAAATGAATTTAAATATGAAGTTCTAAAATATAATGGTTACTAATATGAATCATTACACATATTTATAATATTTCTATATTTAGAATTTTTTTTCTATTTTTATAGTATTAGTGAAAGCAAGATAAGAAGGATAAATATTTATTAATATTTTCACAAATTTTTTTATGGCTTATTCTAATTTATAGATGAATTAGGCTTTTTCTCATAATGAGACAAATCAATTTCGATAAACAATGTGATTTTTTGTTGTTTAAAATGCATTTTCTAATGCACAAATAGATTTAGCACCCTAAAAGCCCCTCGGGCACTCGATTTCTATATATGAAACAACTTAAAGCACAAATGACGTGAATTTTTGTTCTTCGAAATTCATTTTCTAATGCATAAGTTTTTTCTATAGCTGAAACAACTTAAAGTCAAGTTTTTATAAATCTCTATTGGATTTTGGTTAAAATTAAGCACAAAAATGTCATGAAAAAATGTTTTTGTCTATAAATTAGACAACACTTTTTTTATTAATGAGTGATAATTTTATGGACTTTTTTTTCTAAATGATTAAATCATTTAAAATGTTTAATTTGTTATTAGGGATATTTAATATAAATAAGAAATGGAGTGACTTAATAAATTCAACTATTTATATGATTTTATATTTTAATGGGAAAGGTGATATATATGTGTGTGTGTCTGTGGTCACTTGAAAATGATCATCAATTTATAAATAGAAAGTTTTATAATTAAAATAATTATTGACTAGATAAAACTATAACTCTAAACAATATTATTATTAAATTTGGGAGAAAATTTACACATGTAATATATTTGTGTATTTATTAACTTATTGAGATGTGATATCTTGTTAAATTTTTTGACTTAGTTAAAAAAAAAATGAAAAAAAAAACATAAATTTTTCGAGCCCAATATGGTAGAGATGTTGTAATGTCCTCTTTTAACGTTTTTTTTTGTAAGCTTGGGAAGACTACATCTCCATCATGTCCAATATATCACCCTAATCTAGATGTGGAATTGAACTTGTTACTTCACATCTAGGAGTGCCTTAAGAAAGCACCCGATCACATCCTATCCAAGACTCGACCCCGTAAACGTCCTCTTTAACATTTTGACTAGGCAAAAATAAAATTGAAATAAAAAATGAAATTATATTTATAATTATAAATATAATTAATTATAGCTAATAATTAAACGGACCTAGATCCATTTTAAGTATAGATCTACAAAATGCCTAAAGAGATCAAATCCCTTGAGATCCAAACCTCTTTTAGAATAAAAGATATTTGATCCCTATTGGCCCTTCATAGATTCTGAGTTAAGATGGATCTAAGCTAGTTGTGTTAAGAGGTTCTCTCTTACCAAGTATGAAAGAGATGTTGTGAGATGTTGTAATTTCCTGAACTATTCTCTCTTGTCTTGTTGAACATTTTGACTTGGTCAAATTACATAAAAATAAAATTAAAAATAAATAAATTAATTTTTTTTGTTGACAGGGGAATCAGCAACTGGGGCAGCCTCACAACTCGTGTAACACGGGGTTCATTCTGGCCACTACCACTATAACCCCTGGGAAACTACGCCCGCCCCTCTCCACAACTCTAGGTTAGTCCGAGGGATTTGAACTCGTGACCTTCAGTACGGAGCCCGCCTTTCTAATGAACTTCACCACAATATGATTACCAACTTGCCTACCCATGTGGGGCTAAAAGTAAGTTAATAATTATAATGATAGATAATTATAATTAATAATTAAACTAGAGTAGATCTATCTTAACTCTAAATATACTAAGTCGAGACATGGATCAATTCTCTTGAGCTGTAAATCTATTTTAAAGTGAAAAGATATTTGATCCCTCTTGACTTTTGATAGATCCAGGGTTAAGATGGTATACTTAATAACAAACATAATAATTAATTAAAATATAATTAGCATATATATATATCTTATCTCTAGATCTACTAATTTTCTAGAGCGATCAAATCTCAAAATGCAAATCTTTTTTTGAATGCAAAACTTGTTTGAAGGTTTTCACCTATAAACAAATGATTCTTATTGGCACTTTGCAGAGTTAAGATGGGTACTCATTATATAAATTTCACATTTCCATATATAGGCATATTCTTATCTTTAATTTTATTAAAATATTAATAATGCATATAGTTATATATACATGCCACATCTTTATTTAAAATGTATCTAATTCTATTAACATTGAGTTTTTATATGTAAATTAATTAGATTTAAATACGAACTTCTACATTATAATGGTTAATAATATGGACTCTTATATATAATAAATATAGAGTTTGTTCATATATATGAGTATAGATCCATTATAATCACATATATAGCATGAGCCTTGAGGGAACAAATCTCTCAACTAAAAACTTCTTTTAGAGTTTAAACTTTGAATAAAATATTTTAACTATAAAAAATATGTTTTTTCGATTGTTTTATATAATGTATATATAATTTTTCTTTAACTTTAAACTACTTTATTTTATATAAATTTGATATAAGATTATGTTGTTTCCTATGGACATCCAAATAATTTATATATCGTTGAGAGTGGGAGTAAGACACTTAGAGTGAGATCATTGATGTTATATGTTATATTCTACCTGTAATTAAAGAAAATAAACAAGAGTATTCATCTTTGTTGTTTTATTATATCGACCAAACATCCATATCGATTTTTTTCATTATATAATTTTTTTTTTAATTTAAAAGTACACCAATCAACTTGATGTTGAACAAAGACATACTGCACATCTCTTACATACTCGAGTGTAGAATGAGCCTCTCGATCCAATGACATATAGAGTTATAAAATATAATAATTACTAATATGAACTATTATATATATGTAGTGGAGTTCTACATTTAAAAATATTTTTAATTTTAATTTTATATTTATTAATTAGGATTATTAAGTTTTTATATGTTTATGAAGTATATATTTTCAAATATGATAGTTACTCATATAAATAATTATCATTTAAAGTTATTATACAATCAATAAATATGAAGTTATAAAACATAATTCTTATTAATATGAAACATTATACATATATATGATATTTCTATATTTAGAAATATTTCTATTTTTACTTATATTTTTATTAATTAAATTTCTTAAGTTTTTATATGTTTATTAATTATATGTTTTCAAATATCATGGTTATCAACACAAATCGCTATTATTTAAATATATTTTAATGTTATTTTTTCCCAAGAAAAATTGTTTGTGATTTCATTAATAAAAAAACATACAATATAATAAATTTAATTGAATTGATTTGTTATTTTTATTACATTTTACTATATTTTTGTTTAATAAATAGTCATTTTATTATTATTATTATTATTATTATTATTATTATGATTTTGTAATTCTTTATTTTACAAACACTAAAATATGCCACCTATTTAATTTTTTATTTTACAAACACTACAACATCTCGCCTATATTGAGAGAAGATTTCAATGTTTACACCCATTTATAATCACTACAACTATAATATCTATAGTTTGAATTTGAAGGGAATAAAATGAAATATAGATTTAAAACCAAAACACATAGACACAATGAAACTTACCTTCAATTAATAAATGGAAAATTTTGAAACTATAAACTATATACATGTAGAATGGAGATGAAGTAGGTCAAATTGTGGTAGCTTATCTTTGCAAAGAAATGCAATGGATATGTGCCTTCTTGAACTGTATTGCAATGAGGCTATTGTGCCTTTTTTAATTATAAGTAAGTGCTGAAAATATATAAACATCCAAAAACCTAATAGTAGGAGATGAAGCGATAAATTCTTATGGGCCCCGATGGGGTAAGGTGGAACATCAACCTCCCATGGTCGTAACTTTGACATAAAATCCCCTTTTGGCATGCACTATGTCATGTTTGGAAGATCTTTACAGGGAGTATAATTTTCAACCTACTATTGTGAGCTTGTTTCCCAAAATACATTTCGTTTAGGGCCTCAAAATGGTTCAGAATGTTTAGGACCTCAAAATTTACAAGAATAGAAAACAACCAAAATATGAAAATTATGATTTGAGCTAGTGGAATAGGGGGGTTGCCACTAATATCCAACTCGAACATTCCCCCACTCGAAGAAATTATCTCCACTGAATTTAGTTCCTCCATGAGATGGGGAAAAATTTGTTGAAATTTGCCCTTAGTGAGCCACTTATCATGGCAAGAGATGGCCTACTTTGATATCTTGATATAAATGAACCCTTTGTTAGTGAGTTATTTTAATTTGTGTGTCCATGATTTGGTGAGTTGTGGCATGTTTAATGAAACATAGGTTGATCTCTGTGAGGGTAAATCACTCTATGATTATTTATGTGTCCAATAATCGTGGAAAGTATGGCTGAAGGTAGTCTACATTGAGCACTAGGTGCACGAAAATGAATGGGGGGATATTTAGCTCAAAATCATCGTCACCCATAACCATGGTGATGATGTAATGTCCATAGCGTAGTGGTAGAAGCTTTTTAAAGGCCCATGCAAGGTGTTTGTTTTGTAGATGTAACCAAACATTATCTTCCACTTGAAACTTGTGTGTCTCCCACTTGAAACTTGTATGGCACCCAATGTTGATCATAGTATTGTTTATACCTAGTATTAGCTTTCTGCAAGATTTCATGGACCTACTAGTCTCCTAAATTGATTCAACAAACTTGGTAATTCTTTTAGCTTCAAATTCAACATGTGTAGTTGCAAGGCGTAGCGTGACATCAATGGGAACTAATGGTTGAAATCCCATGCCCACCCGAAAGGGTTTGTTTCTAGTTGAGTTATTGAGAAATTTGTTGTAGTGTTGTTGAACATAAGGTGGTTAAAACGTTATTGAATTTTAACCCTAAAAAATGTGTAATGGTGCATCACCACTTTTGTAGTTGAGTTTTTTTTTCATGTCTTTTGTAGTCATGATAATTAGCCTTTAATGCCATGATTTGGTAACATTTGAATTTTAACCATAATAAGTAGCCTAGATCCATCTTAACTCCTGATCTACCAAGTGATAAGAGTGATCAAATCTCTTGTCACTCTAAAAGAGGCTTGCATATCAAAGTATTTGATCCCTCTCGAGGTTGTGTTGATCCCAAGTTAAGATGGATCTAGGATGATTTAATTTCCCCCTTTAAAGAAGCTATTTTCCACATCAATACCATGGGCCATTTCTATTTTTATTTTTATAGGGTTACCTTTATTTTTATTTTATTTTTGATCTTAAAATGTTTGCATTACATTATATTAATATTTTATTTTTTTTATTTTGTAATTTGACTTAGTCAAAATATTAAACATTGCATTACAACATCTCTACCACACTAAAGTAGAGAGTGCCTATGGGGGAAATAATAATAATAATAATAATTTAATGTTGAACAAGCATGGTTTCGAAGTAGAGAGGTGATAATGTCAAGCCATGGTGCCCTGGATGCCATCGAGCACTGCCTCACGGCCGGGAGGAGCCTGGAGGCCAAGCAGAATGTCGCCGCCGCTATTTTCAGCCTTCTCGTCGTCGAGAACTACAGGCCTATCGTAGGCAACTGCCCCGAGGTTATTAGGGCTCTTCTGGACCTTATTCGCCTGGGAAACCCTGAGTGCAAGAAGGATGCCCTAAAAGCCCTCTTCCATCTGGCTCTGGATCCGCTAAATAGGCCCAAACTGGGGATCGTCGAGGATGCCACGGCTGTTATAGCCCTGGTAGCGGGCTGCAGCGAGAGCAGAGAGGCATTTAAAAGAATATTTGGGATTGAAGTTCTGGTGGATTTAGATTTCACCTCAGCAGTAATTTAGTAGCAGATTTGCCTCCCGAACTTGCTAGATCTGCCTGTAGAGGTTCGAATGCTGGCATTACACATCGACTGGGTTGCAGAGCTGAAATGGTAGGTTAGAAAGCCTCTGCACAGGGCTTTCTTTGGCATAGATGGTGTCACCGTCATCTCTGTCGTAAGCAAGTAGCGGATCTGCTTCTCGAACTCGCCAGATATGCTTGAAGAGGAGAAATCCCCTCCCTATCATCGCCATGGCAGATTTTCTCTCAGACGCACAAGAGGCCTTGGTACTATGTCTAGGCACTTCTATGACTCTTTTTAGATCCAAATTTCTCAACCTATAGGTAGAACCATCCTGCAATGGCTCAGTTCTTCAGATCTGGTGCTGGATCTCAAACTGGTTTTAGAACGGTGGATTGGGATCTATTCAGGCCTTGAGAGACTTCTCTTTCAAAGTAAACAACTCGAAGACCTTCTTCCCTTCTCTTCTTACAACATTACTAGAAAAAGCTCTTTGGTGTTAACCCTTCGTTTGAGAGGAGGTGTAGCGGGACAGTCATCCTCAGCTCCTCCTTTCTCTTACAAAGATGCAGTACACTCTGAGAACCCCAAACCCCCAGAAGCCCTTAAACCTAAGCCTTTATTGGTTGACAAGATCGAGGAAGTTCCCTATGCTGAAATCACCCATGATGGTCTTGCAATCCAACTTCAAGATTTTGCAGAAAGAGCCTTCATTTGAAGAATTAATGGACTGTGGCCGCGATCTCACGATCTCTATGCATGGATCCATGCAAACTGGACTCATCATTGTAAGGTCAGTTTCTGTTCAAAAGGATACTTCATTGTTCTTTTTAAGGACAGTAAGCATTATGAAAAGGCTTTAGAAGAAGGCCCTTGGTTCATGGGAACTGCAGGGCTCTTCTTGACTCCTTGGTTCCCAGATTTTGATCCAGAAACTGCAGTCATTACCAAGACACCTGTATGGATTAGGCTTCCAAACATACCAGCCCACTTATGGCATGGTGTAGTCTATAGAGCTATAGGTTACACCTTGGGCAGTTTCATTATGGGAGATTACTGGCAGGAAAATAAAGGTCTCTACACGTATGCCAGAATATGTGTGGAGTTAGATTTGAAAAAAGGACTTCCAGACCAAATCAATCTCAAGATAAACGACTTTGTCTGGACCCAGACACTAGATTACAAAAACACTGCATTCCATTGCCGCCATTGCCACCAATCAAGGAATTTGCAGAATACTTGTCCGTCACTCCTCGAAAAAAAGATTAAGGATAACCTCTCCAAGCCCAAGTCCAAACGATGGGCTCTTTGCTCTCCTCCTCTAGTCATGGATTCTGATTCCTCTAGCTCTGAAGATGAAGGTAGCGATGCAGAAATGGATCATGCCCCTCATTGTGTGGTCCCTTCCACCGATGGTCTAGCGCAGTCCTCTAATATAGCCACCGCCCAGAAACGCGTCCATATGACCTCATCCTTTGATTCAGAAAAGGAGGCCCCCCTATGGAGATCCCCAATATTCAAGTTGTTATTGCTCATTCACCCCAAGATGGTTGGGTCGAAGTTAAAAATAGGAAAGGGAAAAGGCTTCATGTTGAGGCTTCTGCCCATTCTGGGTAGAAGTCAGTGTTGTTGCTTCCAGCCATATGTTGTAGCTTCTTGCTTGTTTCACTCCTTCTCTGGAACCGAGGTTGATAGTCTTGTCATTTCCGGTTGCTGGTTTTCTGTCTCTCTTGATTGTATCAACTTGTACCATATTTTTTCTTAATAGAATTAGTCCAATTCAGAAAAAATAAAATTAATAAATAAAATAATAATAATAATAATATATATATATATATATATAATAATAATAATAATAATAATAATAATAATAATAAAAAGAATAAAAATAAAAATAAATAAATAAATAAATAATTAAATAAATTGAGAACTCATAGAGTTCTCATTAAGTTGATACACTATTTCCCCTATTAGTACCATGTTTGCATTTACTTGTCTATTTTGATTCGAAGAAGAAGCTTGAATATATTTTCCTTTGCTTGTAGTAGGAGATATTTGATTTTCATCTTTCTTTCTCCCGAAATCTTTAAACAATTTACTCTTCCATTATTTTATCTTTTATAACTGAAAAAAGGAAATATTACCTTGGGATCTCTTCATATCTTCAATGATATCAAAATCCAATTTATCGTAAACCACCAAAGTCTCAGTAATTATTTTATCAGAAGGTTGATACTTTTTGGATGTAGAAGAAGGTGGATTTCGAGTAGTGGGAAGAGAACCTTTTCTTCTATATTTGACAGCATTGACCTATTTACACTATTTATATTCATTATCATAAATTATTCCTTCAACTAAATCCTACTCCCGTAATCATCATCCTATTGGTCTTCTTCCCCTTCATTGTTAGCATCAGCAAAAGAAATTTGGTTTCTAGGAAGTGGAGGATTTATTATGAAAGACTTCCATGATTTCCTCAAAGATGAATCTTATACTATTTCATGATGTCAATAATATAATTAGAAATACTTTTAACTAAATTATACAAACTTTACATATCGAATACTTCTTTGTCTTTCTTTTCTTCTACCGGTTTAGTTTAGTTGGAACTAGTTTCTTGCGAATTGAAAATGTTTTCTTTTTTCTACTAAAGATTTACTAGAAATTCTCATAATTTATTTTTCAACTTAAATACTTTCTTGCATAGTTCCCTTTAATGTGTTATTTATTTTCATCCTAACAAAAAAAGTAATTGATGAAGGAAAAGCAATAGTATAGAATTCAAGGAAATTAGTTGAAGGTCTACATTTGATAGGGATTTTATTCAACGAAGTTAATAATATGCGATTGAAATATTTCATCTTCTATTTTAAGTTATATTTTATTCCAGAGAGTTCAAATTTAATGTTTCCAATGAGTTAGAATCACCAAATTTTAAAAAGCATTCCTCTTAATCATTCCAATTTATTATGGATGATTATGGGAGTGCAAAATACCAAATAGAGAACTTTCCCTTAAAATTAGAAAGGAAAATATGACATAAAATATGTTGATGTTGTACACCCAATAGGTTAACTATTAGCATAAATGAATTAATGTGATCATCTGGAAATTCTCTATTGTCACGATTAAATTTTGGAAGAAATTTTTGTGGATGCTTTGGTAGGTCATGTTGAACATAAGGGATTTGAAATAATCCTAAAAGTAGCCAAGGACTTCTGGGTTGTTGGGTTTTATCAACTCCATCCATTGGAGAATTGATGAAGATGATTTAGAATTGGATGGTAAGGGTTGATATAGAGGACTATTATGAGGAGCTATTCCTAGTGTTGATCTGTGTATGAAGGTATCTTTCGTTTCTGAAATGTAACCATTCTTATACTCTTCTTGCCAACTAAAACTAGGAATAGTTCTTAGTTCTTACATAGAAAGGTTGATCAAAGGATTATTTAGCTTTAGGTTCCTTTCCTTTAGCTAATATATTGAATTGGTGCTTGGTGATGGGACCAACCCAACACTATTTGGACTAATCAACAATTAAATGATTTAAGTGTGATTTAGCTGTGGATTAGTTTATGATTACCAACGTTCTCGAATTTTTCTGGAAAGTGGTGGGTGGCATTTATGTGTGCAATCAATACTGTGTACTATGCCTTGGGTTGTGTTTCCCACTCCTCATTTCGCTAAAACTCTTCCTCCGTCGTTCATTCAACCATTTCTGTTCTTTTCACTTGTTCACCAAGGGTTTGTTCTGTGTGGTTTTTTCTACTTGTGTATGCAACTTTATTGCAACTGCTGGGCGCACCTTCTAGTTTTTCTTGTCCAACAGTGTGACTCTTATATTTGCTTGACTCTTATACTTGCATGGATAACCTTTGGTTTTGATTTGTTGGAAAACCAAAAATGGTTCTACCACCGCCTGTGTAAGTAGATTTCTATGCTCTTTTTGCAGTTGGTTCAATTGGTCTCAACTCCATGAGCTAGGGTTCTGGTCTGAGGTTGTATTTCTTGTGAAACTCAATGAATTGGCATGCACTTAGGTTTCAAAACAGTGGCACTCTCTGGTCTTCGGTTTCAATGTAGGTAGCCTCTTTTATCCATGATTCAGTTTTTCGTTTCCATTCTTCTATTCCTAATGTGGCTACTCCTTTGTCTCAGTCATTGGTTGGAACTCGAGGGTTAAAGGCTTGTTCTCTGTTCTCATTGTGAATCCTTCAGGTAGGGAAAATATATCCCTCTTATACTTGCACTCATGCACTTGTTTTGTTTTCCTTTGTCGACAAGTTGCTAACAACTCTCTGTTGGTTCTTTTGTAGGTATTGGGGTTTGCAGTTGGGTATGCTTGGAATAAACGTGTCGGCCTTTGCCTGGTAGGCTATGTCAATGCAACTAATCTTTAGTTTTTGGATTAGGCCTGTAAGATTGAGGATTTGGTTTTCCTCAATGCTTAGCCAATGTTTTCTCTTGATTGTAGCTAGCGTCCTGGTCGTTTTGTTAGCATAGGCTTCCTTGGTTTTGTGATTGTTGGCTGTAACTTTTAATGCGTGAGAGCCATTTCCCAAAATCCTCACCTAGGGTTTGTCGACTGTCGGCTATGTGACTATTTCTCATTTATTCTGAAACTCTGTTATGTATGCTTATACATTTCATCTTATAATTTAAAGAAAAAACTTTCAGGAAAATGTTGGTTTCGGTTTACCTTGTTTTAATGATGATGATTGGTTGTCATTCCTTTCATTCTCGCTTCAACACCTTCGAATTACGATTTTTAATTTGCAACTATGTTTGTAATTTTTATTTTTTCCATGAACAGAAAGCTCTGTAGTTGCTTTGGTAATTTGTTTTGGTGGTCAATTTCAAGGTTAAGAAGATAATGTATGGCCTGTATGTGATTAACTCTTCCGATTGATTTTTCTTCGTTTGTTCCCGTTTATTCAATGTCAATTTCTTCTATGGGATTCAAACCCTCATTCTGGAAATGAAACTCTGTCTCACTCTCTGGACTCTGTTTCTTAGAAAAGAAGAATTAAATAAACTTGTATGTAAGAATTGTATTCATTACTCTGATGTTTAGTGAATTAGGAAGCAAAACAAAAATACTATGGATACACAGATGGATTTGAATTGTCTGTTCTTTTGTTATTATTTCTTGAATGCTAAAAATATTGAACCCTTTCAATGGATTTTTCATGTACATTTATAGTCTTTGTTCATAGTTACTTGAACTGTGTAGTTATTATTTTGAGTTGTATTTCTATTTAGTTACATAACGATGCTTACATTCAGTTCTGCTTTTTGACAAGATTTTACATCAAACACATTTTGTTTTTTTCTCCAAAATGACAGAAGAGTTCTTAAATTTCTATTGATTAAAGACAGATAAACTAATGACCCTAACCAACCAAAATGTCCCTAACTAGTACTGAAACTAAAAGTAAACAAAACCTTCCACCCTACTTTGACAAACTAGCATAAAAAAAACAATTTGTTAATACAACTTCCATCTTGGTGGAGATGAACACCCAATCATGGTGCCCTAGCTGGATGCTCCTGCATCAAGCTCTCGTGGTAAAAAGGAAATCAGGACTCCAGTCCATGAGCTTACCGATTGAAGAACCCACCTACTCAAGTTACCTGGCATCAAGCCACAAACTTTCCTCAATAGGACGGTTCTTCCACTTGACCACGTATTGCAGATACTCCTTCTGTCGAGTTTGTTTAGCCATCTGAGTATCGACGATTCTCTCGATCTTGGGAGGCTGAACGTAAGGCATCTGTCTCATGCAAGTTTCTCCTCCATCCTGGGTATTCTGTGTAGGCCGTGTGGTTCTATCTTCTTCTTCTGGGTCAGTAGTGTAAGGAAATAGGTCTGCTACATTAAAGATGGGTGAAATGCCTATCCTTGGTGGCAGTTGTATCTCATAGGCATTTTCTGAAAATTTCCAGAGGACTTTGCAGGGACCTAACTTCTTATACCTCAGCTTATTGTATGCACCTCTAGGGAAGCATTCCTTGCGCAGATGCACAAGGACTTCATCCCTACATTGAACTGTACTTCCCTTCTCTTCAAATCTTCTTGCTATTTATACTTTTTGCTACTGTCGTGCAATTTAATTTTCACCTGCTCATGCAAATCTCTCATTGCGTTAGTGAAATCTTCTCCATCTGCGCTTCGCCTTTCTTGCAGTCCAAGATCTCGCAACTCATGCACTCCACGAGGATGCATGCCGTATAGGATCTAAAATGGACTTTAACCTGTGCTGCGATTAGGCAAGTCGTTATAAGTGAACTCTGCCTGTGCAAGTACTCAATCCCAATTCGCGAATTCTTGCCAATCAAACTTCGTAGTAGGTTTCCCAGACTCTTGTTTACCACCTCTATTCGTCCGTTGGTTTGTGGGTGATAAGCAGAGTTGTAACTCAGCTATGTATCCATCTTCTTCCACAAGGTGCACCAAAAGTTCCCTGTAAACTTCACATCCCTGTCCAAAAAAATAGACATAGGCAAACAATGTAGCATGACAATCTCCGTGAAGAAAAAGTGGGCCACGTGAGTGACATCACTGGCTTTTTTGCAAGGGATAAAATGTGCCATCTTTGAGAATCTATCCACTACTACCATCACTGAGTCATAACCTCACTGTGTCCTAGGTAGACCCAAGACAAAGTCCAAGCTAACTGAGTCCCACAGTTTGCTTGGAACAGGTAATGGTGTATACAGTCCCGTGTTTGGACTGTGACCTTTCACGAACTATCACACTTTACATCTGGTCTCAAATCATTGTACATCCCTTTGCACCTTTGGCCAAAAGTAGAAATGACTAAGCTACTCAAGTGTCTTGTCTATGCCGAAATGTTTGGCTAGACCTCCACTCTGCTTCTCTCGAACAATGTTCTCTCTCATCGAGCAATCAAGAATGTAGATCTATCCTCCGCTAAACAACAGTTTTTCTTGCAAGTTGTAGTCCAAACATGGACTGTTATCTCTCACCAAGGGATTTTGACATGCGTCACAGGCTTCTTTAAAATCTATGTCAGTCTGATATATGTCTTTCAAGTGCTTAAAACCTTGCACTTTTACAATACTCTCCTGCAAAAGTAAGGCCCTCCTACTCAACGCATCTACCACCTTGTTGGCCTACCCGCTGATGTGTTTCAACATAAAGGTGAAACTCTACAAATATTCCACCCACTTGGCATGTTTGTGATTCAGCTTGTGTTGTTGCATCAGATACTGTAGTGCAGAATTATCTGAAAACAACACAAATTCATTTCCGAGCAAATAGTGCCTATAGTGTTTCAATGCCTGTACAATAGCATAGAACTCCTTGTCTTAGGACGAATATTTCTATCTGCTTTGATTTAGCTTCTCACTGAAAAATGCAACAGGTTTATCCTTCTGGCTAAGTACAGCTCCAATAGCTGTACCGTTAGCATCACAACAAACCTGAAAGAGCTTTTTAAATTCTGGCAATCTCAGGATCGGTCTTTCTATGATCTTCTTCTTTAGTAGTTGAAAACTCCTCTCCGCTACATCACTCCATCAAAAAGGCTGACTGGCCTTTTTAATGGTGTCCAACATAGGTGCACATATTTTGCTAAAATTTCTTATGAATTTCCAGTAAAAACTTGCCAGCCCATGAAAACTACGTACCTAAAATAAGAATTTCAGAGATGGCCAATTAAATATCGCTACAATCTTCTTCGGATCCATCTTCAATTCGTTTTTTGCTCTTACAAAACCCAAATAAATCAAATCTTTTGTGGAAAAGTACACTTCTTCATATTTATCAGTAGTTTATTCTACTGTAATTTTTCTAGCACTTTCCGAACATGTCGAAGGTGCTCCTCCCTTGTCCTGCTGAAAATTAGTATGTCATCCAGGTACACTATCACAAATTTTCCAATGTATTCTTTCAACATTTCATTCATTAACCACATAAATGTACTGGGTGCATTGCTAAACCCGAATTCCATAACCAACCATTGATACTTTCCCTCATTCATCTTAAAGGTTGTCTTCCACTCATCCCCATCTCAAATTTGGATTTGATGATACCCACTCTTCAAGGCTATCTTAGAAAAATATGCTACCTTTCTTAGGCAATCCATCATGTCGTCCATTTGTGGCAGTGGAAACCTATACCGGATGGTGATTTTGTTGATGGCCCTCGAGTCTATGCACATCCGCCATTCTCCTCCTTTCTTGGGAGGGAGAATCGTTGGAACTATGCAAGGGCTCAAACTCTCCCTTATGAATCCTTTGTCTAGCAATTCCTACACCTACTTCCTAATCTCTTTGTTGTCCTTGGGGCTCATTTGGTATGCTGTCTTATTCAACAAACTTGCTTCGGGTATGAAGTCAATATGGTGACTTACACTTCTTTTGGGGGGCAATTCATTTATCAAGTCATCCAACGCTATGTCTGTAAATTCCTGCAACATTTGATGAATTTCTGGGGGTAAATTCGATACCTCTATATGCAACAGTACGTTCTTGCTCTTCTTACAACTGGATAACTCAACTCACTATCATCAACTTGTTTCAGAAACTATTTTCTACTGACCAACAATGCTCTTGACTCACTTGTTCCTATTGTTCCTTCCTCCTTGATGAGCATAAGCATGTGCTTGATTCCATCCTTGACAAACTTATAGAAGTTTGTCAATCTATCATGTACCACCTTTCTATCATACTGTCATGGCCTGCCTAGTAGTATGTGACATACATCCATTGGCATGATGTCACAAATGACCTTATCCTTATATCTGTCTATTTGAAACTCTAGTTCACATTCTTCATCGACTAGCAATTGATGGCCTTTTTGTAGCCATGAAACTTCGTAAGGGGTGGGATGTTTCAATCGCTTTAATTCCAACTTTTCTACCATCTCTATGGCCGCCAAGTTATTTGTACTACTGCTATCAATAATTAACTTACAACGCTTACTGTGTGACTTACAAACCGTTTGAAACAAAGCCTTCAACTGAGTTTGTTCAGTGGTTTCTTTTGTTGGTTTTAACAACACCTTGTTCAACACCAGGGCTTCCCCTATTTTTGGAGCATTCTCTACTTCTTGGGGAGGTGCCTCTACTTCTTCTAGTTGTACGACATATGTGCCCCTCTATCTAGCTTGGTCTGCCTCAGGACACTCAAATGATCTGTGTCCCCACTTATGACACCTATAACATCGGTAACCAGCTCCTCTACCTCGGCCATTTCCCCTGCCTCACTGATATGGCCTACCACCTTTCGCATTATCACCTTTATCTACTGATCCAAAACCTTTAGAACTGCTACCTTCCTCATTACTACTAGCAATTTGCGCTCTGCCATATGACTAGCCTTTTCCTCCGCCGGTTCCTCGTCCACTCCTGGCATTTTTCTTTCTAGTAATTCTCTTCAGCTTTCATAGCACTCCAATACACTTCCTCAATGTTCTTTTGAGACAGAATACTAATTTCATCTAAAATTTCTAGTCTTAAATCATTTACATACCTGACTGTCTTCTCCAAGGTATCCTTTGTATAACTGGCCCTTAAGTTCACTCGATAAAACTCCTCAGTGTACTCCCTCATTGTCATTCCTTTCTATTTAAAATTTTGCACTTGTCTATGTAATGCAATCTGATAGCCTTTCGGCATAAATTTTCCCTTCAACTTGGGTGCCATCCTTGACCAGGTTTTGATCAGCAACTTGTTCAATCTTCTTCTCTCTGTTTGGACACTGCCCCACCACATGGCTGTGTGTCCCTTCAACTTCGTCGCAGCGAACTTAACTCTATGGTATTCATTGACCTCCTCACACTTGAAATACTTATCCATATCGCTTATCCAATCCAATAAAACCTCTATGGACAGGTTGTCGTCATAATTTGGGAGTTATGGTTTGGGTTTATTGCTTGCCACTAACACAGATCTCAACAGTCTCATTTCTGGGCCCTCTGCATCCAATCCATCTATTGTCGCTTCAACTTCCTCTTCGCTATCATTGCCTACCTCTGGATGCCTTCTTCTCCCTACTTCGACTACCTCCAAACAGGTAGTAAGAATCCTAATCTCCTCTCTTAGTCCTTCCTCTACTATCCTCCGAACACCTCTTCCACGACCTCTCCTTCCTACCTCCATTTCTTCAATCAATTTCAACCTGCTCTGATACCACTATGATGGGACCAACCCAACACTATTTGGACTAAGCAACAATTAAATGATTTAACTGTGATTTAGCTGTGGATTAGTTTATGATTACCAACGTTCTCAGATTTTTTTCTAGAAAATGATAGGTGGAATTTATGTGTGCAATCAATACTATGTACTATACCTCGGGACAGGTTTCCCACTCCTCGTTTCGACAAAACTCTTCTCCGTCATTCATTCAACCATTTTTTCCTTGCACTTGTTCACCTAGGGTTTGTTCTGTGTGGTCTTGCTGCTTGTGTATGCATCTGCACTGCAACCACTGGGCGCACCTTCTGGTTTTTCTTGTCTGACAATGTGACTCTTATATTTGCTTGACCCTTATACTTGCTTGGATAACCTTTGGTCCTGGTTTGTTGGACAAAAAAAAATGGTTATGCCACTGCCTGTGTAAGTGGATTTCTATGCTCTTTTTTCAATTGTTTCAATTGGTCTCTCCTCCATGAGCTCAGTTTCTAGTATGAGGTTGTCTTGCTTGTGAAACTTAGTGAGTTGGCATGCAGTCAGGTTTCAAAACAGTGGTGCTCTCCAGTCTTTGGCTTCAATGCATGTAGCCTCCTCTATCCATGATTCAATTTGTCATTTCCATTCTTTTGTTCCTAATGTGGATGCTCCTTTGTCTTAGTCATTGGTTGGAACTCGAGGGTTAAAGGCTTGTTCTTTGTTCTCACTGCGAATCCTTCAGGTAGGGAAAATGTAACCCTCTTATACTTGCACTCATGCACTTGTTTTGTTTTCCTCTATCGGTGGGTTGCTAACAACTGTGTGTTGGTTCTTTTGTAGCTATTGGGGTTTGCAGTTGGGTATGCTCAGAACAAAAGTGTTGGCCTCTGCCTCGTAGGCTCTATCAATGCAACTAATCTTCAGTTTTTGGATTAGGCCTGTAAGATTGAGGATTTGGTTTTCCTCAATGCTTAGTCAGTGTTGTCTCTCGGCTGTAGTCAGCGTCATGGTTGTTTTCTTAGCATAGGCTTCCCTAGTTCTGTGATTGTTGGTTGTAACTTTCAATGTGTGGGAGTTGTTTCCCAAAACCCTCAGCTAGGGTTTGTCGACCATCTGCTATGTGGCTATTTCTGGTTTATTCTAGAACTCTGCTATGTATGATCATACATTTCAACTTATAATTTAAAGAAAAAGCTTTTAGGAAAACGTTGGTTTCGGTTTACCTTGTTTTAATGATGATGATTGGCTGTCGTTCCTTTCATTCTGGCTTCAATGCCTTCGAATTATGATTTTTCATTTGCAACTATGTTTGTAAATTTTTTTTTCCATGAAAAAAAAGTTATGTAGTTGCTTTGGTAATTTGTTTTGGTGGTCGAATTTAAGGTTAAGAAGATAATGTAGGGCCTGTATGTGATTAACTCATCTGATTGATTTGTCTGTGTTCATTCTTGTTTATTAAATGTCAATTTCTTCTATGGGATTCAAACCCTCATTCTAGAAATGCGACTCTGTCTCATTGTTTGGACTCTGTTTCTTAGAAAAGAAGAATTAAATAAACTTGTATGTAAGCATTGTATTGATTACTTTGATGTTCAGTGAATTAGGAAGCGAAATGAAAATACTATGGATACATAGATGGATTTGAATTGTCTGTTCTTTTCTTATTATTGCTTGAATGCTAAAAATGTTGAACCCTTTCAATGGATTTTTCATGTACATTTATAGTCTCTGTTCACAGTTACCTAAACTGTGCAGTTACTGTTTTCAGTTGTCTTTCTATTTAGTTACATAATGATGCTTACCTTCAGTTTTTCTTTTTGACAAGATTTTACATCAAACACATTTTGTTTTTTCTCCAAAATGACAGAACAATTATTAAATTTCTATTGATTAAATACAGACAAACTAATGACCCTAATTGACCAAACTATCCCTGACTAGTATTGAAACTAAAAGTAAACAAAATCTTCCACCCTACTTGGACAAACTAACATAAAAAAAGGCAATTTGTTAACACAACTTCAATCTTGGTGGAGATCAACACCTCGTCATGGTGCCCTAGCTAGATGCTCCTACATCACTTGGCCTAACTATCTTGCTTATGATCTCTTTAAAACTCCAGATAGATTGAATTGTGGAGGCATATATTGTTTGATTTTTTGTGTGATGTTAGAATTTTTAGTTTATGGTAATTAAATTTTATATACTCCTGAACATTCTACTTGAAAAAAGTATTTAGGTAAGTTTAAAATTTTTTCAATCAGAGAGGGTAGAACACCAAATTCTAGTGTTTTTGAATATTCCCTGCAACTTCCCTACAACTTGACACAAGATCTCAATTAAGGGTTGTGTTAAGACTCATGAATTGGAATTATACTTATATGATTTACATTCCATTCATTATATGATTCCCTCTTCCTCGCACCAAAAATGTTGTTTCTTGTGAAAATCCTTACTCACAATGTGGAGAAATCATCTAATCAAAAGCCCAAGTTAGACCGATAATAATTTGGGTTGGTGATCCTCATCAGTTTGTTAGCCCATTTTCCACTAAAGAGGTTTTGAAATCAACAAAACTTGATACATATTGATTGTGTATCTATTTCTATGATGCAATATAAAAAAAAAATGAAGCTATTTTTAAACAAAATCTAATTATCATTTATAACTGAGACTAATATATTATGGGAGCATTAAAATGATTAAATATGAGAAAAATAATGACTTATTTATTATTTTTAAGTACTTTAAAATAAAAAAAATGGTTAAACTAGTCATTACAAATTAAATTATTCAAATCAATAGTTATTTGAATAATTAATCTATATGTCCATATTTATCTTAGCTATAGTTATGATGAAATTAAATCAAAATATAATAAAAATATATTATTACACAATTATTTTAATAGTAATGTAGATAATAGAGTACTCTAAAAATCATTCCATAGATAAAATTTGAGAGAAATATAAAATGAAAAATATCAATATTCAATTGCATGAATAATAGTACCAAACAATCTAAGAGGAAAACATATAACCATCCTAGCTATTTAATTTGGAAAAATTGACTGTGATCTTAGTATGTTCTCTACAATTTCAAAACCTTGATCCTATGGGAGAAGTCATATATATACATTGGAATAATTAACTAAAGAAAATACTCTCCATTTGACCTATCATTAATGTTAAAATAGTGAATTTCTATAAAAGTAAAAATAAAATCTCACTGCAATATTTAGGGATCCTTCCCTTTATCTATTGTCATTTCCTTTTTCAAATTCACGAGAAAAGGATTCCCATTGTAAATGAATTTGCAAGATATGAATGATTTTCATAGGGGTGGTTCATCGAAGTTTATCTCGCACGAATAAAATTTCCCAACAATAATTGTGATCTCTCCTTTCCACTTTGATCGGAAGTTGTTAATTTTTTAGCATAATTGAAATAACAAGGAATTGGTTAATTGAATTCCAAGTCCAACTATCAATACCCTGTAGTTCATTTTCTATATTCATTCTATTTTGTTGGATATCAATAATGCACGAGTAACTGAAAATTGCTTCTTCAAAAAAATATAGATTAGAAATTAGAAATCGAAAATGATATCAATTTCATTCTTGCACACATTTTGAAAAAGATTAGTTGAACCTCAAATTAATCTTTGAGAATGATTCAACTTGCAAGACCAATCATCTAACTTAAATTTTGTTTCAAGATTTTTTTTTTTTGTAAGCTGGGGAATTTCTATTATCTACAGAAAACTGAAAAATTACATACTAAGGAAGCTCACTCCGCCCATATGGGAAACCGGATCTGTTGGTTCCTCTTCATCATGCATTCAGTATTGTTTTTCTTTTATCATACCGTCAGAAAAAAATTAGAAGACATTAAACCTTCATAATCAGATTGTTTTCAAAGACTGTTTTTCCTAAGATCTACTTAGAGACCTATCTTCACTACTGGTTGTTGTATCATGCAATCAAATTCCCAAAATAGATATGTAGCAACAAAAATAAGAAAGAGAGAGTTAACTAGCCTCTCAAGCCTCCGCACGTCCCTTTTTTCTTTCATTTTTGTCCTTGGTATTTATCATTTCCTTCAGCATCCCCTGTATCTCCTTGATCTGCTCCTTCTGTTGACGCAGTATAACTTCGACATTAGCCATCTCCTTCCTTGCTAACTGCGTTTCCTGGGCCATCTCCACCATTTCTACAGTGACCTTTTCGATTGCCTTGGCGAAAAGGTGCTTCAGGACCCAGTAAATGTGGAGAGCTTGATGGTATAGGGTTAATCTACCCCTAGTATTTCCTGGGTCTGGCAACTGAGATTTCCACTCTTCCATCTCCGGGTCTGACGGTTCTTCCAGGACTTTGCTTTCCATGACACCTATGATTTTTCGGATTTCTTCATTTTTTTCCTGATTGTAAGCCTGCTCTGCCTCATGAGCCATCCTACGGATAGACTTCGTCCCCCTTTTTTGTTTTTCCCATGTCGGGTTTCCCTCCTCTCCATTGTTTTCTTGCTGAGGTTGGCCCTTACCTCGTCGTCCGTGTCCTCTCCCTCTTCTGCCTGTTCTGCCTTGTTTAACATTTTTACTGCTCTGTCCCATTTCAAAGGTCCCCCTCAGGAAACCCTCATCTTGGTTAATCTCCATGTCGTCTGAGCTTTCGATCTCAATTTTGGTTCTGCTCCAATCAAATTGTTTGTCTCTGTAATCTTCCAGCTCTGACTGAACTTCTTTATCCCAGCTCGCTACCATCTTAACTCTCTTAAGTTGTTGTTTATTATTCCTCTGCCAGGTCTCTCCTTTCCTTGCCACCTTCTTCAACGTCTTGTTGTCTGTCATCCTCCTCTTGTTCTGCCTTATAGTTTTATCGCCACCTTTATCTTTATGATGCATTTGTCCTCCTTTTCCTTTTTCCCTTATTACTTGCATGATACTCTCTGCGGTGTTCCTCGAGATTCGATTTGATTTCTGTACCTGCTGCTCTGAACTATCATTAATTACTGTGGTCAGGGGGTTATGGTCGCCGTCCTTCTGTGCTATCTTGGCTGCCGAATGCTCTTGTCTTGTCATCCTGCTTAGGATCCTCTCGGTTTTTTGATTGCAATTATATTGTTTCATGGGTATCGTGATCTATGAGTTGTCTTAAACTTTCCCATCTTGTCATCTCCAGTTGGTTTGTCCAACTATCATCCACTTTCCCTATTAATTCCTTGCTTCCCCAATTGGCCAATAAATCCGCAGGTTTATTTCCTTCTCGTTTGACATGAAAGGTGGTCTTCTATTCTATGCCTTTTAGTATTTCTTCAATTTCTTGGACCAAGCTCACCGTTCTCCAGCTTTTGACTACCTGCTCCCACTGTTTACCCTGTATTAGTTTTTTTATGGTGCTTATAACCAAGGCTGAGTCTCCTTCGATTTCTACCTTCCTATATCCATTTCTTATCGCAATTTTGAGGCCCTGGTAAGCTGCCATGAATTCCGCTTCATTATTACTCATAGTTCCTCCATGTTCTGCATAAATCCATTATGTATTTCCTTGACTGTCTCTAAAAATTCCTCCGTAACCTGTTGGACCTGGATTCCCCTTTGCCGCTCTGTCGAGGTTGAGCTTAATAAACCCTTCCTGTGGCCTTCAGAAGACTGCGAGACTTTGTATACCAATATGTTTTTGTTGCTTTGTTTTTTGTTGAAAGACCATCCCTTGTTCCAAATTCAACCTTCTTAGGATTTCTGCTTCTTCTTCAGAGGTTTTCCAATCTTCCTTTGTCCAAACTTCTACAAGAATTGATTCTCTGATGTATCTCATGGTCCTTTGCCAAACTTCTTCTGGGTTTGATATCTTCTTTTGGAAAATTCTTCCATTTCTTTCTTTCCAAATATTCCACACATTGAATCCTGCCACCATGTTCCAAGCTCTTCTCACCACCAAGCTTTTAAATTTTCCTTCTCCCCAACTACACAGAGTTTGTATGATATCTTGCAAATTTCGTTCAGTTTTTGAAAAGAGATCTCTAGTCGTATCCCATTGGTATTGTGCTACTCTGCAACCATTTAGTAAATTTTCTTGGTCTTCTCCATCTTGGTTGCAGAGACAGCATCTTGATGGGCCTGAAAATCCTCTTTTTTGAATTTGGTCCCATGTTAGAATTCGTTTCCTTCCTACCAACCACACAAACATCTTTATCTTCGGCCACCATTTATTTTTCCAAAGTTTTCTCCATTTCTGCTCCTCTTCCCTCTGGTCTTGTTGGACTTTTGTATTATATGCTTCCTTAATAGTGAAAGTTCCTTTAGATTCTTTTCCCCATCGTAGAATATCTCTACCTCCTCTGATTTTTACTTTCCTGGATTCTAATTCCTTACTAAACAAGATCTTTTGGTTCTCATTTGAATTCTTGTTCCAATCTTCTATTTTTTCTTCATTCTCTCCATTCTTCATTTTCTCTTGCTTCTATCCAATAATCTTTGACCGAGATGAGTCCTTGGTCTATCCTTGTTCTGTAAATATCCTGCATTCCCTGTATATTCGCCATTTTCTCCCTTTGTTGCCACGCTTCTTCCCAGAATCTCGCTGTCTGGCCCCCTTTGATTTCCCAAAATGTATTTCCATCTACTATTTCTCTGTTTTGATTAGCCAATTCCCATATAGCTGATCCTCTTGGTATTTCCTGTTTCCTTAATATTCCTTCAGGTGTTGATGGAATATTATATTTTGTTGTCCATATTTCATTCCAAAGGTCCTTACCTCCTTGCATCCATCTCCATCTTAGTTTTGCTGCTAGAACTTGATTTAGTACAGACGGGTCCCTTAGGCCTAATCCGCCTTTTTCTTTTGTTTTAGATAGGCTATCCCAGGAGCAAAGTGCCCATTTCTTTTGTTACTTAGGCCCTCCCCATAGGAATTTTCGATAAATCTCTATGAGCTTGTTGCATATCCCTTTTGGTGCTGCCATTATTGATAGAGGATATATTGGGATTGCCTGTATGGTTGATTTGAGTAGTGCGACTCTTGCAGCAAGATTCAGGGTGCGGAAAGACCAATTTTCTAATCTTTTCATGATCTTTTCTATTATGGATCTCCAGTTTCCTATTTTTAGGGATGATGAGTCGAGCATGGTTCCTAAATACTTTGTTGGGAGCTCCCCTTTTCTATAACCTAGGGTTCTGGTTAAGTGATTTTTGATGGGATCCGCTGTATTAAAAAAGAACGTTCTTGACTTTTCATTATTTATCTCCATACCTGAACCTTCCATAAACACCTATAGTATTTTCCTTATCCGTCTCACCTCTTTCAGGGGTACTTTACAGTATATCATGATATCGTCCATGAACTATTGGTGGGTGACTATAGTGATATTGCCCCAGAACCTTAGACCTTGGATTTTTCTTTCTCTTAATTCTTTTTTGAAACATCTACCTAATCCTTCTACTGCTATTATGAAGAGAAAGGGGGATAAGGGATCACCCTGTTGAAAGACTCTTGACGCATTAAAAGTAGCAAATGGGGCTCCATTTAACAAGATGGAAAAATTTGGCGTTGAGATCATACTTAAGACCCATTTCACCCATCTATCACAGAATCCAAAGGCTTGAAGGATGGCTTCTAAATATTTCCAATTTAATCTATCATAGGCATTTGACAGATCTAATTTAATCAACATTCCTTTTTCCTTTTTCACCTTTAAGGTGTGGATTACCTCCTGGGCCACCACTAATCCATCCAAAATCTGTCTTCCTTCTACAAACCCAGTTTGTTCTGGGGATATTATGTTCGGGAGGATGGATTTCAGCCTCTGGGCCATCACTGATGCCACTATCTTGTAGATAACATTACATAACGCTATAGGGCGAAAGCCTTCAGCTTGATCCGAGTGGGTGGTTTTAAGAATGAGAGTTAACAGAGTAGAGTTTATACCTGGCCATATTCTTTGATGAATTTGAGCTTCCTCCGCCACTTCTAGGACTTCTTCAGCAAGGAAGTGCCATCCTGCTTGGTAGAATTCTACCGTATACCCATCTGGCCCAGGGGCTTTGTTCCTTTTCATATTCCTAACTGTTTCCTCCACTTCTTCCATCGTAATTTTCCTCATCAATGCCAAATTCTGATCTCTAGTTACCAATTTAGGGATCTCCTTGCATATCTTCGTTATAGCCTCTGTTCTGTTTTCCTGAGTTTCACTTAGAAGATTTTTGAAATGATTAACCCATAGTCTTTCTATTTCATCATGCTGAAGTATACGTTGACCTTCTTGGTTCTTAATGGAGAAAATTCTGTTTCTTTGTCTATTTTGCCTCTCAACTCTTTTAATTTGAGGTTGAAGGTATGCATTTTATTTTTTCCTTTTTGTTCCCTCTTTTTCCACCACTCTTCTAGTTTCTCTATCAGCCCCTCGTTTCTGAGCCAAAATGCTTCGAATCTAAATGGTATATTATTAAGTCTTTGCTTGAGATCTATTTCCATCTTAATCGGCTAGTGATCAGATCCTGCAACCAGTAGAATTGTGTCTTCGATGAAAACATCTTTCATCATTATTTCTTCAGAAATTAAGAATCTATCTAGTCGTGATGCAATTTGGTTAGCTCCCCCTCTCCGGTTGTTCCAAGTATGTTTTCCTTTTACAGTTTGAATATCAACCAAGCCCTGCTCCCTTATCATATCTCCGAACTGTTCCATAGCTGTATGTATTCTTCTTAGGCCTCCTCTTTTCTCCTCTAAGCTTATAATCAGATTGAAGTCCCCTCCTATTATCCACAATTTTTCAGGGATTAGAGTTCTCATTTCTTTCAGATTTTGCAGGAAAATTTCCCATTCTCTTTGGGTATGAGGTCCATAAACACTTGTTACAATAACCTCCTCTGTTGTTCCTATAATCTTTGCAGTTCCTGTTAGGATTCTTGGGAAACTTATCCAATTGTCTATTTGTATTTATTCTGGGTTCCAAATTATTACGAATCCTCCCGCACTCCCAATCGCATCATGTCCCATCATTTCATATTTATTCTTGTTTCTATTCAATATATCTCTCTTTTTCTCTGTACTTATTTTTGTTTCTTGTACTTATCATTATACTAGGCTTATCTTTTTTCAGTCTGTCATTTAAATACCTCTGCTTGCATCTACTGTTGAGGCCTCTTATGTTCCAGCTTGTGATAATCATCTCAATAGTTTTGGGGGGGATTGAAATACCTCCGAGAGAGGTATAACTCTTCTTGAATTCACCAACATTTTTCCCACTTCTTGAATTGTTTCACTTAGTGTTCTTCTACCTCTTTTTCTCCCGCCTTTGCCAGTACTACTCATTCCTATATTTTGGGTTTCCTGCATCTCCATCTTCCCAATTCTTCTGTCTTTAGTTATTCCTTTTTTCTCTTTGTATCTTTGAAAGGCTTCTTTATACATCTGCTCCTGTTCCTCTGGAATAAATCTTTCATCGAGCGTCTTCCATTCCTACAGAAGCTTCCTCATTACTTGTTCTTCTTCCTCGCCTTTTGTTCTCTGTGGATCTATTTCCATTCTTCGTTGGTCTTCTTGGTTTTCTATTGATTCCTCTGTTGCTTCTGGACCTTTATCTACTTGATCTACCTCTTTATCTGCATTCTCCTTTATGACCTCCATTCCTTCTATTTCCTCATCTTCTTTCTCCTCTTCTTCCACTTCTTCTTCCTATAAGACTTGGAATTTGTTTTGGGATTCTATAATATTGATTCCTTTTTGTTTGTCCGGCTCTATCTTGTTGTTCCCTCCTTTTTTATTTCTCTGCACTTCTCTGAAGTTCTCCTTCTCTTGTCCTGATTCCTTCGTCGTGTTTCTCCTTTCATTGTCTACTTCCTTTTCCTTTTCTAATAACGTGATAGGGAATTCCTGGTATAAGTGTCCATACTCATGGCATCTTCTGCAGCGAAACGGGATATGTTCATAATCAGTTGTTTGGTGCCAGATCTCGTCATGGTATTCCAACTCTATTGTGTCTGAAAGTGGATCTGTTATATTCATATACACACAGATTCTTGCGTATGTTGTATATCTTCCCCTCTTTGTTGATTTTTCCACTTTCACAAAAGATCCTACTGTGTTCCCTATACCCTCAAGGATTTCTAGGTCCCAGAATTCTATTGGTAAACCAAAGAGCCTGATCCATATTGGAACTTGTAGCATTTTTTCTTTTTCTAGGTTGTAACAGTCTACCCAAGGTCTCATAAATAATCTAGCATTATTCATGAAGTAAGGTCTTGTCTCAAAGATCCTTTCCTTCTCCTCTAGATTTGAGAATATTACTGTGAAAAAGCCCTTCGCTCCCAGCTTTATTTCCACATGTCCTTTTGGTTTCCACCTTTGTTGGATCCATCTGAAAAGATCTCTCTCTGTTGCCTAGAACCCTACAAATTTACAGATCAAAGCATAATCCTTCATATAACTTCTATATTCCTCTAATATGTTATTAGGTATAACAAACCTGTGTTTATTCGTTTCCCTCGACAGACATTTGCTTGTTGATCCCGTTTTCCTTTTCGATCCTGCTGCTGAAGTCTCTCCTTCGCTTGTTTTTTCTTCTTCCTTCTGCTGTTCCTTTCGCGCTTCCCCTATTGTCACCGCTTTGTAGGAGGGGATCTCTCCCTTCCCCTGCGCCGTTTCCATTGCTTTTCCTTCAGTTCTTGCAATTCCTTTTTACCCCCAGGCTTCTGGTTTTTCAGATTTTCCTAATCAAGTTTTGGTACTCTGATACCCTTGCCCGTGTTCTGCCCTTGTACACTGCTAAGGCGTTCGACACCCCCTCTACCCTTCCTTCATCAAAACCCTAGACTGCCAAACCCTCATCGCGAAGGCATTCCCAGGTACCAATTTGGTTTCAAGATTTTCTTGCTCTGAAATTCTTAGAATTCTATTGGAAGCTAATTTATACTTGATTTTTTGACTTTTGAATTTTTCAAAATCATTTTGTGATATGTTATGTTAAAATAGTTTGGCCTAAATAGTATTAGAGAATTTATTGAGGGTATTGTGATATTTAGGGACTTGGTTTAAATTTTGATATAACCCTTACTAAGATTCTCCTAACTGATTATTTGATTTTATGGTGTCTTTCTTTCGAAATCATGTTATGATTTCTTTTCATGTAGGTCTTTAACTTCAGAAACCAATTGACTTATCATATTTCCCTTTCCAGTTGTGATACTTGAAATGATTTTTTTATGCTTCCTTAAATGTTCCTTCTCTTGTTTTAGTTGCTTGTGAAGATCTTGAGGTTGCTCTTGATGCTTATTGGAGAATATTATTTCCAATAATATATTTTTTTTATGTTATATTTCACTTAGAGATATTTTTAGTATAATGTGGCCTCAAAAAAATCAATTTAATCTTTTGTTGCTTAATGGTGTCTCTTAGATCGTTAACACACCATCTATTTCCATGTAGATGTGCTCTAATAGAGTTTTCTACCTCATCAACAAATTTCTCTTAATTTAACTTAGATGTATTTAGAACCATGATGACTTGTTATGTGGGAGACTTTTATATCTACCCTATCTTCCTCTTCTTTGACTTTATTTTTATGATGCCATTTTATGAAGAAATACACACTTGGAGAAACAAATTGTATCTTTATTGGTTCATTGAAATCCACATAAATAACACCAAACGATTTAATCTTCATGATAAAAGAGTCTTGCGCATTGTAGCAACTACTAATTCCACCCTTTTGTTTTCCTTAGCTTGTAACTAAGATTATATATCATGCACATATTTAGAATGTAAAATTCTAGCTTGGAATTCCTCTCTTTGGATCTCTATTTGCATTTCTTCTATCCACACTTCCTCTAACAACATTTCTTATATCTACATTTACTTTGTTAGCACTTCTTGTGTGTAAAATATCTTTTCTTGAAGTTTTTCAGGTTGTGTTTTTTTTGGATTTGATTGTTCAAGTTGCACTTGGTCTAATAAAAAACACTCATTTTTTGTTTGTTCAACTCTAGTCTTCTCAATACACATTAGTTCTTCTAATGATTCTTCATCTTGTATTTGAACAACATGTACACATTAGTTCTTGGTGCAATGATTCTTCATCTTGTATTTGAGCAACATGTGGTTGTTCAACTTGTATTTGTTAGATTTTTCTCTGTTGGGGTTGATATTCAATAATAAATTCACTTACGAGTCATTGGAGTGCTATAAAATATGTTCTAGAAGGTCTTTCTAGGATATTTTGAAGGCTTTTTATAACCTTCTCATAGGATTTTCCCTTGGAAAAACTTGATAAAAAGGGAAATTATCATCTATTTATATTTTAAAAATCTTTTGATTTTTGTAATGACCTTGGACAATATTCTCAGAATTATTCATTTTAAAAGGTATATAAGATAATTTGAACAATTTAATGGTTTTTGGTTCTTTTTTATAATTTTTTTGGTTTGATAGAGTGAAAATTCCCAATTTTATTGGAAATGAAGGCCATAGTTTCTTTTAACCTTATACAAATTCCTAACCAATACATGTGAAAATTGTTTGATATGCAATTTCTCTTAGGGATAACTTGTCAAGAACATATCTTGGAAGAGCATGTCGAAGACCGTCACATCCATAAATCCTAATGTAAGAAAAATAATCACTGATAAACTAGTCTCCAGTGGGTGAGATACCCTCCATAGCCTCATTAATATGTCTTGGAGGTTAAAATCCAAATAGTAGTCAATGCAGCGAAGCATGAATTTATTACAAACTTCATATTATATGTATTTTTATTGAGTGTCCTATAGTTTAGAGAAATGAATATGAATTGGTTTTAAATCTAGGCACAAATTCTAATTCATAAGGGGGAAGCATTCTAGAACAAATAACATTTCGCATATAGATAAACATGAAAATTTGGGGAACAAAACTAGGAGGGTAACATAAACTAAAAAATAAAAAATAAAAAATAAAAAATAAAATAAAAAATAAAAAAAGAAAATAAATAAATAAATAATTGTTTCAAATTGTTTGAAAAAGTTACTAACCATTTGAATACCCTTATCTTATCTAATACCTCGTATAATAATGGAAACCATTCTACCTGGAACTATACTAAATTTTTCTTGCACAACAAAGAAATAATTGTTGTTGGAGTTATTTTCATCTTTTCAATAGTCTATAAATTATTTCAGTTGATATTAAAATCATAGTCACCTTACCACCATTCTTTAATTAACTCTTCCATCATCATTTCGATTTTAGTGACCTTTTCAGCCATGAAATGTCTAAGAAATTCATTATTAAGCTTGATTTCAAGCTTGGTACATAAGCTCTATGTATTTTGGTCTGAAATAACCTACTACTTCTCTCCTATCATTCACTATGGTATGATTATTAATACCAACATAGGATATAGTCCAACATACCATAATTGTATATTAGATGAGAGAAAGCCTTGCTGCAACCTTTTGTAGAGATGATAGTTGGACACTTTCAAACCCATTTGTAGCTTCCTAATATTCATTTGAAAAATCTCCTTCCTTAAGAAATTTAAATATGTCTCTCTATCTTCTACACTTAATGCACATTTTGTAAGAGGTGTCTGAAAACAAGGCCAAAATTGAATTGATCACATCATCTCTCCTATCAACAGTATTTATTTTCTTTCCATATATATTTAGATATTTAGAAACATGTTTTGAAACCTACGACATTATTCAAAGAAATATAAATTAACAACATTATAGTGATGGAATAATAAAAATATAACTCTTTAAAAGCTTAAGCTTACTTTTGCTGAAAGAAAAGCCAATATTCATTTGCCAGGTTAGTAAAAACTTGCAATTTTATGAACCATAAGTAATAACAGCCCAAACAAAATATAATGCATATATATTTTTTTTGTTATAGACCATATGTGTCACAAATAACACTTATTTACCATCATATGAAAGCCATGAATGGAGCCATTATTTTTGTCCAATATTTAAATGAAACTTCAAAAAGAAACCAATTGATTTAAAATGGTTTTTGAAAACAAAATCATGCCCTTAACTAAAGGGTGATTAAAACTAAATTTATTTCGTAATCGTATCTTTTCCTCATTTAAAATCTAGACTTGTCTTAATCAACCTCAATAATTATATCATAATATCAATATATCATTGTCAATAATTATATCATACTATCAATATATCATATTTTTAATGACTATGGTAGTATAAAATATCTTGATATTTCGATATTTCAATATTGGGTGACAAAATTGAGCCAAATAAGATGTTATTAGACTACCAAAATATGAACACGAGTGACATCTATCACTATACATATTAGCACAATGCACTAAGGTGTTATTAGACTACCAAAATATGAACACGAGTAACATCTATCACTATACATATTAACACAATGCAATACGTCGATGATTATTACATATCAAGGAATGAGGTTGTGCAATGAGCTGGCATATTGGAGATTGGAGTATCATAGTTTTGAAAATTTCTCTTTCAAGGAAAATGTTGAGACTCACTATCAGAAATATGGGATATTTGTTATATTGAAAATATTAGGATATTAGGTGACCCAAACATATCATATATTTAAGTGATGAACACAATAATTCAATATCGAGGTATCAAGAAACCAAGTTATTGTTTACTAAAATAGAAAGAAAATGTCATTTTACATATAATTTTGTAACGATATTGGATATGGCCACTTACTAGGTTTCAAAATGTTAAGAACGAAACAAGGGTTGAGGAAACAATATCTGATATAGGTCAAAAATTGAGGTTTTTGAAAGAAAACAAGCAAACAGTAAAAATGAAAATTTGAGACTTTTTGAATTTTGTGTTTATTAATATTTACAATTTTATCATAATGTCTTAGTGAAATAATGTTTAAAAGAAACATAGAAGTAATGCATAGGTTAAGATGAATATGTCTCACTAATACCTTTATTCATGGATTATGATCATGTATATCTATATGCGTTATAATAGGCACATATTTTATAGAAAATATTCTAATTATCTTGATTTTGTAATTCCTATAATCATTCTCATGAATTGGTAATTATTCATTTTTCCAATTATTTTTATCATTGGTATTTAATGGAGAAATGAATTGTATACATTTCCCATGTTGCCTCTACCTACTAAGAATTTATCTTTTTTCTAATAAATAAGTTATCGTTTTCATTATTATTGTCCAGGGTTGCGGCTTGTGTAGGGGAGCAGACAGCGGAGGGTGAACAACAATCAGTGCAGACAGAGGCAGATAGAGAGCCCTATGAAGGGCGGTACAGGAGGGGGCTCCAACAGAGCCAAGAAGCCTCTAGAAAATGCTAGGGGAACAGGGGTGGAAGGAAAAATAAATATGGAAGAGGAAATAGAAGAACCCATATATAAGGATCAATATGGCACAAAAGTCAAAGAGGTAGAAGACAAAAAGCACAGAACTAAAGACAAGAAAAGCAAGGGACCCTACAAACCCAAAGCAGAAATAACTCCTAGGGTTATTTTAAATAATCCAGAGATGCAGGCACACATGGAGTACATGGGGATGTATGCCATCATTTGTAAGTTCATGGGACTATGGACCACTGAAAAAGCTTTACGTTCGTGGATTAAATACCACTGGAAACCTAAAAGGAGCGTAGATCTCATCTTAGGTCTAAGGGATTCTTTATGGTGGTGTTCACAAATATTGAAGACAATGATAGAATATTTGAAGGAGGGTCTTACTTCTATGCTGCTGCGGGGCTCTACATGAGACCATGGATGTTGAACTTTGTTCCAGAAAAGGAAACTTTTACTTCAGTACCGGTCTAGGTAAGGCTCTATTCTCTACCTCTTGATTACTAGCAAAATGAATCGTTAACAGCCATAGGTAATAAATTAGGTCGCTATTTTAAAGCCTCTGAAGCCACTAGAAGGGGGGAATATACTTCCTTTGATAGGATATGGGTGGAAATGGATCTATCAGGAGCTCTACCAGATGAGGGGATCTTCGAAGTTTTTGATGAAGAATGGGTGCAAACTGTAGATTATGAGCACATTTCATTCAGATGTCGCAAATGCCATGAACATGGACATCTTTTCAGAGATTGTCCGCTCAACAAAGAAATAAAAAAAAATCAAAATCAACACAAAAAAAGAATGAGATAGGTTCGGGAAAGAGGTTAATCGAAGTAAAGTAGGTAAAAGAGGATCGAAAAATCAGTAGTGCGAAGGACAACAACTCAGGCAGAACATTTTCCAAGTGCTTTAGGAAGAGGAAGAGATTACTAAGGAAGATCAAGCGATGAAAGGGAGTACTGTAGAAAAGGAGAAGGAAGAAAAACTGGAACAAACACAAAATATTGAGTACCAGAAAGAATGCACTATGAGCGATGGTGAACAAGAAATGGATTAGGAAATGACCCAGAATGTTACGGACCCAGAGGACCATGAACTAATAGAAATTCTTTACAAAGAAAATCTAGACCTAGGAGGATTCTTGAGGTAGGGAAATATGGGGGGAGTGGATTCGCTACCTCATGAAGGACTCAACAGAATACAACAACTGTTTCTATGGAAAATGAAGACTGAGGAGCTACAGCAAGGGAACAACATAGATAGGCAGGACATCCGAGGAGTGAAAATGATGAAAACTACTCTGGGACTAGCTAATATAAACCCCGACAAGAAAAGGGGTAAGAAAGAGTAGAATGAACTCTTGATGGAGTGTGGAAAGTTGATGATTGTTTCAGGTAAGATGAAAGATCTAGCCAACTACTCCTTTACAAATCTTTTATAATGAAGTGGATATCTTGGAATATTAGAGGTCTAGGGAGTAAGAGAAAGCAGAGAATGCTTAGTAATAGAATGAAACAAGAAACGCTAGATATAATGTTCATCTAAGAAACAAAATGTTCCATTCAAAAGGTAAGACAAATTCAGAGAAAATAGCTCAATAGCTATGAGTTTCTTGAAGTAAAAGTAGAGAATACATGAGGGGGCATACTCACTCTATGGAATCCCCACAAAATAGGCATTCTGGATGCTGAGGCTTCTAGAAATTATTTATCAGTTATTATTCAACCGGTTGGAGAAAGGGACACCTTTCTGGTCACAAATGTTTATGGTTCTCAGAGATTAGATGACAAACTTAGGTTTCTAGATACCCTAGTGCATCTCAGGGATAGACATGCAGATATACCTTAGATCATGGGAGGGGATTTCAACATGATCAAATACCTTTCAAAGAAAAAAGGAGGAACAAGATCAGTAAAGACTCCTTGCCTTTCCAAACCTTTTCTGATAATATAAATCTTGTGGATACTAATTTGAATACTGGCCTCTTTACTTGGAATAACAGGAGGGGAGGAGATTCCCTTGTTGCCTCAAAGCTAGACAAATTCTTCATCTCTAAAAATCTCATGCTGAATGGTAAAGATGTAACAGCGCGAGTTCTTCCCTTTGCAGGCTCAGACCACTAGCCAATTCAATTGGAAACCAAGGGTATAGGCACTCCTAGGAACAAACCTTTCAGATTTGAAAATATATGGTTGCCACGCCCAGACTTCACAAGCAACGTTGAAAAATGTTGGTCAGGAGACTTGCAGATTTAGGGGACCAGAATGTATCTTCTTCACAAAATACTGAAGCACATCAAGCTCTGGCTTAAGGAATGGAACAAGAAGGATTTTGGTAATATTTTTGAAGAAAAGACAGTAGTTGAAAACAAAATGCACATTCTCAACCAAGCTCTAATCAAGGAAGGCTTTCATAAAGATATCAGTGATCAAGCGGATAAACATTATCAAGAATGGGAGAATCTATGTAAACAAGAGGAAATATTTTGGAGACAGAAGTCCAGAGTTCAATGGCTCAAAGAAGGAGAGTGTAACACCAATTTTTTATAGAACCACCATGGCCAATAGAGCTCACAATAGAATCTCTTCGATCAAGAATGAAGCATGGGAACTTTATACCTCCCATGATGCTATTGAATCTGTGTTAATCCACCACTTCCAAGGTATAACACATGAGAATAATTCAGATAGAGAACAACACATCAGGGAAGTCACTAGCAATGTACCGAAACTCGTGTCTAGAGAGGACAATTTCAACCTAATATACCAGTAATGAAAGGGGAGCTAAGTGAAGTCCTCACAGACATGCAGAATGGCAAAGCACCAGGCTAGGACGGTTTCAATGTGGACTTTTTCAAAGCTTGATAGAATATTGTTAAGTAGGACATTTTGAATGTTGTGGAGGACTCCAGGTCAAACAAAACCATTCTGAAAGCACTTAATACATCCTTCATAGCCCTGATCCCCAAACAGGAGATTGCTCATACACCGGATAAATACAGACCCATAGCCCTATGCAACGTAATCTATAAGATTATATCCAAGATTGTTGCTAATAGACTCAAGCCTTTACTTCTGGTTCTTGTATCAGGGGAGCAATCAGGTTATGTGGAAGGCAGACAAATTCTTGATAACATCATTCAAGTGCAAGAAGTGGTCCACTCTTTAACTAGTAAGAAGTAGGTGGGTATGATCATGCAATTAGATATTTCCAAACCTTATGACAAGGTAAGTTGGGTCTACCTCAAGAAAATGCTAATTGCATTTTGATTTGATCATAACTGGGTTAGATGGGTAATGGCACTGGTGACCTCCTCCAGTTTTTCTATATTGGTTAATGGCTCTCCCTCAGAGATATTCAGTCCATCAAGAGGCCTCAGACAGGGTGACCCGCTCACCCCCTTTCTTTTTATCATCATGATGGAAGGACTAGGTAGAGCTATAAAGCAGGTGGAATCATCAGGAAAGATCAAAGATCTGTGGCTTACTGATAATGGTAAGGCCCTCACTCACCAAAAATTTGTAGATGATACCATTTTACAGGGAATCCCCGCAGTCCAAGAAGCATCAAACTACAAAAAAATTATCAATCTTTTTGCCTCGGCTTCAGGTATGGAAGTTAATCTCTCTAAATCTAAAACCTTTTTCTTCAATACCAATATTGCTATTCAGAAAAACATCTCCAAAATTCTTGGCTTTCAAAGGGACTCCCTTCCTTCAAAATATTTGGGAGTTCCTCTACCTGCAAAACGAATGCTCAAAAGTATATGGGAACCTTTGATCAACAAGTTGTAGGAAAAAGTCAGTAAATGGACCATCAGATCTTTAAAGCTTGCTAGAAGGTTAGTTATTACAAAAGTAGTTCTTCAAGCAATCCCTATTTTCATGTTGTCATCCCTCCCAGCTCCAAAAGGAGTCCTTTAGAAAATTAGAAATATTCAAAGAAACTTCCTTTGGGGCAGGGAGGAGACTAAGAGGAAATGGGCCTTGGTGTCTTGGGAAAAAATTTGCAAGCCCGAGAACCACAGAGGGCTAGGATTGGATGGTCAAGAGATTCTCAGCAAGGTTCTAGGGGCCAAACTTTGGTGGCACTGGGTTCAACATCCGGAGACTCAATGGGCAAATATCCGGAAAGAAAAATATGCTAGTTCCTCGCAGAACCATGATCTTATAAGAATGTCAGGAAATATAAATGGTTCATATATTTGGAACAAATCCTGGGAGAATAGAAGACTAGTACAAGAGAATAGCTTCTGGGAAATTAGAGAAGGAAATCTTGCTCTTTTCTGGGAAGACAAGTGGAAACAAGAATCAATTCTACTAAAAGAAGACTTCCTTGATCTTAAACATGTGTCAGATTCCCAAGGTTTAATAAAAGTTAAGGATTTCTAGAACCATTCTCATCTTACGGATAAGTGGAGAATTTGGAGAAACATGGATTGCAAAAATAACAATCTCCTGAAAAAAAGAAGCAAGGAAGCTCAGGAAAATAGTAGAGCAAAGGAAAATCTTAGTGGCAAAGGGACAAGACCAACTAAGATGGGGAAATAACAAAGAGGGCACCTTTAATCTTAAGGAAGCAAAAAGCATTCTCCTTGAGCTGGATCCCCCAGTTCCAAACAAAATCTGGCAAAACCTTTGGAGGCACCTAGGGTGGATGAAAATAAAACTCTTCATGTGGGTAGTATACCACAAGAAAATTCTGACTTGGGATAACATAAGGAAGAGAGGTGTTCAGGGGCCTTCAAGAAGCCTGCTCTATGAGGTTCAAGAATAAACTTTGGAACATTTACTCAACAACTAAATTTTCACATCCTGGTTATGGGACTTATTTGCCACAATATTTCAACAATTTGATAGAGACAGAGGAAGCATCATTAGTACCCTCATCAATTGGAGGAAAATTTTTTTGGATAATGAAATTCTAAACTCGGGGTGGGATCTTACACCAAGCTTTATTATATGGAACACTTGGAAGGAGAGGAACAAAAGAATTTTTAAGGAGGAAAAAAAGCCCCCACAACACTTGTTGGAGATCATCCTGAAACAACTCAAGGAGACTATGAGAACCACTATTGACAACTTCCCTAAAATACCTCCCTCTGATGTAGATTTAAATATTATCAGGCAGCTGGGGATGCAGGGGCTCACCCTCCTTGGCCCAGACAGGAAGGTGATTTCTTTGGATACAGAGAAGGAATTTTGGCATCCTCCTCCAAATGGCTATTTAAAATACAACATTGATGGGGCTTCAAAAGGGAACCCAGGAATAGTAGGGTATGGAGGTGTCCTCAGAAATGCAGAGGGAAGTATTGTTTTTATCCTCCATTGCCACCTAGGTACAGCCACCAACAACATGGCTGAACTAATCGCTATGGAACAATGCCTGGATTTATTGAAGCAGGATGACTGTCTCAATGTCATGATAGAGGCAGGTTCAGAGTTAATTATCAAATCAGTGAAAAAAATACATAATGGAACTGTGCCGGATAATGTCTCTAAGCATTGGAAATTAATTTGGGTCTTCCAAAGAATTCAAAGCCATCTTCAGGACCTGTGCATTGTCAGTTTCCACCATGTTCGTAGAAAGGAAAATAAGCCAACGGATCTTCTAGCCAAATAGGGAGTTAGCTGCATAGAGAATAATGTGTTGATGAAGTGGCAGGAGTTATGGCGAAGCAGATTGAGAGCTCTATGCTGCGAGCAGGCGGAAGAAGATAGGGAAGTGTTTAGACTCAAAACCATGGAGACTAGCTCGATTTGGTTTCCCCTGCATGTGTCTTCATTTTCTAAGTTGCTACTCTTTGAACAGAAGAGATCCAATTTTGGAAGCCCAGACTCATGGAGTAAGCGTGACGAAGAGCTTCGTTCATCATGGGCAACGCTTTGATTCCCACAAGTCTTTGCTCGGTGGAAAGACTCTAAGCCTCACAACTCCCCAAATCATGGTGAGGAATTTTAACATTTGCAAGAGGATCCTAGTTATTCGGAAACTAGTGTTGTTAGATTTCGGGGTCTAGATTTGCAAAACTGCCTCCTAGGCAGTTTTCGATTGATCACGTTGCTCTCAAGTGGTAATGCTTTTGGCATTTTTTCAGTGATCCCTTTCATCCTACAACACGTGGCAGGGTGGGGATTCCGAAAACTACCCTCCATCGCTGACTAAAGTGACACCTTCTTGTCCCGCATCAAATCATTCTGATCCATTGGATTCAGTTGTAGTGAATCAACGGTTGACCTGGATAGAGCAACTTGGTGGGGCAAGACCGTTATTCATCGATCTCTTTGGCTTTGCATCTTTCTCCTCTACCGTCAATCTTCTTGATTTTATGGGGCAGACCTATTGGTTTGGGTTTTCGTGGGGTTTTCCGAGGCATAGACTTTAGTCTTTTTAGTTAATTCTTAGGCTTGAACTTTTAGATGTAAAGCTGTAAGGTTTAGCCCTCGGTGGCCTAAGCTTTATTTCTTTTCTGTTTCTTTGACGTCAGGTGGACGTTTGTATATATTGTACACTATTTTTTGACTCAATTATATAGAAGGATCCATACTTGCTTCAGCAAAAAAAAAGGTTATCATTTTCATTATATTACATCAAATCAATTCTTTTGATTGAATTTTTTTCTTCTCACAAAGTAATGCTAAGTTCCATTGTTCTCTAATATTTCATGATAAATTAGATTTTTTTTCAATTTTATTTTGGTTTGATTATCATATTCCATCAATGTGAGTACTCCCTATCTTTCTCCCATGTCTTTAAGAATACAACCAAATTTCTTGTAGGCAACACTTCCACATGGTGGGAGTTTGTTTGAGATGATATAGTGCTTTATTTAACATACATACAAGATGTTCTTCCAAAACCTTATAGTTGAACAAGATACACATATTTTGTTTAATTAACCATTCAAAATTCCTCACTTGATATAAAACTAATATAATTCCAATTTCACTTATTATCTAATAAAATAGTTAATATAATGCATTTATTTCAACTACTAAAACAACTGTGTCCCTATAATTTATTCCTTTTCTCTATCTCTGTGAATATTATTTTGCAACCCATATAGATTTAAAATTATATACATTACCATAAATATTCAGATTAGATTTGAAAAACCATTTAAGCCAATAATAATTTTATTGTATAAATTCTAAAGTTTAATTATTCATTACAGAATCATTTTCCAATTTCGTAGCATGATCAATTCCTTATGACTTTTTCCTCCCTCAAAATTCAATTGTTCTTCTACACTCATATCATGAGTCATCATATGATAATATTTATAAATAATAGGCATTTGAATTTGACCCATTGATCTTCTTAGTTCCTCACTTCTTTCAAATGTTACTCCACACTTTTTTGGTGTACTTTGGTTTCTTGTAGCTTTAGTGCTACTATGATCATCAACATCGTCTTATTGATCTTTTATTTGTTCTACTTTTTCACTTGTAATGCTTTTTCTAAGGAAGTTTACAAACATATTGGTCATCTTCATTTTTAAGCTCATGAAGTATAATATCCTTAATTCTTAATTCTAGAAATTTTATGAGTAAATAAATTTTGAAAAATTTATAGACAAAAAATACCCAATAAAGATACATTTGGTTGGATTTGCATCAAGTTTCTTTCTATATTTTTTTACAATTTTCAAAGAATTACTTACTCCCAAAAAAATTTCAAATGATTAATAAATGATTTATAAGTATATAATCCTTCATAAAGATTTTTATGCTCTAAAATTTAGGTTGAACTTTTATTTTTGAGATAAACAACAATACTTATTACTTCATCACAAAAACTATGGCAAAGATTCTTACTTTTAATAATGATCCAAGAACATTAAACCAAGGTTCTGTTGTTTTCTTACCAAAACCATTCTACTGTGTAGTGTGTGAAACTATGCATTATCAATCCTACTACCCTTAGGATATTTGATGAAATTTCCATACAGAATTTCATATTTTTGAACCATGAAATCTATGAACCATGCATCTAAATAATTTTTTTTCTAATACAATTGCATTTCATAATACACAACTTGATATTTATGTTATCATTAGTTAATGCTGTTTCTTTTTTAACAAAATTATGTGCATGCCTTTTATAATGGGACTAATAAAACCTATTTTTCCTACATTATTTATCATAATCTCCAAATTTACCACAATAATAACATGAGTTATTCTTATTCACATGTGTATTTGTCCTTGGTGATGTAGTTCTTTTCCATAATTTTACATTACACTTCCCTCCAATGATTATTGTTCATGTCTTAATTTTATATCAAATTTGGGGTTTGGAAATCAATGGAAAACCCAAACATTGAAACCTACCATCAATTTTTTCCATCAATTACTCTTATTTTATTAAAAATCCTATCAAATAATCAAACAAAGGAATTTTTTTCTCTTGTTACAAGACTAGAAATAAAAATCTTATATTCATATAACATACCAATTAACATAATAGTAACCAAATCATTGCTTCATATCACCTCACCAATATAACCAAGCTTATCTTTTGATTGAGTAATTCTAGATAAAAAATTACTTAAATTTTCATTTTTTATTTTTATTGATTGCCTTTTAAAAAAATATCCAATTTGGATAGATCCTCTCATACAATATTTAAATATCTCCTATTATGTTTATTGTGACATTTTTACACTCAGTTTTATGAGGAATATTGTTATCTTTTATGAACATGACTAAGATAACATTTGTCTTGGTTTCTCTTCTTTTTCCAATGTTTAACTAAGGATACCTAGGTTGTTGGCTTCATCTTTGCATGCATTTCGCCAAACATTATCCCTTTCCATTAAGTTTTGCATCTTAAGTTTTCAATTTACATAATTTCCTATCTAATGTATTTGACTCATATAAAAATAGAAACCTATAAAAAAAATTGAAATCCTTGGAAACAATTATATGATATTAAAAATATTAGTTACCAATCAACCAATAATTTTTTTGAAAGAATGATTGAATTAATTTTAGCTAATTCCTTCCCATCTACTTTTACTACCCACCTACTTTTACTCCCAAGCTATGATTAGAACATGGTTAACCTAGTTGACAAAAATATGATACTTTTCAAAAGAAATTATTAGACCTCGAAAACGAGGGATACCATTTATAACCCTTTAGAGGAGTACATTAAATGTGAGAAACATTTGTATCCTATGCATTATGCACACACATTTATGGTAATGGAATTGTTATAGGCCTGCTTTAATTAGAACTAGCTAGATTGTTGCAAGCAATATTTGAGATTGTATCCACTAGCATTTCCTTATAAATTCTTACTATATAGGTGACTACCTTTTATCAACTGAGTCAAATTGTGATTTTTGTTTTTTACCCTTTTCAACAACATTATTGACGATGATGACACTAATTTTCTCTTCCTATAGCTATTAAAAATATTCCACACAACAAGGTGGGAAAATTCTCTTTATAGTTGTAAGTATAATCCTAATTGTTAGGTTCCCCAAAGGATGACATTCTGAACTCCATATTTAATCCATAGAATATAATGACCTTTATTCATATAAAGGGAAAATTGGTTGGTAAACAACTTCAAGTTTTCAATTCTTTAAATGTATAATGTATATCACATCATCAAAATGAGTCTTGTTATTTGTAGAAATAAATATCCTTATTCGGATCATTTATATAAAATCAAATCTAGTTTAACTCTTAATTTTCATCTTAAAAAATAAACTTGACAAGTTAAGAAATAAAGAGTTACCAAACTCAGTTCTTCCGTGGCACATACAAATACCAAACTCAGTTCTTTCTTGGCACAGACAAATATTCATTGAATAGATAAAAACAATTAAGAAATTGAATAGTGGAGTAACGACGAAAAAAATAAACTTGACAAGTTAAGAAATAAAGAGTTACCAAACTCAGTTCTTCCTTAGCACACACAAATACCAAACTCAGTTCTTTCTTGGCACAGACAAATATTCATTGAATAGATAAAAACAATTAAGAAATTGAATAGTGGAGTAAAATGGTTACAAGTAAATGAATGCTTAAAATTGAATCCTTGAATCATTCTCATGACCCCTTACTTGGGCTATAATACCAAAGACTATAAAGAATGCACACATTGAGAATATTCTCTCTAGCCACTACCTTAATTCATTGATTATAAGAATGTATTTACATATGATATGAAAATAGGTACGCCATCTATTACTAATATTTTAACAATATTGATATCATAACTACCAACATTATGATGAATTGCCAATTATTCATGGTCATAATTGTGTCTACCATTAATATATCAAAGTGGTTATTATTTTCAACAAAATTCCCCTAAAAATTCTTTTATACACGTGAAATATAAAATATAAGTTTACTGATAAACTTGGAGAAGTATCCTTTAATGAAATATGTTTTGTGGCTTTCCTACTTGAGTGTGCAAGAAAGGAAAAGAGTGAAAGCCTACACATGGTTACAAGAAACAAATACATCAACAATCAATGTTATAAAAAAAAATCGGACAAGGCGATAAATAGTTTTTGAATTTATATGCCACTTGCATAAGATATTTCCAATATCTTTTAATAGTATCAAAATATACACAGTATTGAAGTTATAACTTCTATTTTGTTGTACTATATCCAATTTCATATTCAATAATATGTAGAGATTATTATGAAGTGGTTTCTATGTAGATTCATAGAACAAATTTCATAATGGAGCTAGAATTACTTGTCACGTAGATAGTAATCACAAATAGGGAATGGAATATATGGAACCAACTCCACACTTCCTTTTCGTAGAAAATTTTCTTTGCCTCAACATGAATAAGGAAAGAATAAATAGTTTTGAGATTAGGTCTTCTCGTTGTTAGACTCTTCCCTTACTGAATAGTGTCTTCAACTTAGCATGAATATGATAAAAATAGAGGGCTTGGTGTAAGTCTTAATAATATATAGTTAATTAATACCAATAATTTTTTAGTAATATAAAAAATATGTAATGGAACAAACATACCCACCTAATATATTGACACAAAGATTTTATTTTGGTAACTAGAACTATGAAAACCAGAAATATTTTTCAATATATATTTTTCTTTGATGTGTTACAATATTCTCTCTCTTATATATATATATATATATATATGAGAGAGAGAATATTGTAATACTGCAAACAAGAATATACATTGATTTTTTTACCTATATATATTGACATGTCTATAAATTACCAATCCATTACCATAGATTAGAATAAATCCTTAGTTCCTTAACCATAATTACACAACCATGGGCTAAACCATCATGCATGACAATGTAACAACACTCGTTAAAAATCCATGTAAAAATATATAAGACCAAGGTCATGGGACACGTATTCCAAGATGAATGTTGGGAAAAACATCCTAGTGTGGGTTTTTACTCGGTTATTATGGCTAAAGAAATTGGAAAAGGCTTTGGAAAGGAAAGAGTCATTAATTTTCATTTTATTTATCAAAATAAAGGAAAATAAAAGAAAAGTAAGGTGTAAGGTCACAAGTTGCATGTGAGGAGGAAAATGAAGGAAAGTAACTAAAATGAAGAAAATAGAGGCCTCATTAATAAAATAGATTATGAGGATCAGTGGGCAAGCTTAGTGAATGTAATATTTTTTTAGTTCAATTTTGGAGCTCTCATTCTGTTCTCTCTCTCTCATACTCTTAGACACTTAGAGTTTTCTTAGAGAACTCTTGAAGAGTGTGGCATACTTGGATGGTTGGAGCAAGAAGGTAAAGAAAGAACATGAAAGTGCAAGAGGACATCAGTATCATTAGTTACATCAGGTTTTTCTTATATGTACCAAGTTGCATGTATGTTTTCTTCACTAGTTTTGGCATGCATGGCACATGCATGTGGTTTATTGGTCATGATCTATCATTTGCATGGAGGATTTCCTCGACTGGTAGTGGATTTTCCTATCCTTGCCATTTCGTGGATATCCATGGTGTTGTAGGTTCATTTCTTTATTTTTCAGGTTGGTTTTAATGTTTCCTTTAGCTTGGGTTGAGTTACTAGTTCTTGGAAGCCTTATATGGACAAATGCTCTCGAAGCCCTGTAAGTCCTAAAAACCCTTGGTGGGTTGAGTTACTAGTCCTGGAATCCCTGGTTGGAAAAATGCTCTGGAAGCTCAACGAAAACTCTAGGTTGAGTTACTAGCCCTCGAAGCCTTGGTTGGAACAAACGGTATGGAGCCCTTGAAGGCTTATGTAGACACCAATCTAGTGACAGTTTGTGATGTACGACTGAGAGGGGAAATCACTATGTGATGGGTTGAGGTGGTTTGGCCTTTGCAAGCCCTATTTCAATTTCGATGGATTGTTCCAGGAGATCCCACATTCATGCTTGGAATATGGAACGGGGGTGAGTGGCTGAAAGAAATATTTTTTTCATCCTTGTCTATGGTCGAGTGGTTTGTGGAAGTCCCAAACCTAGTTGGCCTATGCATCATTAATATGAGGTTATTTCTCCTTCTTAATTCACGAGTATTATACTCGTTTATATGTGGATTATATGGCCATTGTTCCATTGGTGTTTTTGTTGTTATTATGTTGGTTATGAACATGTATTATGAGAGTGGCTAATTATGGCCCTCATCATGCTTTTACTAGTAAATGAATAAAAAATGTGTCATGGCCTAATAGATGAAATTGAAGCTAATTTATAGAGGCATCAATGCTTCTTAGTTACTTTTAGATAAGTATAAGACCCATATTTTTAGTTATGTTGTTAAGACATGTAGCTTTCGTTTTTGTGACATGTTTGAAGAAATGTTTGTCATGGCTATTAGGGGTCCAGTCTAGTACTTGTTGATTTTTTTGAAAATGTATATTAAAGGTGTCGTTTATTTTTCGGAAGTGACCTAGGCTCTAGGCCTCAAAAAGTGGCACAAATCCTAGATTCTTAGGCACAACACTCAGGAAAAAGGGTCCCCGTACATTCCGTTAACCCTTTTATGGGAGCGTGTGGAGCCTTTTAGACGCACCCTTGTCCATATCAAGGGAGTGTCCAGGGGTTTAATGCATTAAAAATCCAATTAGTCTCAGGCACTGGTTACTTGAGTGGTTGGGATGGCTCCTTAGAGTTCTGTTGCTGACGTGGAAGGCTTGTGTGATGTGTTCCATGGTTCCACTTCCTTAACTGACCTATAGGGATTCAAATCATATCATATTAACTTCTCATCACATGTTACGCCGATTTCCTGGTTAATTGGGTAGATGTGGGAGGATGGTGTTACAAAGTGGTATTAGAGCATGGTTCAACACTTGGATTGGATGAGTAGGATGTGTTTTTCATGCATGCATGTAGGTTGTATATGTGCTTGTTATGTATGCATGGTAGTAGTCATTGTTACAGTTGTGTTTCCATATAAGAGTTTATGATGTTGTTGTTGGTATATGTTTGTCATGAATGCATGTCGGTTGTATATGGATTTTTTATCCATGTCAGTGTCTATATGTTGTTATGCATACATTGTCATGGTTATGGTTGTTCATGTATGGTAGGTCAAACATGCATTGTGAGGTCATTGCATGCAATTAGGTCATCATGATGATATTGGTATGTGATGATGCTAATGTGTTGGCTAAGATAGAGTAGAAGATGCAGATCATTAAAGTGAAGTTGCAACATTGGACCTTGAGGAAAGAGAATGATGTCATACAGGTTTGTATGTTGGGCGTGCAGTTATGTAGGTTAAGGATTGTTATATACATTATTATTATGTGTATGCCCTTCATTCTATTGATGGTATGGTTACATACATGATAGGTTGTAGTTGATTAGTGTAGTTATATGCACATGTGTGAGATAGTCATGAATGATAGTAACTTGTGGTTGCATCCATTTTTGTTGTTGTTTTATGTTAGATAACTTGATGATTAGGTTATATGTTGTTGATGAACATGTTATATGTTAAATTATTCTTGTTATATGTCATTTAACTTAATGATTAGGGTTATAGCATTACATCATTGATGTTATATGTATGATGCTAAATTGGATTGGCCTACACAGATGGTTAGTGTTATGACATTCATGTATGAGTCAATTTATTTTTGACATTGTCTTGTACTAATCTAGACTCATCCTACATATGTGATTTATATGCATGAATGACACTTTTTTATGAGTTTATGATGTGAACATGTTAGCTAGTTACTATTATGGATATCATTACCTTGTTTAGGTTTGAGTTAATGTATTGTGAGGTTATATCATGCTAATATAGATTTACTATGCAGATGAGATAACCTCCCCTGAGATACATTAAGGTATGAGTTTGATTATGTCGCTTATTTCGTGTTTGAGCGTATAATGTATATTATGTCATCTAGTTTATTTATTTAACATGGTACATTTGCAGGTTGGTTGAATGTTTGATGAATTTATGAATACGAGTATGTGTTCAAATGCTCTTGTTTTAAGATGATTGTACTAACACATATGTGCTGAGACAATTTATATGTACTTGATTGTAAATGGATGACAGTTGTAGCATTATGCCTAATTACTATGAGTTGACTATGGATTATGGCCTCATTGTTAGTCTTAATAAAGGTTGATTTGAAATTCATAGATATGATTGTCTTGATATTTGGAACATGTGGTTGACATGTGTGAGCAGTTGTAGGGTAAAATGCTTGGTATTAACATGACAAGATAGTAGTCAATATGTTTATATAACTATCTATTGGGCGATGTGAGAGTATGTAGTAAGACTTAGTTACAACAAAGTAAAGATAAAAGAAAGGAATTAGGTGAGAATTCTTTTGGCTATGCTTAGAAACTACAATTCCAATCAAATGAGTGATTTGCATACATGAAGTCTCCTTAACCATAATTTTCCTGAAATTATGTGGATATGTGCTATATTCATGAACATGTATTTGACAAGAATAACAACTCGTGTCTAGTTATGGTTAGATTTGTCAAGGGAATTGGAGTCCCTTTAGACATGACACATATGTTTTTAGCTACAAGAAAACATGCTTGGCATAAAAAGGTAAGATAATTAGTGTATTGTTACATTTATTTATGCACTTAAAGTTATTTGATATGGTAGTATGATATAGAAAATTGCATGGAAAAGAAATTTCCACGGAATATTAAAGAAAGCTCGGGTTGAGATTTCACCTGGAGGCATTGGGAACCATGGGGATGGAGTCATGGTGTGTGTTTCTAGTTTTGTGCTTTTAATATTTCTGATTTGGTTGCGCTTGATTGAATCTTTGTTATTTTTTTTGCAAGACCTTGGCACTTCGTTTGCAGAGTCGTATTGTTATTTTCTTTCATGGTTTTGTTCTTATTCATTTCTTGTCTTTCCTTTTATGTTTTGAGTCTTGGGATATTTTTTGGGAAATAGGAAAGTTAATGGAGTTCAACGAGATTTGTGTGGTATCCAATAAGACCTAGATGAAGCTCACTGCATGTATAAAGGCAACTAAAGGTAACAGTATGATAGTCAGCTAGGTTTGTTGGGTCCATTAGTCTAAATGGATGGTGGTAGGACAACCATGAGAAAGATATCAGGAAAGGTAAAGTGAATGGATGTGAGGCATTCGATTCCTTGGTTATGTTGGGAACAATTTTTCTCAGTTTTGTGGATGTTGTTCATGGATAAAGGGAGTTATCTTAACCTTGAGCTTATGATATTTTGTAATTATGTTTTGATCATGTTCATGCTATTGTTTATATATATGCATGTATATATATGTATGTATGTTTGTTGTTGCTTGACGGGATCATGATTTTTTTATGTTGATGTTTATATGTATATATACATGTATCTATGCATACTATTGTCTCACAGGGTCATCAGGAATAGTTCTTGTGGAGGAATGACTGCTTATGCAGGTCAATGACATCAAGAGATTCTTCGTTCTCGAGCAATCAAGTGAGAAAAGTAGCCTAACATATATTTGAGGTCAGTATCATGTGGATATGAATTGAGATTATGTGATTATATGTTTATGTTTGTGTTATGGATAGGCTAATGTGTAGAGATACATTAGTGGAATGAAAACAACATGATTTCTGGCATGCTAGGATAAGCATGGATGGTAGAGAGACAATGGAAGTAATGTTGGTTGGTAGAGGAAGTATGGTTTTGGATGTGCACTGCTATTGTTGTTTCTATGTTGTGCATGTTTTATATTTAGTGATGGTACCTATGGTGATGTAAAATATGATATATGTAATATTGTGTACATATGGTGTTGTATGTCTACTATATATATTGTGTTGTGTGTATATTACATATGCAGTGTTGGTTATAGATGGTGCTATGTACATGTTGGATATGTGGTGCTATGTACATATCGTACTGCATGCCTGTTGGATATGCGGTGTTGTGTGCATGTTGTACATATGGTACTATGTACATATGGTGTTCTGTGCATGGTTGTACATGTGGTTTGGTGTGCACGCGGTGTTGTGTACATGTTGTATAGGTGTTGTTGTGTGAAGGTGGTGTTGTGTACATGTCGTGCATCTGGTGCCATGTACATGTGATGTCATGTACATGTCATGTATGTGATGTTGTATACATATGGTATTGTGTATACGTTATATAGGTGGTGTGGTGTACATGTGGTATTGTGTACATGTTGTGTAGGTAGCGCTGTGTACATGTGATGTTGTGCACACTTTGTCTAGGTGGTGTTCTGTACAAGTGGTATTATGTACATGTTCTATATATGGTATTGATGTACATGTTGTGTTGCAGGAATGGAGTACTATGTATGTGCATTATGTGGTCGTTGTATTTTGACAAGTGTATTAATTGCGTTGTAGTTTTTGTACATATTTGTGTTTGTCCATACATCGGGTGTAGGTGTATGTATTGTGTTGTGTTGTACACTAGGTGTAGGTCTTTGAGTTGTATGTCAAGTATAGGTGCATGTATTGCATGGTGTTGTATATCATCTATGGTTGTGTGTGTGGGATGTACACTATGTGTATGTGTATATGGTTGAACAGAAGGAACTGGGTGTTTCTCGGGTGTGGCAACCGATCTGGTGTGTGTATGGAATAAGGACAAAGGTAGAAGATAAGGATTGCTTAGACGTTAAGTATGAGTATTTTATTTTAGTTTTATTATGCATGTGATTTATTATTTTGGTCTATGATGATTACATGTGATCTATTATTCTAGTTTATGATGGTTACATGTGATTTATTATTTTGATCTATGATTGTTGTGTTTGACCTAACATGATGTGATATGTTTATACATGATGATTTGGTCAAATATGCTAGTTTGACTTGTTGTGACATGAAGCGAACATAATTGCAAATGTACCTTGTTGATGGGCCACCAATGAGGCATGATTTGAAGTTATTCCAGTTTATTTTGAATCTAATGGAAAAATTATGTGCTTGGTACAAGAAAGCATGAAATGCCTAATTGGGTGGTCAAAACTAATGATAAGCATTAGCAGCATAAACAACATAAATTACAACAGGTAGTAATATGTTGATAAGGCATATAGGAGTAGGGTAATTGTGGGACACTGGTACCCATTAGTGTCCATTGATTTCCATGAGCATGTTATGACTAGTATGATGGTTTTAAGGCAGGGATATGCCTTGGTTTTTGGAAATTTTGATGCCTTGCCTAGGGATGGACTACCTAATATGGGGGTGCCACCGGAACTTGGAAGGTGTGTGACTGCATGGAAGGGGGTGATTGGATTGCCAGAGGGACTATGTAGCAAAGAAAGGAACGTTGGGGATGGATTATCTTTGGTCATTAGCATTTCCAGATGGAATTTGATGCATATTGGAAGTGTGCCTTGGAACAATCAGTAAGTAATTGTTCACTGAGAGGACAAGTGGCACAAGATTATTGCATTGGAGATTGGATGCAGATTTGACCTTGTAGTGGATTCTGGACTTCCTGTGAAGGAGTTGAATCTTGGTATTACTTTGAGGGTCGAGGTGTGAGCCTTTGGATTCCCTTGTTGTAGATGCAAGCATTGTATCCTATTATTTGGTGGTTGAGAAAATTTTCATGTGTGTATGTGTGTATTACTGTAAATATTGTATCAAGATGGATTTATAAAGGTCCATAGACAATATGATTATTTTTTGGGTGAAGAAAAGGTGTATGTGTGTATATGTGGCTATTATTGTAAATACTATAATCAATTATGTTATAAAGCTCTAGTAAACAATATGTTTTTCATGTTTTAGCAGATGGCCATTGTAAACACTGCAACAAGCTATGTTATAAAGCTCCATGGGTAGCCTATTCTGTTTTGAGTCATCTTGTTGGTTATAGGTTTCATTGAACACTGAGGATGGTGTTCCCCCAAGGAGGAGTGTTCCTTAATGATGGAGGGGTTGCAGGCGTTAGAGACAATCTCCCTAATCTGCTAGCAAGTTCTTCTATGTCTTGATCAACTTCCCTTTCTAGTCCCTCTTTAGTATCAGTCATTAACTGATAGTCTCATTGTCCCTCCAATTCCAAACTGGCAAAACAGTGGCTTTATCTGTATCGGCAGTAATTCTCAAACAATTATGCCAACACAATATCGGAGGTCTTATAAGAAGGGTTATACCCCCAACACTATCGGTGATTACTTTGAAAATGGAGGACTTACACAATATAATCTATCGGGCAGTAATTCTAAAGAATTACTTTAACACGCACAAAGCCACACTTTTATATTTCCCCTTTTTCCTTATATCGGCGCTCGCTATCCCTTTGGTATATCGGCGGATTATATGGAACAATGCTCGATATGCCACAGACCCGATGTCCTTATTCTACCGTCTCTATATTGAATTCGGGTCCGATATGTATCGCGATCGCTAAAGCAAAGCTTGTGGGCCCGATATTTTATATGCAATCTTTAATAACTTTGTTGGGTCCTGTTATCGGCGATCGCCACAATTGGCAGCCCTTCCACGTCCGAATTGACGGACCCGACGACCCGTTTCTGAGCCGTTCTATAGGAATTTCGGGTCCAGCCTTTTCGGTGATTTCCGTCGGCGGTTGTTAACACAATGGACCTTACGGACCCGCTGAAACCATTTAACTGTGATATATTATATTTCGGCTCCGGATTTCGGAGCTCTCCAACTTAACTGTTCTGAGGGTTCCTTTCGGACCCGAAAATATTATAAACCAAACTCTATAACAAATCGGCTCTGGGATATTGGAGCTTTTGCAATGTTAAGGCCTCTCTCCCTTCCGACGCGATATTTGGTTCGGATCCGATGGGTTATGAACCAATATAAATAGTTTTTGACATCCGCTACAGTGCCGCTTAATATATGAATCTTTAAAGTAAACTGAAATATTTGCAAAAAATGTAATTAAGGGCCTGCGGACACATAAATGAAAAGGAAAACGACCAAATGCCAGTTTACACAGCAGGTGTATCAAGTGAAAATAGTAAAACAATTTGACACTGTCAATACAAAAACTGATAAATTATGCATACATATTACCAGAACCCATTGGATTAAGAACGCTGAGAGAAAAGTTTCAATAATAATGCTTGGCACTCACTCGTCTCTTCTCTCTCCCCATTGAGAGCTTCGCTGCCTATTTATTTATAACTAAGGATAGGCCTTTTCGGTCCTTATCCGATACAAAGAAAAGCATGCTTTACAGAATGATTTAATCTTGAAAAGCTTTGTTACAGCTGAGAATAAATAACATGTTTTATTGCTAGATTCTATTCTATCTTTTAACTAAAAAAAACATAGAAATTGCAGGCTAAAGGACCCCCAACTACCTTACCTGTAGATTTTTTTGGATTTTTTGAATAATTTGGAAGATTTTCCCCTCTGAGTCACATGCTCCTGTTGTAGAACTGTAACTAGGGTCTCTCACACCACTAATTATTCCACATTAATAAGTCAATCCGGGAACGTTTTGTTATTGCAAGAAGTAGCTCAATCCGAGGCTATTTGTCCGAGTAATGCTTAGTAGTACAGGGTTGAGAAGATCAAAGGAACACAGATGCTAAGCTGTAACTAAACTAACTTAAAAGATGGAGTCACACAAAACAGTTGATCAGTCAAGGGTACGGAAACAATATCCCATCCCTTTAGAAACTGATTAAAGAAGGTAAATTAGAGCATGGACTTATAGGTCTGGGAGCTAAGCAGCGTCTTGTTGAGGCTCACTACAGCGTTAGGCCTTCTCTCACACCAAATCAACAAAGGCAGGTAAATAAATCAGTGGAAAGTAAAATGGAACAGCGAAATGGAAATGGGACACCAATAAATGGTACAACAGTAAAATAGAACAGCAATAATCAAATGGAATAGCAGTAATCAAATGGAACAGCAAATGGGACAGCAGTAATCAAATGGAACAGCAATCCTTAATGAATTACGAAACAACCACCATCACCCGTATGTACATGATTTACATTAATATAGCAATCTAAGAGTATTGAATGATACAACTATGTTTCTAAACATAATGATGCTACTCTCGAATCCCACAAATATGGTTTAACATAAATCCAATGACAGTAACATTCATATCAGTACTCTGTTACAGAAATGGCTGAATAAAGATACAATCCGACCCTGTGTAAATCCAGTTATACAATGCAAAATCTTTACATAGAGAAATCATTCATTCATTAAACATAACAGAGCATAGCGTATCATATAAAGAATTCATCAGACTGCTAAGCAATAAAGATAAACAAACCACAAATCACCATATAATGATACAAAAGCAAGTGTCCTTCGGAGCCGGGCCCTTAGCTGCCAATGGTACACTGCCTTAGATTACTCCAGACGCAGAGATGGAATAAACACCAAGTCTTTTATATTAATCGCATCCACAAAAGTATAACAAAATCAGGTCTCAATGATTAAAGTTTGTTTTGAAACTGTAAAATTACAAAAACAATCCTCCTCTTGCTTAATGATGTTGTGCCATTATATAACAGAAATGACAGAGATATCTAGATAATCAGAGATAGGTAAAGGAGCGATCCCTCAGGATCGAAGATCCTTAGGGATTCGCTAATCGTTCAATCTTTCCTGCGTTTGCCGAGCCGGTATCCCGCATTCTTTTCCTGGACTATTCAATTCCGATTTTGCTTGATCGTGTCCGCATCCGGTTCCCTACTGGAGGAACAACAGTTATTTTTCCTCTGCTTCTCGCTTTTGGGCGGGAACTCCTTGCTCGCATGTCTTCCTGCATAGAAAACGTCAATTATTAGCACTTGAGCTTCCTTTGTCTATTTTTGCACATTTTATCAAAATCCTTTATCTTCTTCGAATTTCTCATGCAGAAAAGGTTACAATTATTATTGAAAAACCACTAGATTGCTAGTCAAAAGCATACCTTCCAGGTGCTCCACACACCCCCCTGCTTACCCTGTTTCATGGCCTCATGAAAACATTGTAGTTGACATGCAAGGCGGTGAGAGAATAGGCCGGAGAAGGGATCTCGTGAGGAGGCCGACAACCGTGATGAGCAACTAGATTATCAAAGAACTGATCTATTTGATCTGCAGGCATCTCATACAAGGCCTGATATCCGGGTGCAGGGTGCCAAATAATTGGACTGCAAAATCGATACCCTAACCAGGATGGCCCTGCTTGCAGAATCCGTTCCCCATAAAGGTTCAATCGGCTGGCAGCCAGCTCAAAATTCTCATATTTGAATGGTTCCCTGAGCTGGATGCTTGGACTAGAGGTCCGGTATAGAAATTTTGCAGCATCGAGGGCAAGATTTTTAATAGTCAGGAAATATTCCAGACCATTTCGGATCAAGTCTTCGTGCATGGGTCCTATTATCTCAATGACACCTGGGATCCTCATAAGACTCCTATGCTCTCTCCATAGCGTCACTGGGTCTCTAGGTTCAGCTTGTATCCACAAGTCTAGGCTATTTTCTTGTCTCTGAAAGGTGTTATAAGCTCTGAGCCATTTTACCTGATTAACCCCAAGTGAGATGAAGGCTTGGAATTGTATATCGCCAACAAAAGGGCCAGGATTTAAATCAGTTTCCTGGTCTAGCACAAGGTTTTGCAAGTAAAACTCGCACAATAACCTTTGAACCTTAACCCCATAATGCTTGCAACAATCTATAAAATCATTAACAGTGTTGATGTGGATAGGTGCTCCTGCCCTAACGGCTTTTATTTTCAATCTCAAATATCTTTCAAGCAAAAATAAAGCATAATTTTTAGCACGGGCCCTACAAGTCAAAACGTCATTATATAAGGAACACACAGTGTCCATCTGCTTAACAACACTATCTAATCGACGAGTTACCTTAGCAACCTTTTCTTGTTCCTTCTGCCATCCCTCAAAGGCTTGGCTTTCAGATTGACTAATATTCCGAAGTTGTTGTTGTAATTCTTCATATTTCTCCCAGGGGATTGCTTTCTCCCTTAGTTGTTCAGCTTCTTGTTGGGCTTGCTTCATCATCCTGTGCAATTTTCTCGTTTTTGGATCCTTGTTCCATTGAGCCGTAGAGGCCGGGAATTTTGCCTGCAACTTTTTATTGCGCTATTTAGAGTTCAGAACCCGAATAACCCCTGAGGGTGGTGCCTCTGTTTGGGTTTCGTTATTCTCTTTCTCTTTCTTGACACGAATGAAAGGCTGCTGAGGTCCCCCTACCATTGGAACATCTTTTTGTTCTTCTCTCTTAATTGGAATGTCAGTTTGTTCTCCAGGGTCAAATGGAACAGCAGTCTGTTCCTCTATGTTACTTGGAACAGCACCCTGTTCCTCATTAACATTTGGAACAACAGACTGTTCCTCGGCAGTAGGTCTTCTGATGGGGTTTCGACCAACAATACGGGTTCTTGTCCTTGGGGTTTTTGCTGTAGTGGCCCTCCTCCTTTTCCTTGAGGTCCTTTGTATTCTCAAATCGGCTTTCAGAATTCGAATTTGCTGCCGGAGCCTGGCTATAGTACCCAACAACCTCTGCTGTTTCTTTCTTAATTTCTTAATCTCCTTTGCCTCGGCAGAGGGTTTGACCCTTAAGCCCGCTCCTTCTTCATCTGGGATATCTTCCGACGTCTTGGGGACAGACTGTCCCTGATTGTTGTCTTCAATTTCATTATCATAACCAGGCGGGTTTTCTTCTCCTGCCTTTTCTGCATGTGCTTCCTCAGGTAGTTCTTCCTCTGCGGGACTGTCAGGGACGCCTGCTGTGCTGGAGGGCTGGCCATATTCCCCCATATTGGCCAGAACTGCTGCCAATTCCTCTTCACCTACAGGGTCCTGCAACGGGCTACCCCCTGGCTGTGCTATTTCTTCTTCTTGATTGCCCTGTTCGGTAACCCTTTCTTCCTCAGAGTGCTCATTTTCTTGATTGTTCTGTTCGATAACCATTTCTTCCCCTTCCGGCTGGCCAGTCCCAGGCCCTGATTGCTCCACATTTCCTTCGGAAGGTCCTCCTTCTGGTTCTGGAGGTTCGTCCTCAATTTCAATTGGCTGGGCCGTTGCTTCCTGAATTCTTTCCAACCTTCCTCGTATCCGGGCCAGCCGAGCTGACTTCCTTGGTCTCTCAGGTAGGTCGGGCGTGCCAGCAGGTTCTCTGGGTTCCTCTGGTCGTTCTAGCATATCGGAAGGTTGTTTCCGTTTTGAAGCGGCATGTCTTTCTGTTGTTGTCTTCTTGCGTTTCTCTAATCGTTTCGGCGTGCTAGAGGACTGTTCAGGTTTTGGCGGTGGTGCAGTCGATCCTCCTTCGACTATTGCGATCAATTCCTCCCAAGTGCTTTGCAGTTGAGTGAGACTATGGCTCACTATCAACCGAATCAGCCCATGGTGGCTAATGACTGCATCTGTGTGTTGGGCCTTTCTCAGGTTTCGGGCCGCGTCATGTAGTAGCGAATTTAAAAGTGCAGGGAGATTTACAGAACATTTTCCTTTTAAAACAGCTAAAAGTTTCAAGTGACGAGGTCTTACCACATCTTTTCTCCCTTCGCAGGTGATATAACTTTGTACTGTCTTTGCTAGCTCGGTCCAGGGCTACCCTAGAGTTGCCGGCAGAACTCCTTTTCCTTTGACTGTCAAGCTTTGGCCTTTGTCGTGGAAAATTTCCATAGCTTTTTGTAATCTTTCCTTCTTCGGCGTCCATATGGGTCCAGCAGCTGGTAATCCTGAAACTTCTGCGATAATATCCTCTGTAACCGCTATCCGCTTCCCTCCTACTATGGAGTAATTTTCCTGCAAATTCTGCAGGAATTCCAATGCCACGGCTTCATTTGATTCTTGCAGGCGGCTGAAGTAATTCAACCACCCTACGTTTTCCAGAATTTCGCGAGTAGCAGCGGAAACTGTCAGCTTGCGAGGTTCACTTCGGACTGTCTTTCTGCCCATGATTCTTCTCAGAAATGAAACAGCAACTGCTTGTGGTGTTTACGACACAGAGAGGATGATCACTGAGCATGGAAAAATAAAAAAAGATCGTGGATGGCAATTTCCGTAGAATGGAAGCATCATACCGTTAAACCATGTCACTCCTTCGTACATTGTCTCGCCCGAATGGTGTGCAGCCACGTAATCATAGAGTAATGAGATTACCTTCCCCCCCGCGATCTGATAGGCTGTCCCCAGCCGTTAAAGAGAGGAGCAGCAGCCAATTCAGAGGTCCAATCATAAAGTACAGCATATGAAATTATGCCATGTTTTAGAAAAACAACGAAATGCCAAAACCGAGGCAAAAAGGTAGATCGCGTTTTGCATAAGAACCTGCGTGATATAATGAGGAGCTAGGGGATGGGACGTCTGTCAAGCGTACGAAGTCTCCAGTGGTCACTTTCAGTTCCGTTGCCATGATTGGTGGTACTTAAATATTCATGCGATATATTCATCGGGTGTGACATATGATCTTTGCAAAAGATAAGAGACAGAAAAATTTAGTATCATACCTGTTGGTGTAATTATTACGACTTCTATGCCATTAACAGAGCTCTGCTGCCAACAGGTGTTCATAACCTTGGCAGAGTTGTTTATTTCACCCTCCGGAACCATGATCCTTTGTGTATATTCTGAAGAGTGCTTTGTCAAAATGCAGGACATTATGCTGGCTTGGTGACCAGATAGCCATAATGCCATTCACAAGGTAGGCGCGAAACGTGGTCAGGCCGACTCGCGATGAGACCTCCTGTTCCAAGATTTGCTTGTTAATTTACCTTTGGACCATATCCCTGGTGTGGTGGCCGTTATGGGAATGCCACTTCGCTTCCACCCTTATGATCATGGTAGGCCGGCTCTGAATGAGACCCCCTATCCTGCATTTGACAATTTTCATATTTCGTTTTTGTTTTCTTTTGCAGAGCACCTCTCTTGTTTATTTTCACATAAGGGTGGTTCCGCACTCCTTAAGAGTGGGGAATGGTGGAAGAAGTCTTATGATCCCAACAGATAGATATAAATCGTTCGTTCTTACGCCTCAGTAATGATCAAAAAGATTTTCAGGGGAATCGTCATGATAAAGATCACCAATGACAATGGTACCGGTAAATGACAATGACAGCGAAGATAAAAAAAGTTCACGTCCCTCCTCTTGTCCTCTTATACATACTGGCTTCATAGTGATAGCGATTTATGATGTGCTGATTTCGGTATATCATGGCTTTATGTTCACCGCATAAGTTCATTGTTGTATCTACAAGATTGAGGAGAACATGGGGCAGAGCATCCTCCATAAGGGCAAAAACATGTCGATGGCATTCCTGAGAGAAGAATTCATTCGTAGGATACCATTTCTTTGAGAGGAACAACAGAAAATCGCAAATGTTGTTCCTTTTGAGAAAGGAACAGCAGAGACACTCAAATGTTGTTCCTTTTCGCAAAGGAATGGCAGGAACACACAAGTGTTGTTCCTTTTCGGAAAGGAACGGCAAAAACACACAAGTGTTGTTCCTTTTCGCAAAGGAATAACAAAAACACAAGTGTTGTTCCTTTTCGCAAAGGAACGGCAGGAACACACAAGTGCTGTTCCTTTTCGGAAAGGAACGGCAAAAACACACAAGTGCTATTCCTTTTCGCAAAGGAACAACAAAAAGCACACAAGTGCTGTTCCTTTTCGCAAAGGAACAGCAAAAACACAAGTGTTGTTCCTTTTCGCAAAGGAACAGCAAAAACACACACGTGTTGTTCCTTTTCGCAAAGGAACAGCAAAAACACACAAGTGCTGTTCCTTTTTGCAAAGGAACAGCAAAAACACACAAGTGCTATTCCTTTTCGCAAAGGAACAACAAAAACACAAGTGCTGTTCCTTTTCGCAAAGGAACAGCAAAAACACAAGTGTTGTTCCTTTTCGCAAAGGAACAACAAAAACACACACGTGCTGTTCCTTTTCGCAAAGGAACAGCAAAAACACAAGTGCTGTTCCTTTTCACAAAGGAACAGCAAAAAGCACACAAGTGTTGTTCCTTTTCGCAAAGGAACAGCAAAAAGCACACAAGTGCTGTTCCTTTCAGCAAAAACACAAGTGTTGTTCCTTTTCGCAAAGGAACAGCAAAACACTTGGAGTAAAAAAAATCAAGGAAACATATATACAAAATATTATGTACAAGTTATAAAATGAATTTCTTAAGCTATAGGTGAGGAAGATTTCGCTTCCTCTCCTAAAATTTCCATATCAGTATCTTGTCGCAGCTGTCGACAGAAGGATTCCCGAGTGAGTGGCTTTCGATAAAGGCGAACTCGGTGGCCATTTACTTTGAATGCATATCCAGGTCCGTCAATTGTGATCAGGGTAAGGGTCCCATTGTCATGTACCTTCTGGATTTCGTATGGTCCTAACCATCGAGTCTGGAGTTTCCCCGGGAAGTCCTGAAATCGAGAGTCATATAACAGAGCCCAGTCCCCTTCATGGAAGACTTTATTCTTGATAAGTGCATCATGCCATTTAGCTCGCTGTTGTTGAATTAATGCTGTATTTTGTAATGCAGAGAGCCTGATTTCGTCCAATTCATTAATCTGCTGTAATCGACTGATTTGTGCCTCACTCAGATCTAGGCCAACTTCCTGTGCAGTTCGTAGTGTTCGGATTTCGAATTCTATGGGGAAAATTGGCTGCTTTCCAAACACTAATTGATAAGGTGAATAGCCTGTAGTACTTCTCCATGTGGTTCTGTAAGCCCACAGTGCCTCAGGTAGTCGAGCGGCCCAATCTCGCCGATGCGATGCAATGGTCTTTGTTAAAATTGATTCTATTACCTTATTACTACTTTCTACTTGCCCATTTGCCTGCGGATGGTATGGGGTAGTGATCTTATGTTGGACATGATAATTGTTAAGTGTTGTAGCTAATTTATTTCCAACAAATTGTGGTCCACCATCGGTGATTAGTTCTCTCGAAAGTCCATAACGTACAAACAAATGGAACAAGAATTGTATCACAGAGTCTTCTGTAGCCCTAGGTAATGATTCGGCCTCGACCCATTTGGTAACATAGTCTGTCGCCACCAGAATGTATGTCCTCTGATTTGATGATGGATTGATGGGCCCAACGAAGTCCAGAGCCCATCGTTCAAATGGCTCAATGACCAACTGTGGTCTCAGAGGCATTTCATCAGCTTGGCCAGGTCTTCCTGCTCGCTGGCAGCTGTCACAGGCTTGTGCAAATTTTTTCGCATCCTTGAAAATTGTAGGCCAATAGTATCCGGTCTGCAATACTTTATGTGCTATTCCTTTTTCAGCGAAATGTCCCCTACATGGCCCGTCGTGGCAAGCTTTTAGAATGTCGAAGATTTAGTCTTCTCGAATACACCTTCTGATTTGCATGTCTGCCCCTGTATGGAACAAATGGCCTCCAATCCACGAAAACCGAGTGCTCTTCTGAACAATCTGCTTGCGTTCCTGAGGGGTTAAGTGTTTTGGTAGCTTACCGACTGCAAGGTAATTAGCGACATTACCATACCAGGGTGTTCGAACAGCAACAACAAACAGGTTCTCGTCAGGAAATTGATCTTCCACTATTGCTATTTCAATTGCTTTTGGTATTCGTGAGAGGAAATCAGCTACAGGGTTCTCCTTGCCAGGTCGATCCTTAATTGTGATGTCGAACTCCTGCAATAAGATCAACCATCTGGTTATTCTAGCTTTCGTAACAGGTTTATTTGCCAAATATTTGATAGCAGAATGATCTGTATATAACACAATGGGATAGCCTGTGATATAATGTCTAAATTTGTTAACAGCATGTATTACAGCCAGGAATTCCTTTTCAGTAACAGTATAATTGAGTTCGGCAGAGGATAAATTTTTGCTGATATAGTAGATAGCGTATGGTCTCTTATCCTCTTCTTGCCCTAGGACTACACCAATTGCTGTGTCCGAGGCATCAGATGAGATTTGAAATGGCAAATTCCAGTTGGGTCCTCGAAGGACTGGAGCTGTTGATAACAGGTTCTTCAATTCCTTAAAAGCCTGGTCGCATTTTTCTGTCCACAAGAAATCAACATTGCCAGTTAAAGCATATAGAGGTGCAAGAATACGTGAGTAATGTTCTATAAATCGTTTGTAATACCCAGAAAAGCCAAGGAAACTGCGTACCTCCGTTTGAGTAGTGGGGGTAGGAATAAGCAAAAGAATCTGGATTTTAGCCAGGTCTACCTGGATGCCAGCTGCTGAGATGTAGTTCCCTAGAATTAGCCCTTTTGTCATCATCATGTAACACTTTTCATGACTCAGACAAAGTCTGGTAGCGATACAACGTTGTAGGACTTTTTCCAGGGTATCTAGAGCTGGGTCAAAATCATCTCCATATGGTGTAAAATCGTCCATATACACTTCAAGTCCATCATTTATCAGATCTGCGAAGATACTAAGGACAGCCCTTTGGAATGTAGCAGGGGCATTACATAGGCCGAAGGGCAAAACTCGATAGGAAAACGTTCCCCAAGGGCAAGTAAAGGTAGTTTTATCCTGGTCTTCAGGGGCAATTTGGATTTGGTTATATCCGCTGAAGCCGTCCAGGAAAGAAAAGAATTTCTTTCCTGCCAAAGTGTCCAATACTTGATCTATAAACGGGAGAGGGAAGTGATCCTTCTGTGTGGCTTTATTTAACTCCCTGTAATCTACACAAATCCTCCATTTTCCGTTTTTCTTGGGTACCACCACCAGGGGAGAGACCCACTTACTGTCGAAGATGGGATAAATGAAATTAACATCTAGAAGTTTCTGAAGTTCGGCTTTTACTACCTCTTTTAAATGGGGGTGAAGTCTTCTTTGCAGCTGACGAACAGGTTTTGCATCTTTTTCTATGTAGATGTGGTGGGTGCATAATTGGGGATCCATCCCTTTCATGTCAGGGTAATCCCACGCAAATGCTCCTTGATATTTTCGTAACAGATTTACAAGTTTTGCTTCTTGGTCTGGTGTAAGGTTGGCATTGATATTTAGGGCCTTACCAGATTCAATTTCCACTACTTTACTATTGGCAACAACAGTCACTGGTATTGGTTGGTCATGTGCGTCTTTCAAAGGGTCTTCCTCTAGCTCACTATCAAATGCTGCCTCTATCATAAGACACGGTGTGTGAGATCTAGATTCGGTTTGACTAATGAAGTTATTGATGGCATCATCTTCTATTTGATCTTTAAAATCTAAAGCCTTCTGTACAGTCAATGGGGCTCTGATATTGTTAGTAAGGTATGACACAGGATACTGATTGGTTTTGATCATTGGCAGGCTTGGCTGTGCTGGAGGATATAGGACTAGATTTTTAACATCTGGTCCTTTAGTTATAGTCATGTTTCCCTGCCGGCAACCAATGTAGGCATCGACAGTAGCAAGCCAAGGTCTTCCTAATATTAGCGGATGTCCATCCAGTCGGGTTTTTGGATTAATTATCAGGAAATCAGTTGGATATTCCCAAGAGTCTACGGAAACCATGACATCGTATAGAGTGCCTTCTGGTCGAACTACAGATTGATCTGCCAACTCTAGCAAAGTAGAAGTAGGTTCTACTGATGTGATGCCAAGCTTTTGGCAGGTAGAGGTTGTCAAAATATTGATTGCAGCTCCTAGATCAACTAAAGCATTAGTCAGGGTTTGGCCATAGATTTGGACAGTCACAATTGGATTTCCGGGATCTTCATATTTGATAGGTGTCTCTTTCCCTGATAATAAGTCAGATAAGGTGCCGACGACTTGGACTCTTGGGTTAGTGGTTGTATTCCTCCTTGATTTTTTTATGCACAGTTCTTTTATAGTTTTTGCGTATATAGGAATATCTTGAATGGCCTGGAGGAATGGAATTTTTATGTACAGGTTTTGTAACTCTCCCAGAATGTCAAAGTCTGGATGTTGCACTGGTCGTGGTATGACTAATCGTTCCGGGAAAGGAGGAGAGGATGTATTTGTTTGTTGATGGGTTTGTTCCTTATTTACACCCTCTTGTTGTGGTGGTTGTTCTATTGGGAACTGATTTTCAATGTGAACTGTTTTGTCTCCCTCTGTTTCTATGATACGTCCAGATCGTAACTGAAGGTCATTGCAGTCCCTTAAGTCAAGTCCAGTTTCTGATGTTTCTATAATTTGGAGGGATTGGACTGGTCTATTATTAGGATTGGGATTGGGTTGGGCTGGGAGTTGCGGCCTTAAATTAGACTAGGGGTTTTGTTGTAAGGCTGGCAGAGTCGGTTGAGGGAGTGGAATAGTTCCTGTTGACTGATATGTCGATCTTGGCCAATTTGTCTGCCAGGGTGAACCTTGTGAAGTAGGAGGAATCCATTGCGGAGGGTATGAGTTATTCTGCCAATATGGTGGGGTGTAGGGAAAATTTGGCCATCCGAATTGGCTTGTCTGATTCATCCATGGATTTGGAGAAGGAAACGGCTGTGGTGACCAATTCGGGACTGGGGTGTAGATTGGTTTTGCCACATACCATATTGCTGAGCATTGTATTGCGGAGGCTGAAAAGAAGCAGTCGGGTCAGAAAACATACCAGATTGCCTAGGTTGCCATTGGCGACGTTGGTTAACAAAGTATGCTGGTTCTGATTCTTCTTCTGCTTCCTTGTATACAACCTTCAATCCAGGAAGTGAGGGGCAGCTTTCAGTAAGGTGGTCTTTCGTACAGATAGCACATGCTTGAACTGTATCTAGTGGACATTCCTTGTGGCTGTGTTTTCTTCTGCATCGGGGGAAAAAAATTGCCAGATTTTGCTCTGCCTCCATTTGCTTTTGTTTAGCCTGCACAATATCAAGCTGAGTAGTTAATGTCCCCAGAATATCAGTTTTAAAATTTTCTAATAAATTCCCTAGTTCTACACGTGTTACCCCTTCTGTTGATATTTTGTTGTCTTTAACAAACCTATCATATTCTGTTGATTTTATCCTTGTGCTGCCTCTTGAACTCCTGATGCATAAATTAATGATATCAGCAAAATTCTCTTGGTAAATATCCCCTTTTCCCATGATATTCAATGTTTCAATCCACTGCTCTTTCATTCCTCTAATCAATGCCATTTTCAACACATTATCGGGCAGAGGTAGTGATGCATAGGGGGATCTCTGTAAATTATACTGGAAATGTTCTACGTATTCTTCCAAAGTTTCATTTGGTCTGGCCGTCATTTGGAAAATTTCATCTTTTAGCTCTCTTGATCTACAATAATCCTGATATTTTTTAAGAAAGGATTCTTTCATTTTCTCCCAGTTGTTTATGACTCCACCACCTAAACCCATGAACCATCTCAGAGCTGCTCCTTTTAAAGTGGAGGGGAACAGCTTTAATTTCTGGGGGTCAGTGGTGTAATCGTACCCTCTACATAGCACATCGAATTCAAATAAAAAATGCATCGAGGTCTTCTGATGTAAGTCCATGAAACGTTGGGATGTGTTGAAGAGGAATCGCCTTCATGGGGGCATTTGCAGCAGAATCTACTATAGGATATTACAATGTAGAAGTTTGGGTATTTGGCTGATTCTGCGCCATTGGATCAAATATGTGCCAATATCCTTCTGGAATTTCTAGGAGGGTATTCCTAGGTTGAGAAGGGACGGCCTTGGCAGGAACTGTTTTATTGACACTTCCCTTATCTGGGATCTCTGTCTGAGGGAATGGGGTGCCTTCAAGGTTACTTTTGGCCGCGCTTCCCCTGTCTGGGCTATTTAACAATTGGATTATCCTAGAAGGAGACCTTGGTTCCTCTATTTCCCCTATTTCCCCTTCTCCTTCACAAAGGTTGCTTAAGTTCCCTTCTTGCAGCTGTTCTGACACAGGATTTTCAATTTCTTGGAAGTCATGTTCATCAGTCTGACTATGCACCTCAGCGTAGGCTCCAGGTGGTGATGTTGTAGCCTGAAGGGAACTAGTAGGCTGCTTAGAATGAATCTTTCTGAGGCCTACTGACGGCTGAGATTCAGTTCTCTTATAGATTTCGTCTATGAAGGTTGTTCGGCCGAGGGTCACCGGTCCTTTGGCCTTTTCAGGTTTGGCTGGGGGTTTGATATTCTTTTCTAGCTTTTTCTGCTTAGTCATGCACTCTAAAAACTACTAAATCCTATCAACCAGCAATTCTACTAAGAGAGCGGACGGTGGAGTAGGGCTTTTACATGCTCCGTACGCAGGTTCTTACCTTCCGTTTTTAAAATCCAACTCCCCCCTAGCAGATTTGCGCACTACTCTGTAAAGGGCAAATGGCTATACTCCTTCCCCGCCAACGGCGCCAAAATGTAGAACTGTAACTAGGGTCTCTCACACCACTAATTATTCCACATTAATAAGTCAATCCGGGAACGTTTTGTTATTGCAAGAAGTAGCTCAATCCGAGGCTATTTGTCCGAGTAATGCTTAGTAGTACAGGGTTGAGAAGATCAAAGGAAAACAGATGCTAAGTTGTAACTAAACTAACTTAAAAGATGGAGTCACACAAAATAGTTGATCAGTCAAGGGTACGGAAACAATATCCCATCCCTTTAGAAACTGATTAAAGAAGGGAAATTAGAGCATGGACTTATAGGTCTGGGAGCTAAGCAGCGTCTTGCTGAGGCTCACTACAGCCTTAGGCCTTCTCTCACACCAAATCAATAAAGGCAGGTAAATAAATCAGCGGAAAGTAAAATGGAACAGCGAAATGGAAATGGGACAGCAATAAATGGTACAGCAGTAAAATAGAACAACAATAATCAAATGGAACAACAGTAATCAAATGGAACAGCAAATGGGATAGCAGTAATCAAATGGAATAGCAATCCTTAATGAATTACGAAACAACCACCATCACCTGTATGTACATGATTTACATTAATATAGCAATCTGAGAGTATTGAATGATACAACTATGTTTCTAAACAGAATGATGCTACTCTCGAATCCCACAAATATGGTTTAACATAAATCCAATGACAATAACATTCATATCAGTACTCTGTTACAGAAATGGCTGAATAAAGATACAATCCGACCCTGTGTAAATCCAGTTATACAGTGCAGAATCTTTACATAGAGAAATCATTCATTCATTAAACATAACAGAGCATAGCGTATCATATAAAGAATTCATCAGACTGCTAAGCAATAAAGATAAACAAACCACAAATCACCATATAATGATACAAAAGCAAGTGTCCTTCGGAGCCGGGCCCTTAGCTGCCAATGGTACACTGCCTTAGATTACTCCAGATGCAGAGATGGAATAAACACCAAGTCTTTTATATTAATCGCATCCACAAAAGTATAACAAAATCATGTCTCAATGAGACTCAATGATTAAAGTTTGTTCTGAAACTGTAAAATTACAAAAACAATCCTCCTCTTGCTTAATGATGCTGTGCCATTATATAACAGAAATGACGGAGATATCTAGATAATCAGAGATAGGTAAAGCAGCGATCCCTCAGGATCGAAGATCCTAAGGGATTCGCTAATCGTTCAATCTTTCCTGCGTTTGCCGAGGCGGTATCCCGCATTCTTTTCCTGGACTATTCAATTCCGATTTTACTTGATCGTGTCCGCATCCGGTTCCCTACGGGAGGAACAGCAGTTATTTTTCCTCTGCTTCTCGCTTTTGGGCGGGAACTCCTCGCTCGCATGTCTTCCTGCATAGAAAACGTCAATTATTAGCACTTGAGCTTCCTTTGTCTATTTTTGCACATTTTATCAAAATCCTTTATCTGCTTCGAATTTCTCATGCAAAAAGGGTTACAATTATTATTGAAAAACCACTAGTTTGCTAGTCAAAAGCATACCTTCCAGGTGCTCCACACCTGCATCACTTAACAACCCTAGTTAAAAGTCCATGTAAAAAGGTATAAGACCAAGGTCATCGGACACATATTCCAAGCTAAATGTTGGGGAAAACATCCTATTTTTGGTGTTCATTTGGTTATTATGGTTAAGGAAATTGTCAAAGGAAATGGCAAAGGCTTTGGAAAGAAAAGAGGAATTAATTGGCATTTTATTTATGAAGATAATGGAAAATAGGAGAAAATAAAGATGAAAGGTCATAGGTTTCATGCGAGGAGGAAAATGAAGGAAAATAATGGAAAATGATGAAAACAGAGGCTTCATTAATAAAAACGATTTTGAGGATCAGTGGATAGGCTTTGCCAATGTAACCTTTTGTCAGCTCACTTTTGGAGCTCTCATTCTATTCTCTCTCTCTCGTACTCTTGGAAACATAGAATTTTCTTGGAGCACTCTTGGAGAGTGTGGCATACATGGATTCTTGGAGAAAGAAGGAAAAGAAAGAGTAAGAAAGTGTAAGAGGACACTAAGATCAACAACTACAATGGGTTTACCTTGTAGGTACCAAGTTTCACGTATGCTTTCTACACTAGTTTTGGAATGCATGACACATGCATGTAGTTTATGGGTAATAATTTTTCATTACCATCGAGGATTACCTAGATTGGCAGTGGATTTTCCTAGCCTTTCCATTTCTAGGATAGTCATGGTGTTGTAGGTTCATTTCTTTATTTTTCTGGTTGGTTCTCATGTTTCCTTTAGCTTGGTTAAGTTACTAGTTCCTCGAAGCCTTGGTTGGAAAAATCCTCTCAAAGCCCTGTAATAGCTTGGGTTGAGTTTCTAGTCCCGAAAGCCTTGGTTGGAAAAATACTCTAGAATCCCTCAATGGGTTGAGTTACTACTCTTGGAAGTCTTGGTTGCAAACATGCTCTTGAATCCCAGTGGAAACTGTGGGTTGAGTTACTACTATAAGAAGCCTTAGTTAAAACAAATGTTGTGGGGTCTTGGAAGGCTTGGGTAAAGATGAATCTCATGATGGTCTGTGATGTCTGACTGTGAGGTGGAATCACTATTCGACGGGTTGAGGTGGTTTGGCCTCTGGAAGAGTTGGGTCCCTATAATACTAGTAATTACCCCATTCCTATTGTAGTTATACCCCTTATTTATATTGTTGTGCCACTATTACCCCCATATTGTTATTTCTGTGTCCCATGGAATCCCTCTATTGTTATTTTTTTGGCTTTATATTATTATTGTTAGGTCGGCTGGATTATATTGTGACTCCTTAGACTCCTATATATAGAAAGGAGGTTTTGTCACTTGTATCATCCAAGAATTGTTCATTTATGTAATGTAAAGGAGGTTGCCCCCTCGAAGAGGCTGAATTCTAAGGTGTGGATCTCTCTTTTCTATCTTTTTGTGAGCTGGTTTCATAACATTTGGTATCAGAGCTTTGGATTCTAGGGTTTCGCTGCTCCAAACAGGTCATTGTGGCATTTTCGCTATAACTTTTTTCTGTGACGTTTTAGAAGTCGCAAAACAAACCCATTTGAGACGAAATTGCGCTGAACCTTGGGTCCAAATTTCAGAGCTTTTCGCGCGATATTTGCGGAGATATGATTTGAGGAAGTTGGTCTTTTTGCAGACTCCTAAATTACATTCAAAACAGGTGACCTAGGGAAAATCGTCATAACTTTCTTTCTGGGGATTGGATTGAAATTTCGTCAGAAGGTACAGAAATAGGACGGACTGTAGTCTCTTGTGTGTGTGTTTCAGATTCAAAGGTTGAAAAAGTGACTCGTGGCACGTCGTACAAGTTCGCTCTACTGAACTAGTCTAAAAGCAAGTCACTGTGGGAGATTTCACATAACTCTTCCTTGGAGAATCCAATTTGGCTCAGACTTGTGGCATTGGAAAGAGGACAAAGAAGGATACTACAGGTAGCAATTTTAGAACTGGATGATCCGAAATTACAGAGATACATCAGATTCAATATCAGGTTTCTATAAAGTGAAAAAAGGTGTGTAGTTTTTTTTTAAATTTTTGTGTAAGCTTGGTTTAACGGAATTCAAAGGGCATAGTAAAGCATTATTATCGGTAACTGATGCCCCGAGGAAAGAAAATGCAAACACCTAGAAAGGAACCTGAAAATTCTAGCATGACTCATGAAGAAGAGGAAGAAATGCTACATGATATATCAAAATTACAAGAACAAGTGCAACAAATGTCACGCTCACAAAAGCTAACAGAAGCTAAGATAAGTGGCGTGGAATCTAAGATAAATGGCATGGAATCTAAGATAAATGGCATGGAATCTAAGATAAAGGGCATGGAAGCTAAGATGGAGGATTCAATGGCAAATTTGAAGATAGATTTGAAGACGGACATGGAAGAATTGAAGAAGTTGCTACAAGAAAGGGTCACTAATGGTGAAAAGGTAGTAAAGGAAACTCATGATGAGAACAAAAGAAATGTTAATCATGATTCCATAGACGCTAATGTTGGATCGAAGAATCACCATATTCCAAAAATCGATATGAGGAAGTTTGATGGCAAGGATCCCGCCACATGGATATTACAGATGGAGCAATTCTTCGATCTCAATAATGTGCAAAACGCACAAAAGGTACGTATGGCAACTGTATATTTGGAACCAAATCAGTTTGTATGGTATCAATGGCTTTTCTCTCGTAAACAATTTATCACTTGGGAAATTTTTATGGAAGAATTGATAGCACATTATGAAGATACAAAAAGCAACACTTTTTTTAGCCAATTGATAAGTCTCAAACAAAAGGGTTCAGTAATGGAGCACATTGAGGAGTTCCAAAAATTGAACATAAGGGTAAAAGATATTCCAAAGGAGCATAGGATTGATGTGTTCATAGGGTATTTAAAGGATAATATCCAACATGATGTTCACCTTTGGGAACCTGATTCATTAGAGAAGGCATTCAAGTTAGCAAGAAAAATGGAAAGCAAAATTATGGCAACGAGGAAGCATACCACTCACAACTATAAAGACGGAAGTGTTGTTGCCCCTAGTCTTCCACAACCTATAAGGTTGACACCACAACAATTGGAAGAAAAAAGAGAAAAGGGCTTTGTTACAGTTGTGATAGCAAATACACTAAAGGTCATAAGTGTGCTGAGAAGAAATTATTCTACATAGATTGTGAAGAGGAAGAAGAAAAGGAGCAAGAAAGGTCAAAAGAAGAAGATATACTCCAGGAACAAAGCCTAGATGAAGAAAAAATAAATCCGACCATATCTTGTAATGCATTGGTGGGAATTACCACTCCTCAAACCATCAAGATAGAAGGACAAATCAAGAAGAAAAAGGTAATAGTGTTGATTGATTCAGGAAGCACCCACAATTTTATTCATTGTAGGGTAGCAAAAGAATTGAATTGCTTCCTATATCCAGCACCAGAGTGTCAAGTGATGATTGCAAATGGAGGAACAATAAATTTCTCTGGAAAGTGCCATAATATCAAGCTATCCATGGGAGAATATGTATTGACTAGCCCAATGCTTTCCATTCCAATGGGAGGTGTTGATGTTGTACTAGGAGTCCAATGGCTACAATCCTTGGGTACAATAGCTTTTAATTTTCAAGAACTTTTCATCAAATTTTCTATGGAAGGAAAGGAAGTTGAATTAAGGGGTATTGCAGGGAAACCAGGAAAGATAATCAGCTCTAATGGCATGACAAAGCTTCTAAAAAGGAGCAAAGAGGTGTAATTGCACAATTATGTTTGCTAGATGTTTCCACATTGGAATCATCTATTTCTCCAGATCTCCAAAAAGTCCTGGACAATCATTCCAAGGTATTTGAGACTCCCAAAGGTCTCCCACCTATGCGTGATCATGATCATGCTATTCATCTGATTCCAGGAAGTGTTCCTCCAAACATCAGGCCGTACAGATATCCCTATGTCCAAAAAAGTGAAATTGAATGTATGGTTGCAAAAATGCTAGAGGCTGGTATAATTCAACCAAGTCAAAGTTCTTTCTCAGCTCCAGTAGTATTGGTGCACAAGAAGGATGGATCATGGCGCATGTGTTCGGATTATAGGGAGCTCAACAAGCTCACTATTAAAGATAAGTTCCCCATTCCTGTTATTGATGAATTACTGGATGAATTGCATGGATCAATTTACTTCACCAAGTTGGATCTTCGTTCGGGATATCATCAAATCGAATGAAGATTGAAGACATTCCGAAAATGGCATTTAGAACTCATGAGGGTCATTATGAATTTTTGGTCATGCCTTTTGGCCTTACCAATGCACCTTCAACATTTCAAGGTTTGATGAATTCAATTTTCAAACCATTCCTTAGAAAATTTGTGTTAGTATTTTTTGATGATATACTAATCTACAGCAAGTCTTGGAAGGATCATGTTGAACATGTTGACAGGGTGCTACAACTATTGGAGGAGAAACAATTATATGCAAAAAGATCCAAATGTTTCTTTGGAGTCCAGGAGGTGGAATATTTGGGTCATATTGTATCTCATGAAGGAGTTAAGGTAGACCCTAGCAAAATTAAAGCCATTAAGGAATGGAAAATCCCCACATCCATAAAGCATCTGCGAGGATTTCTTGGGTTGACAGGGTATTATCGCAAGTTTGTTAAGAATTATGGGAGAATAGCAGCACCTCTAACAACATTATTGAAGAAAGATTCATTTTCATGGACTCCGGAAGCAACAAAGGCCTTTGAACATCTTAAAGAGGCAATGTGCCAAGCACTGGTCTTAGCTACGCTGGACTTCACAAAAACCTTTATTGTGGAATGTGATGCTTCAGGAAATGGAATTGGTGTTGTTCTAATGCAAGATGAAAGAACCATTGCTTTTGAAAGTCGTCCAATCAAGGGAAAGTTTTTAAGCAAAGCTATTTATGAGAAGGAAATGTTGGCAATACTCCATGCACTTAAGAAATGGCGACCCTACCTAATGGGAAGACACTTCAAGGTAAAAACGGATCATGATAGCCTTAAATACTTTTTAGAACAAAGATTATCCTCTGAAGAGCAACAAAAGTGGGTCACAAAGATGTTGGGTTATGACTTTGAAATCATCTACAAAAAAGGGAAGCAAAATGTGGTGGCAGATGCACTCTCAAGAAAGGATGAGGATGTGGAAGCATTGTTGTGTGCCATTCTATTATCCAACCAGATTGGATAAACGAAGCAAGGGAGGAATGGAAGAATGACGAAGAAGTGTGGGCACTTATTCGAAAGCTACAACAAGATTCCAGTACTTCTGATACATTTAGCTGGCAAAATGATTCGTTATGGTACAAAGATCGCTTATACCTCTGTAAGAATTCCCAGCTAAAACAAAAGATTCTTATGGAATTGCACACTTCTCCCTTAGGAGGGCACTCAGGATTTTTAAAAACTTACCACAGGGTTAAGAAGGAATTCTTTTGGGATGGCCTTAAATCAGATATTCAAAAGTTTGTGGCAGAATGTTTGGTTTGCCAGCAAAATAAAGTTGAAACAATTAAGACACCAGGTCTATTACAACCTTTATCCATTCCAAGCCAACGTTGGGAGGAGGTTTCAATGGATTTTATCACAGGTTTACCCAAGTCTGAAGGAAAGAGTGTCATCATTGTGGTAGTTGACAGACTTACCAAGTATGCACACTTTTGTGCATTATCACATCCATTTAAAGCCAGTACAGTTTCTACTGCATTTATGGAAACAGTTCAAAAGCTACATGGAAACCCAAAGATTATTGTAAGTGACAGAGATCCCATTTTCACTGGAAATTTTTGGACAGAATTATTTTCTTGTCTTGGTACTCAGTTAGCTCATAGCTCATCTTATCATCCTCAATCTGATGGGCAACTGAGATAGTAAACAAATGTTTGGAAGGATATATTCATTGCTTTGTATCTGATAAACAGACACAATGGGTCAAATGGTTGCCTCTGGCTGAATGGTGGTATAACACTTCCTTCCATACAGCAACAAAAATGACCCCATTTATGGCACTTTATGGGTATCAACCACCATCCATCACATCATATTTAAGAGAAAATTCTAAGGTTCAGGCAGTGGAACATCACATCGAACATCAACAACAAGTCCTCCAACTCTTAAAGGATAACCTCGTGTTGGCACAAAATAGAATGAAACAACAGGCAGATCAACATCGCAGTGAAAGAAGTTTTGATGTAGGTGATTGGGTATTCCTACGGTACAACCATATAAGCAAATGTCCCTAAAGCAAGCTAAGAAGGATAATAAATTATCACCAAAGTATTATGGTCCGTACAAGGTGTTGCAAAAGATTGGTACTATGGCATACAAATTGGAGCTTCCTGCAGCTTCTCGATTGCACCCAGTTTTCCATGTTTCATGTTTAAAGAAGGTTATAGGTGACAAGCTCCCAATTCAAACAATATTGCCTGAACTTGATGAGGAAGGAAAAATTATATTGGAACCGGAAGCAGTCACAGAAACAAGAACTCGACAGCTACGAAATCGATCAATTTCAGAGTATCTTATCAAGTGGAAGAACTTATCCACTGAAGATTCCACATGGGAGGATGAAAATTTTATGCAGAAGTATCCAGAACTACTCAAGCTTTGAGGACAACACTTTTTTGAAGGAGAGGGGCATGTTGGGTCCCTATAATACTAGTAATTACCCCATTACTATTGTAGTTATACCCCTTATTTATATTGTTGTGCCCCTATTACCCCCATATTGTTATTTCTGTGCCCCATGGAATCACTCTATTGTTATTTCTGTGGCTTTATATTATTATTGATAGGTCGACTGGATTATATTGTGACTCCTTAGACTCCTATATATAGAAAGGAGGTTTTTTCACTTGTATCATCCAAGAATTATTCATTTATGTAATGTAAAGGAGGTTTCCCCCCCGAAGAGGTTGAATTCTAAGGCGTGGATCTCTCTTTTCTATCTTTTTGTGACCTGGTTTCATAACAGGAAGCCCTGCTTCCATTTTCATGGATTGTTCCATGAGATACCACATTAACGTTTAGAATATGTCACAGGGGTGACTCGCTGAAATAAATATTTGGTTCAGCCTTGTCTATCATCAAGTGGTTCATGGAATTCCCAAACCTGGTTGGCCTTTGCATAATTAATAAGAGGTTATTTATCCTCATTAATTCATTAGTATTATACAGGCTTATATGTGGACTATATGGTTGTTGTTTCCTTGGTATTTATATTGTTATTATGTTGGTTATGAACATGTATTATGACAGTGGCTATGTATGGCTCTCATCATGTTTTTACTAGTTAATAAATGAACAATGTATCTATGCCTAATAGATGAAATTTAGCTAATGTGTTGAGGCTTAAATGTTTCTTAATGATTCTCAAATAAGTATGAGACCTCTATGCTTAGTTCTGTTGTTAAGACCTCTAGCTTTCACGTTTGTGACATGTTTGATGAAATGTTTTCATGGCTAGTAGGGGTTTAGTCTAGTCCTTGTTCTTGTTTTTGAAAATGTATATTTGTTCCATTTTGAAAAGTTTATTTCTAAAGGTGTCATTGAGTTGTGGAGAGTGACTTGGGTTGTGGGCCTAAAAAGGCAGAACAAATCCTGCAGTTTTAGGCACAACACTAGGGAAAAAAAGTTTGTGGATGCTCCCTTCCCCCTATTGTTGGAGCATATCGAGCCTCTTAGATGCACCCTTGTCCATATTAAGGGAGCTACCATGGATTTGATGCATTAAAAATTTCGTTGGTTTTAGGGGATAGTTACATGAGTGGTTGGGATGGCTCCTGAGAGTTATGTTTCCGATGTGGAAGGCCAGTGTGACATGTTTCGCAAGTTCCAAATACTTAACTGACACAAAGGGAGTAAAATCATGTCATAGTAACTTCTCATCACATATTTACCCAAGTTGGTTGGTTACATGGGTAGATGTGGGGGGAGGGTGTTAAACACAAAAAGCACTAAATGTGAGAACCATGTGATGGATATTTCTGAAAATGGACAAAAAAATAACCCTTTTTTTTCTTGTTGCTTTTTCCCTAAATAGAAATCCCTCACTGTGCCCATAATAATGTATAGTGAATAGGGGTAAGTTCTCTAAAGAATATAACACATGCCCAACAAATGGGATGTTTTAAATATTGGACATGATGGCTTTTGTTGAGGTGAAAGATGGCGCGTTAGAGCGATGACTATCAGCACCTATGGGATTATCATTTCCATTTCCATTTTGAAATGAAGAGAATCAAATTGGAGGGGGATTTAGTTAGTTTTTTATTAGAAAATGAAAGAGAGGGGATGTTGAGTGTTGTGGGCTAATGGATAAGGGGAGTGAATTTGACTACATAGGAAGCTCAATAGATTCATGAAGGTGAAAATATAGTAGGTTATATGAAGGGTCACTAGAAGGTGGGATGCCATTTTTGGAATATTGTAATTACTCCCACCAGTTCTAAAAAGCTCTAGAATTGGCTTGGTTAAATCTATAGTAAGTTTGAATTATTGTATTTCAGAAAGATCTAGATGAGCTAAGCTATCTATAATGTCTCATATTAGAAAATAATGCTTTGCAAATACATGTAGATCTTTCATGGAGAGTTTCCATAGAATAAATTCTATGTATATATATTTTGTTTATAAAAAAATGTATGCAATGAAGTTTGGTATTTAATTTTATGAATTATAAATCATTTTTGTGATTGTATGTGTGTTTCTCTTAAGGATATGTAGTTGAAGATATAGTTAGTTTATTGACACTTTCCTCAAAGTGGTTAAAGCGAAGGTTTAGAGTAAGAGGTTAGAGAGTAAATCAACAAATCAAAGAGAATGTAAAACCCAAGGGAGATCAATTCATGTGTATAGAAAGGTATGTGAGCCCCCATCTAAGTGAATCATAACTTTTTAAGAGATTAGTCTTATGTATTTCGTTTTTGGATGAAGGAGTTTTGTTTGAACTTCACGAATTGGTGAGAAACTTATTACTCTATAGTTTATAGATAGTTTCTAAGGTAGAATCTATATATATATATATATATATATATATATATATATATATATATATATATATATATATATATATATACATGATATATATATATATATATATATAGATATAGATATATATATATATATATATATCATGTATATATATATATATATATATATATATATATATATATACATGATATATATATATATATATATATCTATATCTATATATATATATATATATATCTATATATATATATATATATATATATATATATATATATAACATTGATCTAACATTAAGTGGGAAAATCTAAAACTAAGGAAAAATCATGGCGAATTCACTTAATGAACCTTTGACATATCACGTGTGTTCATGGCATACTAAAAGATACCATTAATTTAACTACATATTGGAAAATACCACGAAAAAACACATTATTTAAACACCTACAAATATAAACTGAATACACCTTCCCAATTTAAAAAACACCTAATTTCACTGGATACTGTAGGTATCCATTTGTTTGTTAACATTTTTTACACCCATTTATGCTTTTTTATTAACTTTGAGCTCCATTTTTTTATACCTACCGATATAAAAACCTTTTACCCCTTATTGTATGCTCAATATGTTATTTCATTGTTTCCTCAATATATATCCCCCAATATGAACATACGTGGTATGGTATTTCTCCCCTAGTGAAGCCACCATGCGAAAAATGCACAAAGGAACTACACATGGTATTATGTGGTAGGCAAAAAATTGTTTCACATGGCTTGCAGCCCTCATAACCCCTACTAATACTTATTCAAGTTGTACCACATCGCATAGAATTGTGCATGGAATCTCTTCCGCATACCATCTAGTATATCAAAAGACTTGTAGGTATCCTAAAACTAAACCTTAATCAACCACTTGACTACCTAACTATTATAGTGTCACAATGATTGGAACTTGGGAAGATACTCTCATGTATTAGGATAATTGAATAGTACAGTTAATGGTACAACCAGTTCTCCTTAGTTAGATCCCTAATATATTAGACAAAGTATTACTAATAAAACCTATCATTATATCGTAGAGATACAATGTAGGGTGAATCTGTTATGAAACCAGCTCAAGAAAAGATAGAAAAGGTAGATCAACGCCTTAGAATTCAGCCTCTTCGAGGGGGAACCTCCTTTACATTACATAAATGAACAATTCTTGGATGATACAAATGACAAAACCTCCTTTCTATATATAGGAGTCTAAGGAGTCACAATATAATCCAGCCGACCTAACAATAATAATATAAAGCCACAAAAATAACAATAGAGGGATTCTATGGGGCACAGAAATAACAATATGGGGGTAATAGGGGCACAACAATATAAATAAGGGGTATAACTACAATAGTAATGGGGTAATCACTAGTATTATAGGGACCCAACATGCCCCTCTCCTTCAAAAAAGTTTTGTCCTCAACGCTTGAGTAGTTCTGGATACTTCTGCATAAAATTCTCATCCTCCCATGTGGAATCTTCAGCGGATAAGTTCTTCCACTTGATAAGATACTCTGAAATTGATCGATTTCGTAGCTGTCGAGTTCTTGTTTCTGTGACTGCTTCCGGTTCCAATATAATTTTTCCTTCCTCATCAAGTTCTGGCAATATTGTTTGAATTGGGAGCTTGTCACCTATAACCTTCTTTAAACATGAAACATGGAAAACTGGGTGCAATCGAGAAGCTGCAGGAAGCTCCAATTTGTATGCCATAGTACCAATCTTTTGCAACACCTTGTATGGACCATAATACTTTGGTGATAATTTATTATCCTTCTTAGCTTGCTTTAGGGACATTTGCTTATATGGTTGTAGCCGTAGGAATACCCAATCACCTACATCAAAACTTCTTTCACTGCGATGTTGATCTGCCTGTTGTTTCATTCTATTTTGTGCCAACACGAGGTTATCCTTTAAGAGTTGGAGGACTTGTTGTTGATGTTCGATGTGCCTGAACCTTAGAATTTTCTCTTAAATATGATGTGATGGATGGTGGTTGATACCCATAAAGTGCCATAAATGGGGTCATTTTTGTTGTTGTATGGAAGGAAGTGTTATACCACCATTCAGCCAGAGGCAACCATTTGACCCATTGTGTCTGTTTATCAGATACAAAGCAACGAAGATATCCTTCCAAACATTTGTTTACTATCTCAGTTTGCCCATCAGATTGAGGATGATAAGATGAGCTATGAGCTAACTGAGTACCAAGACAAGAAAATAATTCTGTCCAAAAATTTCCAGTGAAAATGGGATCTCTGTCACTTACAATAATCTTTGGGTTTCCATGTAGCTTTTGAACTGTTTCCATAAATGCAGTAGAAACTGTACTGGCTTTAAATGGATGTGATAATGCACAAAAGTGTGCATACTTGGTAAGTCTGTCAACTACCACCATGATGACACTCTTTCCCTCAGACTTGGGTAAACCTGTGATAAAATCCATTGAAACCTCCTCCCAACGTTGGCTTGGAATGGATAAAGGTTGTAATAGACCCGGTGTCTTAATTGTTTCAACTTTATTTTGCTGGCAAACCAAACATTCTGCCACAAACTTTTGAATATCTGATTTAAGGCCATCCCAAAAAAATTCCTTCTTAACCCTGTGGTAAGTTTTTAAAATCCTGAGTGCCCTCCTAAGGGAGAAGTGTGCAATTCCATAAGAATCTTTTGTTTTAGCTGGGAATTCTTACAGAGGTATAAGCGATCTTTGTACCATAACGAATCATTTTTCCAGCTAAATGTATCAAAAGTACTGGAATCTTGTTGTAGCTTTCGAATAAGTGCCCACACTTCTTCGTCATTCTTCCATTCCTCCCTTGCTTCATTTATCCAATCTGGTTGGATAATAGAAATGGCACACAACAATGCTTCCACATCCTCATCCTTTCTTGAGAGTGCATCTGCCACCACATTTTGCTTCCCTTTTTTGTAGATGATTTCAAAGTCATAACCCAACATCTTTGTGACCCACTTTTGTTGCTCTTCAGAGGATAATCTTTGTTCTAAAAAGTATTTAAGGCTATCATGATCCGTTTTTACCTTGAAGTGTCTTCCCATTAGGTAGGGTCGCCATTTCTTAAGTGCATGGAGTATTGCCAACATTTCCTTCTCATAAATAGCTTTTCTTAAAAACTTTCCCTTGATTGGACGACTTTCAAAAGCAATGGGTCTTTCATCTTGCATTAGAACAGCACCAATTCCATTTCCTGAAGCATCACATTCCACAATAAAGGTTTTTGTGAAGTCCGGTGTAGCTAAGACCGGTGCTTGGCACATTGCCTCTTTAAGATGTTCAAAGGCCTTTGTTGCTTCCGGAGTCCATGAAAATGAATCTTTCTTCAATAATGTTGTTAGAGGTGCTGCTATTCTCCCATAATTCTTAACAAACTTGCGATAATACCCTGTCAACCCAAGAAATCCTCGCAGATGCTTTATGGATGTGGGGATTTTCCATTCCTTAATGGCTTTAATTTTGCTAGGGTCTACCTTAACTCCTTCATGAGATACAATATGACCCAAATATTCCACCTCCTGGACTCCAAAGAAACATTTGGATCTTTTTGCATATAATTGTTTCTCCTCCAATAGTTGTAGCACCCTGTCAACATGTTCAACATGATCCTTCCAAGACTTGCTGTAGATTAGTATATCATCAAAAAATACTAACACAAATTTTCTAAGGAATGGTTTGAAAATTGAATTCATCAAACCTTGAAATGTTGAAGGTGCATTGGTAAGGCCAAAAGGCATGACCAAAAATTCATAATGACCCTCATGAGTTCTAAATGCCGTTTTCGGAATGTCTTCAATCTTCATTCTGATTTGATGATATCCCGAACGAAGATCCAACTTGGTGAAGTAAATTGATCCATGCAATTCATCCAGTAATTCATCAATAACAGGAATGGGGAACTTATCTTTAATAGTGAGCTTGTTGAGCTCCCTATAATCCGGACACATGCGCCATGATCCATCCTTCTTGTGCACCAATACTACTGGAGCTGAGAAAGAACTTTGACTCTGTTGAATTATACCAGCCTCTAGCATTTCTGCAACCATACGTTCAATTTCACTTTTTTGGACATAGGGATATCTGTACGGCCTGATGTTTGGAGGAACACTTCCTGGAATCAGATGAATAGCATGATCATGATCACGCATAGGTGGGAGACCTTTGGGAGTCTCAAATACCTTGGAATGATTGTCCAGGACTTTTTGGAGATCTGGAGAAATAGATGATTCCAATGTGGAAACATCTAGCGAGCATAATTGTGCAATTACACCTCTTTGCTCCTTTTTTAGAAGCTTTGTCATACCATTAGAGCTGATTATCTTTCCTGGTTTCCCTGCAATACCCCTTAATTCAACTTCCTTTCCTTCCGTAGAAAATTTGATGAAAAGTTCTTGAAAATTAAAAGCTATTGTACCCAAGGATTGTAGCCATTGGACTCCTAGTACAACATCCGCACCTCCCATTGGAATGGAAAGCATTGGGCTAGTCAATACATATTCTCCCATGGATAGCTTGATATTATGGCACTTTCCAGAGCAATTTATTGTTCCTCCATTTGCAATCATCACTTGACACTCTGGTGCTGGATATAGGAAGCAATTCAATTCTTTTGCTACCCTACAATGAATAAAATTGTGGGTGCTTCCTGAATCAATCAACACTATTACCTTTTTCTTCTTGATTTGTCCTTCTATCTTGATGGTTTGAGGAGTGGTAATTCCTGCCAATGCATTACAAGATATGGTCGGATTTATTTGTTCTTCATCTAGGCTTTGTTCCTGGAGTATATCTTCTTCTTTTGACCTTTCTTGCTCCTTTTCTTCTTCCTCTTCACAATCTATGTAAAATAATTTCTTCTCAGCACACTTATGACCTTTAGTGTATTTGCTATAACAATGCCCTTTTGCTCTTTTTTCTTCCAATTGTTGTGGTGTCAACCTTATAGGTTGTGGAAGACTAGGGGTAGCAACACTTCCGTCTTTATAGTTGTGAGTGGTATGCTTCCTGGTTGCCATAATTTTGCTTTCCATTTTTCTTGCTAACCTGAATGCCTTCTCTAATGAATCAGGTTCCCAAAGGCGAACATCATGTTGGATATTATCCTTTAAAGACCCTATGAACACATCAATCCTATGCTCCTCTGGAATATCTTTTACCCTTATGTTCAATTTTTGGAACTCCTCAATGTGCTCCATTACTGAACCCTTTTGTTTGAGACTTATCAATTGGCTAAAAAAAGTGTTGCTTTTTATATCTTCATAATGTGCTATCAATTCTTCCGTAAAAATTGCCCAAGTAATAAATTGTTTACGAGAACAAAACCATTGATACCATACAAACTGATTTGGTTCCAAATATACAGTTGCCATACGTACCTTTTGTGCGTTTTGCACATTATTGAGATCGAAGAATTGCTCCATTTGTAATATCCATGTGGCGGGATCCTTGCCATCAAACTTCCTCATATCGATTTTTGGAATATGGTGATTCTTCAATCCAACATTTGCGTCTATGGAATCATGATTAACATTTATTTTGTTCTCATCATGAGTTTCCTTTACTACCTTGTCACCATTAGTGACCCTTTCTTGTAGCAACTTCTTCAATTCTTCCATGTCTGTCTTCAAATCTATCTTCAAATCTGCCATGTCTCTCTTCAAATCTATCTTCGACTCATCCATCTTAGCTTCCATGCCCTTTATCTTAGATTCCACACCATTTACCTTAGATTCCACGCCACTTATCTTAGCTTCCACCCCATTTATCTTAGCATCTATTAACTTTTGTGAGCGTGACATTTGTTGCACTTGTTCTTGTAATTTTGATATATCATGTAGCATTTCTTCCTCTTCTTCATGAGTCATGCTAGAGCTTTCAGGTTCCTTACTAGGTGTTTGCATTTTCTTTCCTTAGGACATCAGTTACCAATAATAATGCTTTACTATGCCCTTTGAATTCCGTTAAACCTAGCTTACACAAAAATTTAAAAAAAAAACTACACACCGTTTTTCACTTTATAGAAGCCTGATATTGAATCTGATGTATCTCTATAATTTCGGATCATCTAGTTCTGAAATAGCTACCTATAGTAACCTTCTGTGTCCTCTTTCCAATGCCACAATTCTGAGCCAAATTGGATTCTCCAAAGAAGAGTTATGTGAAATCTCCCACACTGACTTGCTTTTAGACTGGTTCAGTAGAGCGAACTTGTATGACGTGCCACGAATCACTGTTTCAACATTTGAATCTGAAACACACACACAAGAAACTATAGTCCGTCCTCTTTCTGTAACTTCTTACGAAATTTCAATCCGATCCTCAGAGAGAAAGTTATGATGATTTTCCCCAGGTCACCTGTTTTGAATGTAATTCAGGAGTCTGCAAAAAGACCAACTTCCTCAGATCATATCTCCGCAAATATCACGCGAAAAGCTTTGAAATTTGGATCCAAGGTTCCGCGCGAGTTCCTCTCAAATGGGTTTTTTTTGCGACTTCTGAAATGCCACAGAAAAGGATTTATAGCGAAAATGCCACGATGACTTGTTTGAAGCAGTGAAACCCTAGAATCCAAAGCTCTGATACCAAATGTTATGAAACCAGCTCAAGAAAAGATAGAAAAGATAGATCAACGCCTTAGAATTCAGCCTCTTTGAGGGGGAAAAATCCTTTACATTACATAAATGAACAATTCTTGGATGATTCAAATGACAAAACCTCCTTTCTATATATAGGAGTCTAAGGAGTCACAATATAATCCAGCCGACCTAACAATAATAATATAAAGCCACAAAAATAACAATAGAGGAATTCTATGGGGCACAGAAATAACAATATGGGGGTAATAGGAGCACAACAATATAAATAAGGAGTATAACTACAATAGTAATTGGGTAATCACTAGTATTATAGGGACCCAACAGAATCCTTATCTATAGTACGCTTCAATCTGATCTATTACTAAATGTGCTTACCTCTTCCATAATTCAATCTTAAAACAATAAAAATTCAATGAATGTCATCTACAAATTGTATAAGAAAAACCTTGGGACCAACATAACAAGTAAACATTATGAAATTTGGTAATCAAGATGAAAAATGTTTTTTTTTTTTTCTCTTAGGAATTTTGGGATACATTTGTAAATGGGTCCACATAACTAGATAATGCAAACATAAAATCTATGACACATGTTAGAAAATTTCAGTTGAATGAAATATAAGGAAGGATTTAAAAGCATTATGGAATAGTAAAAAAGGATTGTAAGACTCAAATTTTTTGAATGTTGCAGCAACATATTATTCCAAAAAGCATGGGACAGTTTAGAGATTTCCTATCAAGGAATAGGCAGAGTGAAACCTTCAAATTCATAGACTCTTAGGAGAAATTTTGAAAATTTAAAGATGAAGGATTATGTTTAATTTGACTTTTTATGACTCAAATGTTGAATGCAGTAAACAAGTTAATAACACATGGTGAATATATAACAAACTATAAGAATTTTAGGAAGTTTCTAGGGATAATATGATCCAAAATTGATTTTATGGTAGTTGTCTTTGAGGAATCAAATAATCTAGTGTAGATTTTTATTGACGCGATGATGGAATCTTTTCTATTTCATGACATAAGGATGAATATGCATGATGATTCCTTGGAAAATTCCTTCAAATAATAAGCATATGCCAATAGATAAGGAGCAAGAAATAGTAGAGATAACAATGGACAAAATAAATTCAACTTATAGAGAGATGGAAATCAAGCTCAAATTAACAAGATTTTCCATATAAAAAACATCATAGCTCAAGGGGGGGTGTTAAAGGTTTTAAAAGAAGAAGATAGTATGACAAATCCAAAGCTTGATGCTATTATTGTAAAATGTATATGAATTATGCTAATGAATGTAGAAAAATATTGCAGATCCAATGAGAAACAAAGCTAATTTTTTGAAAGTAATTTTGAGTTTATATTTATTTTTGGCAATGTTTCCAAAGGGAGTGTTGACAGTGCTTGACACACAAACATTTAGGGGGTCTCCCTGAAATGATGTCCCAATTAGACCTCACACTGTTTGGTGTAGGAGCCCCATATGGAGTATGACCTAGTTGTCGAAGAAATGGGTTTCAATGATGTCCCTTGAATGTAATAAGACATAGAGTGCTGTGGTCATGACTTTGGTGGGAATAAGTGTGTGATCTATAGAAGGTCAAGTGAATTGTATGAAAGGTTCTAACACATCAGGGGAAAATGCGTGAGCCCCTTAGATGTCATGATTTAGCCTATGTAATAGTTCACATGCTAACCATGATGGAATTAAAAAACAACCCACATTCAACAAGATTCATAATAATGCAAATGAAATTTTTCATTAGCGATAACAGATGTAAAATAACATATATTGAAAACATAACAGGAATAGTCCTACTATATTCACAACATATGCATGAAAACATGTCGGCTCTGAGATTTTATTAAAGTGAAAGTTCCAAGCATACATGTAGCATTGACAAACCATTAGCCCCGATAGTGGAAGACGAATTTTGTACCTGCTCCTCCAAAGAAAGATACTCCCTCTATTCTATGGAGAAGACGAGGCTCTCAACAAACTCCCAAGTTCCTAATTCTCTTCTAAAATCCTAGCCAACGTTGTGGCTCTCAAAATCTCTTTACATGCATTATGAGGGTATATTTATAACAAAGGGGGTGACTATTCACTTCCCCTTGTGACCCTTGGACTTCCCTCATGACTCGTCAAATTATTTACAACATGACTCTTGATATTCCAAAATTAAAACTTGGAATTCCACTTACAAATTAATAACAAAAGAATATTACAATATACTCATACCCATAGAGGAAAAAATTGGGTAGAGCCAACTAGACAACATAATAAGAAAAAACAATTAATCTTGAGTTTCGGGAAATTCCAATTCAGCAATTTCCACTTGACGTTTCTCAGTCACGTAGTAGTGCCAATCTTTATTCTACACGTTGAAATCTCAAAATTATGCGATGGCGTTAGGATGGAAGCAATCTCTAACCTCCATGAAATTTGGGTACACTGGTTTGGAACCGGTGTGTGTTCCCTTCTTGAGCAAGAGAAAAATTATATTTATTTGGAAATGGGTGCCAATGTACTTCTGCATATTTTTTCTGATTACTTCAAGGTCATCCCTGATGGTGATCTATCTAAACTTCTCCAAGTATTCTTCAATCTCCTACATGACTTGATTCCTATGTTTGATCTCTATGATTGAGCCAACTGATGAGATCTCATGCGATTTCACCAAGAAATCCAAGTTGTTGTACAATTGTGCATATAAGGCCAAAGTGTTGGAAATGAATGAGGCAAGCTATTTGTTATTTTTGATGAGCATCCAAACCTTTTCTTTCTCCAACTTTGGCTCTTTCCTCATATTCTTTCCCAATTCAAGCGGTGCCCCCTTGTATTGCACAAACCTTTATTGCATGGTAGAAATAGTAGATTATACAGCCTTGTGATTTTTGACATAGTATTTTCTCATCTCCTACAACCCATGTAAGTGGGAAACTACCTTTTTCATGGTAAAAATATCCTCATAAATATTTTTCATGGTCTCACTGAGTGTCAATAATTTTCCAAGTATTGCTACCTACAATCCTTCCAAATAGAATTGTGCAGGAGCTGTGTTATGTACCTTTTCTCAGAGTTGTTACACCTCTTGCCCAACAACCTGCAAGTTCTTTGCCAAGTGTTTGTTCTCAGCCATTGGATAGTCCTTGTTTGAACTTGTAGCACCTATGAAGGTCAAGTTTGTTGCAACAATGGAACCTGTATTTCTTGTGGTGTTTGTCATAATCATGATTTATTTGATGAATGTAGGAGATGCAAGGTCGTCAGAAAAAATTTCCTTCCCATCTTGTACAATATTGTTCTAGAGGTTTACATAAGTCAAATTGTATGTGTCCATAACCAGACATTATCAAGAGGAATAATTTCCTCTTCCTCTCTTGGAGCATGCTTTGTTGGATGGTAGGGAGACTAAATGGTGACCCGCTGTGTACTTGGAATCTAATGTAGCTACTACAACACCCTCCAAAATTTTGGCTTTCACTCAAATTTCAGAGCGTTCCTTGGTATTTTCTTTGATTGTTCAAAACATTCAAGATCATTCCATGAGTTTTCTTGAAGTTCTTCGACCTCTTTTGCTCATTGGATTAGTTGTCATATTCAAGCATGTTTGACTATTTGCGAACCTCTTTTGGTGTTTTCGAAGGTCTTTCTTTTTGTAAAAGATTTTTCCCAATGGTATAAACATATGTCACACTCATACACAAATTCTAAAAATTTGTCGCACAAGTGTCATTACGGTCATCCCAAAGTTTATCTTAAGTGTCGAACTTGTCGCATCTTTTCATGAGATAGTCACACAGAAGAGAATTTTTTTTTTCGATGATCCATTTTGTCATGTTTTCAAAGTATGCTAAGTGAATTACCATATTTCAAGCTCATCTTGATTCCATCTCCCTCCCACACATCTATTTTAAAAAAATCTTCTTGACCAAGAAACTTGGGTTCATCAGGCCCTGACTGAGTTGTGCACTATACACTCTCAACCCTTATGTATGTGAACATGCTTCCTGGAACCACATAATGTTTAGTCACTTTCCTCAAAGAATGTGGTTTTTCACAATTCCAGAGTCCAGTAGCCTCCATTGACCTCCAGAATTGTGAATTTGTGTGTCTAAGTCTTCCTTGAACTGCACACTTCACACCTTCAAACCTAAAGATTTTCCCTTACCTGTATGAACTGCGTAATGTGTAGAGAGCCGAGTCTCCCTTGGACTCCAAAACTTTAAATATGCTTCCTCTTGAAATTGCACAGTGTGTCGTCTGAGGGTCCGATTGTGCAGTAGCCACTTCCTGATCAATTGCACATTTTTGACCCTTAGTAGGAACTGTGCAATTTTTCTCGTCAGTGAGGATTGTTCCAAAATTTTCCTCAGTTAACTCTGAGCTACGCTTTGTGCAGTATCAGTGATCAAGATCACTCCTTGTCAACTGGAACTATTAAATGTTCCATCACTGAGCCCTTCCTCGTAGTCTGTGACTTGTCTTGGGCTCAGTCCGTGGATAATAATTCATCATCATTTTTGGATTGATGTTGTCTCATCATGTGTGAATTGGAGGAACATGCACACTATCAACAAGTTATGTTGAGATGATGAAGATGAATAAGAAGATGAAGGAAATCATTCCAAAAGGATCACTTGTAGCTGAACTTAAAACTGGACCTATCAAGAACAAGAAAAGGGGCATAAGTTTGCAACCACCTTCCAGGACCAAATATCATTGAAGACCCCACATCACCAAGCTATCCAAAGGAGAATAGAAAGCATATCCAAGAACACATCTAGCAATCCACAGAAATAGTGACTTGACATTGCCACATCATCAAATGAGCCCATGTCAGTAGTGTCATATCAAGTCATGTCATGAGTTTTCATATGCCACATTACTATGACAGACCATGTATATTGTAATCAAATGTATTGTAAAGTGGAATTCCAAAGGATACACATGAGTATGAAGAGTCATGTAAGTTGAAAAGTCATAGGAAGTTGAACAGTCATGAGGGTATTCAAAGAATCACAAGTGGAAATCATAACCACTTTTGTTATATATACCCCCCACATTGTATGAGCAAATGAATTTTCACCTTGGCTCCTTCGGCAAAGGCATTAGAGAGATCAACTATTTCTTTGAGGAGAAATGAGTGGCTCTAGTGTCCCACTACTGGGGCTAGTGATGTACAATGTAAATATGTGTCTTATTACTCTTTCTTAATAATAGAAGATTGTAGGTTTTAGCCTCGTACAGAAATTACCTGCATACGAAATCTAAAACATAAAGAATAAATAATGCGAGAGCAGAACACATAAAACACATATACATATAGATTTTCCCTTGGATCCAGAAACCAGGACTACCAACTTGATTTTTCATTATGATCCTTTCAATGTTACAATACATATTTATACATGTCGAAGCATCCAATACCATGGACCTAAAACCATCGCGTCCAAAAAACATGTGCGAAAATCATGCACAAAACCATAGGTGGGTCCGCTCAACCTAACATAGGGTTGAAAACCCAAAATTTTTTGGGGTGCTTTTCCAGACCCCATAAAGTGGGGTTACGGGTGCCCATCAAACCCCCTATTAACTACATGGAAAGAATATAACATAACCCAACATTCTCCCACTTGTTGTTTTCTTTTCATAGGGGGGCACAAGAGAGCTTAGTCATTTTTCCAGCTCTGAAATGCCCATTGTCTCTCTACACCAAGAGAACTTCTCAGAGCTCACAGATTTTTTCAATGCATCTCCAGTATTCTTCATAGTGTCCACCTTTACCAGCAACATGTTTTTGTCCTCTATCATATCCCCTGCAAAGTGATACTGAACATCAATGTGCTTTGTCTTTGAATGATATGTCGGGTTCTTTGCCAAGAAAATTGCACTTTGGCTGTCACAGTCTATCCTTATAGCTTCCTGTACTAACCCCATACCTGAACACAATCTCTGCAACCAAATTACTTCTTTACTTGCATGATTTACTGCCATGTATTCTACCTCTGTAGTTGATAGTTCCAGTACAGATTGTTTCTTGCTCATCCAACTGACTACACCTCCAAATAGGTTAAACACATAGCCACTTGTAGATCTTCTCTTATCCAGATCTCCAGCCTAGTCTACATCAACAAAGCCATGAATATCTGACACTCTGTCCAATCCTGGTCTTCCTTGGTACCACAAACCATAATCACTAGTGCCATGCAAATACTTGAAAACCCGCTTCACTGCTATCGAATGCTCCTTCCCTGGTTTTGACATAAACCTACTCAATACTCCCACTGCATGTGCAACGTATGGTCTAGTACAGACCATTACATACATCAGGCTACCGACTGCACTTGCATATGGAACATGGTACATGTCCTCTTCTCTTATTGTGTCTTGGGACACTGTTCAGTAGATAACCTCACACCTACAGGAATAGGAACCTTCACCGGTTTACTATCTTGCATATTAAACCTCTGTAATATTGTTTCAACATACTTCCTCTGGTTTAACCAGAGCTTCCTTTTTGCTCGATCTCTTTTAATTTCCATGCCCAAAATATAGTTTGCAGCACCAAGATCATTCATGTTAAATTTGGAGGACAATTGGGTCTTCAAATATTGGATAACTTCTTTGTCATTTCCAAACAACAACATATCATCCACATACAAGACCAAATAAATAATACGGTCACCAATAAATTTAAAATACACATAGTGATTTGCTTTGATTTTGGTGAAGCCAATTCCCTGCATAAATGTATCAAATTGATAATACCACATCCTTGGTGACTATCTTAACCCATACATAGACTTCTTTAACTTGCATACCAGTTCTTTCTTACCCTTCCCTGCAAAGCCTTTAGGTTTCTTCATGTAGATTTCCTCTTCTAGATCCCCGTGAAGAAATATTGTCTTCACATCCATCTGTTCTACATCAAAATCAAAAGAAACAATAATAGATAAAAGTAATCTAATAGAAGTTACCTTGGCAACAGGAGAAAAAATATCACCAAAATCAATTCCCGGCACCTGGGAATACTGTTTTTCTACCAACTGAGCTTTGTATTTCTCTTCTTTTCCTTTTGCATTTGTCTTCTTTTTGAACACCCATTTGTTTCCAATGGGTTTCCTTCCAGCCGGAAACTCCACCAGATCCCAAGCCTCATTTTTGTGCAAAGATGCCATTTCATCAACCATGGCCTCTTTCTAGAGTTTTCCTTTTCCATCCTTTGAATCCACTGCTTCCTTCACAGTTTTGGGATCATCATCAATAATAGAGAAAGAAAAATTTGAACAGAAAATAGATGGACTATAACTTCTGGCTGCCTTATTTCTCAAACTAATCTTCTCACAGCCGAAGTTTGTGGCTCTTCTTCTTATGATTCCTCCTCTGCTGTAGAGTTTGATTCTTCCTCCTTTAGCTCAAACTCTATCTTCTCAGGTTCCTTTGGTTGGACTTGATGTTTAATAACATATTTCACCTCTCTAAACACCACATCTCCACTGTACATAACCTTCCTTGTTACTGGGTTCCAAAACTTATAACCCTTTAAACTATCCTTATACCTAATAAAGATGCATTTTTTAGATTTACTATCCAACTTTGTTCTTTTCTTCTTTGGAACCTGTACATATGCATCACATCCAAATACCCTCAGATGTGAAATAGAGGGTTTCTTACCAATCCATACCTCTTATGGAGTCTTATCCTCCAACACTAATGAAGGTGACCTGTTGACCAGGTAACATGCAATATCCACCACCTTTGCCCAGAATTCTTGTCTTAACCCGGCACCACTAAGCATGATTCTTGCCCTTTCCATCAACGTCTTGTTCATTCTTTCTACAACTCCATTTTGGTGAGGTGTATATGGAGTAGTATTATGCCATGCTATACCACACTTCTTGCAAAATTCTTCAAATTCCTTACTGCAAAACTCTACACCATTATCTGTCCTCAGCACCTTTATCTTCTTCTCCATTTGGTTTTTCACTAGAGCCTTAAATTCTTTAAACCTATCAAAGACTTCAGATTTCTTGTTAAGGAAATATATCCATGTATTCCTTCAGAAGTCATCTATAAATGATACATAGTACACAGACTTACCCAGTGATGGAACCTTCATAAGTCCAAACACATAACTGTGCACAAGCTCTAATATATGTTTCGCCTTCTTACCACCAGCGGGGAAACTCACCCAATTCTGCTTCCCGTATACACAATTTTCACAGAAATCAAAATCCAGAGAGCTATTACTCATACCTTCTACCATACCTTTACCATGAAGTATTCGAAGGCCCTTATCTCCATTATGTCCAAGCCTTTGATGCCATAGCATGGTCTTTTCTCCAGAGACCACTAGATTTTCTTCTCCACTTTTAGGAACCATGAAACTATTGCACCCATCAACAATAGTGCTACCTTGTAGCTTGTACAGAGTTCTAATCTGAACTCCTCGCATCAATACTGGTGCTCCCCGAACGATCTTACAGGTATCCTTCTCGAACACTGTTTTTACACCTGCATCATCCAACTTACTAATAGAAATCATATTTCTAGATAATGCAAGAATATGCAGAACACTTGGAAGTGTTCTAACCCTTCCACCTTGCAGCTTCAACTTTACTTTTCGACGACCAATGATTCTCGCCTTCCTGTCATCCCCCAAGAAGACATCACCACCATCATATTTCTCATACTCACAGAACCACTCTCTAATGGGAGTGAAGTGAAAGGATGCACTCGAGTCAATCAATCATTCCTCATGATCTACATGTGTACTTGAAGAAGCCAGGTACACATCCCCACCTTCATTTGAGGTGGTTTTCACCTTTGCGGAAGGAGCCTCATAATATCCGTTTTAGGAGCATTATATTTACAGTCCCTTTTGAAGTGGCCTTCCTTTCCGCATTTCCAGCACACCACCCTTATAGGTTTTCCTACATATTTAGATCTCCCACTCGATGACTTATTTTTGTTTCTATTCTGGGACCGTCCTTGTACAGACAAGGCATCACCATTTTGGCTCTCCATATTTTTCTATCTCATCTCCTTCGTCAACAAGGTTAAGACTATTTCATCAAACTGCAATGCAGTTGCATTGCTACCTATTGCAATAACCAGACTATCCCACGAATCTAGTAGAGAACACAACAAACTGATGCACTTATCTTCATTTTAAATTTTAATATGAATAGATTCTAACTGACTTACCATAGTATTAAATGCATTCAGATGCTCTGTCTCCGAGTCTGCATCTTTCATCCTTAGGTTATACAACATTTTCTGTAGGAAACGTTTATTCACCAGAGACTTAGATTGGTACAAAGTCCTTAACTTGTCCCAAAAAGCCTTTGATATAGCTTCCCTTGATACATTCAGAAATACTGAATCTGAGACACACAATCGTATTTTGTTCTTTGCGTTCCGATCCAACTTCTTCCATTCTTCATTGGACGCTCCTGTTGGTTTAGTACCCAGATCTACCATGATCCACTAATCTTTATCCACCAACAGATCCTCCATCTTGAGTTTCCAAAACTCAAAACTCTGACCATTAAATTTCTTGATCTCTATCTTTCCACTGCTCGCCATCTTCTTTCACCACCAGAGTCAATCTCACAAATCTGCCACTGAACAGGGTCTACCACAGGCCCGAGCCAAACCGCTCAGCAACAAAGGCATCCCCTTGAAGCCAAATCTACTCCGATACCAAATGTAGGTTTTAACCCCATACAGAAATTACTTGCATACGAATTCTAAAACACAGAAAATGAATAGTGCGAGAGCAGAACACATAAAACACATATACACAAAGATTTTCCCCTCGATCCCAAAACTGGGACTACCAACTTGATTTTTCATTATGTTCCTTTCAATGTTACAATACATATATTTACATGCCGAAGCATCTAATACCATGGACCGAAAACCATCACGTCCAATACCATGGACCGAAAGCCATTGCATCCAAAAAACATGTGCGAAAATCATGTACAAAAACATAGGTGGGTCCGCCCAACCTAACATAGGGTCCAAAACCAAATTTTTCTGGGGCGCTTCCCCAGACCCCATAAAGTGGGGTTATGGGCGCCCCTCAAACCCCTTGTTAACTACGTGGAAAGAATATAACACAACCCAACAAAGACTTTTAAGGCTATCACATTCTTCATGCATGAACTATGAATGTTCGTAAAACTATTCTGTGGACAATTGTATTTCATGTTTTCGTTCACATGTACTAAGATAGTTGAACTATTTTGGTTATTTTAGTGCTTATCTTATTGAGAATGTGTTGTAATGTTTTTTATCACTGTCCCATCCTTGTGGACTATTCTGTAGTATACTAGAAAAGTATTTCCTTGTTTATTAGTTATAATGCACATCGCATCCACTGTGGACTATTTCGCTGGATGTTTGTTGGTTGTAAAAATTGTTACATCCATCGTAGACTATTCCACTAAATGTTGAATAGGTTCTTCTAGTTCATGTGAGTCTCTTCATGGGTGGTACTATTACCTCTCACTTAGAGGCTCACTTTTCTCCCCCCCTTTGTAGTAGAAAGAACCTTGACACAGTTTCAATCCATACTCACTAGGCACACCCCTATTTCTTTTTTGAAGGTACCATTGCATCACTCTCTTGTGCTGATAGTTAGGTCCAAGGAAAATCTTTAAGTATTTGGAAATATGGCCTTTATATCGGATGGGAGTCCTACACCAAACTGTGTGAGGTATGGTTGGGACTTCATATTTGGGAGAGCCCCTGAATGTTGGCGAGTCCAACACCATCAAAAATTCTCGTGCTACAAGGAGGGCAACCAGTATTTTATGGCTGATGTACAAACCGACTGCACTAATCCATGTTTTTTTCAAGGAAAAAATGTTCAGTCCACCTCCCTTACTCATACTTCTGAAGTTGGTGACTCTTCCTAGCCCATGCTTGAACGTGAAATCTTGCATGATGAGCTTCAGGTCATCTGCCCCATCACCTGTCAGTTTTTAAAATTTCTTGGATTGATTTACGTTGTAATTAGTCTTCCATATCTCAAAAGAATAAGAATACCACCCCCACAGGGATACTAGTATCGTTGGATGAAGAAGTGGTCCTCGCCACTCTTGAAGAATTAGTAGATGTTGTGGAAAGGGAAGAAGAGCCTCCACTCTTTCATAGAGGTAATGGAGGCAATCCCTTACTCTCGGTTTCAACATTTGGTGGGACAGGTACAGAAGAAGAGGAAGAAGAAGCGGAAGAAGAAGAGGAAGACGAACCATCAAAATTGGAAAAGGAAGAGGACGACAGTGAAGAGGAATACATGGCAGAGAAAAGTCTAGACTGGATGACTCAGGGCCCACTATTACTTCCGAGTGTCCTTCACAAGATGGGGAGGCATGCAGAGAAACTCTTGATGATGTATGACCCTCACAAGACAATGAATGTTGAAGATCGCTTAGACAACTTTTACCTACATTTGCAAACACTTGAGGTATGTAACGATGGTGTTGCATGTAGATTTTTTCCATGTACCTTGGATGGTAGAGTAACCGTATGTTATCGGAACCTTCCTCCAAACTCTGTCTAAAATTAGAGGGGATTCAAAAATGTATTTCTTGAAACATTTGGTGAAGACAAGAACCATGCCATGTTACTAAATGGGTTGGGTAATATAAAGATGGAGTAGAAGGGTAAAGTTAAATATTTCAACCACAGGTTCAATTTCATATTGAACACATTTTTGGGCGATACAAAAACTCATGACTCCATCACCAAATATTACTACACTTCTTCCTTGCCAGCAAATATTGCATAGTTTTTAAACCTAACTGCAATATAAGCATTGAAAAAAACTATGAATAGGCTATCATCATTGAGAAGGAATTTCATGCTATTGGAGTCATCACAAATAATCCAAAACAAAATAATCCAAGAACATGGGTAAGAAGTCCCAGACCTCTAGGAGCAAGGTTAAGGAGAAAGAAGCAAATGATATTGAAAGCCTGACTTGTCTTGTGCATTCCATGACCACTAAAATGGCTAAGCTTAAATAAAGGACAAGAGAAAATACCATGAGCAGCAAGCCCCCCTTGTTCCTACTTAGAAGTAATTTAACTTTCAGTAGCAACAACAATCATCTGGCAAAGTCTACGCAGAGTTCAAGTGTTGTCTTGAATATTAAGAAAATTCGGATGGATTTGTATTGCATATTTCTTAATGATAATCATTCAGAGAAGATGTACCCATAGTTGAATCAGCGCATGAGAAGAATGGCTGCACAATTTGTTGACTTAGTCATGGTTGAGGCATAGGTTGAGCTTGATGAAGAGAAGGTAGAAGATGTTGCAGTTGATGAAGCTCCAAGCGTTAGGTGTGTAGTGAACATTTATCATTGCATTCTCCTACTCCAAAAGCGTATTGTTGATAAGCAGCCTTCGAGTGATGGTTTGACCCAAAATCATAGCAACCAATACAAATTAAGAATCCAAGGGGTGACCATGGTGATTGAGGTGCTGAAACAAAAATTCAAAGAAATTTTGTTAAGGAAACTCAATCCTTCGGCTAACTCAACAAAAAACACTCAGAGCAATTTGGGGAAAGGAATCTCAATGAAAAGTGTTTCCAATAGCAGTTAGAACAAAACCATCCCTCTAGAAACCACAAACCAAGTTCCATCCCCTGTCACCTTGGTTAGCCTTCCCACTATGGATTATAACATTGTAGATGATATGAAGAAGGTTCATGAAAACTTCTCCATGGTCAAACTTGCAAAGATCATGAGCCAGCGAGACATCCTTCTAAGGGAACTTGGGAAATCCTCTTCAGGTAATGCCACCTCTTTGGACAAGGGATCTAGTAATTTTCTTGGTGTTCTTGCATCTATACTTAATGCACTCATGATGGATGTAAATAATGTTTCCTCGTCATTCTCGTTAACATTCTAAATATTCAATTTCAATGTACATAATTTCTTGGTTGATTTAGATGAATAGGTGAATGTCATGCCACTATTTGTGGCCAAGAATATCAATGCTAAATGGGAAAAGAGGGATACAAAAATTATTCACATGCTCCAAACTCATGTGTAGGCAATTGGTGAACTTAGGGATGTCATCATTCATTTATCATCTTATGGATGAGTTCACCAATGTATCAACATAGTGATTGTGGACATTCCAGAAGCATGCAGAGTGTTACCGAGTAGAGAGTGATCAAGCAAGATTCAAGGATAATTTTCCATAGACTGGTCACGCCTATGGCTTCTATACAGGCACATGAAAAATCATATCTGATTAGAGTTAGAGAGATACATGAATCACATGGTGACTCCCTCGAATGGACATAACGAGCCAATGGCTTTCACATAACTAGTATTGGGAAATTATTTTCTTGAGACACATTTGGGTACTATCTTGCAAAGACATTCCTAGTTCCACTAGACACACAGTTGGATCTCCTTCCTTGTCCAACTAGCGATAATGAACTATGTACAGTTGGTAGTAGTAGTAGTGAAGTCAACAGTTCCTATACATATGATATGTCAACTATGTATTTCGATGCATCCAAGACAAAGGAGGGCCCTTGAGTTGGTTACGTTTTAATAGACCCGCTATAGTTAAAACATTTTATCTCTAGCTGCTTGGAATTTGAGTGCATGAATAACACTGTAGAGTATGAAACACTCATCTTCGGCTTACAAAAGGCCATCAACCTCAATGTTGTCATTATAAAAGTGGTAGGTGACTCCTAAATCATGGTGTGCTAGGTATGTAACACTATACATTGTGTGTCACGTCATACTAAAACTTATCAAGAAGAGGTATGGAAAATCATCTCTCACTTCCAAGATTTTAATATTATTTTAGTTCCAGTAATTTGTAATGCATTTGCAAGTACCTTGGAAAACGTTGCTACTAGGATGTCACCTTTAAGGGATGGATTTTCTATTTAAATTTTGTATAAACCCTCTATCCTAGATAATATAACTAACTTACACATTTTTTATGACGACCAACAAATACTGTATTTTATGATGAACGTTGACATATTCAAGGACGTAGTGATTGATGGGGACGAATACAAAAAGGCACTGTAGGATGTAGCCAATGCATGTAAAGGGAACCTCATCCCCAAGGTTTTGGTTTCATTAGAGAAGTTGTATGATATGAATAACTACTTCTGGGGGCCTGTTAATGCCAAGACCCACAATTCCACATTATCGCATGAGAAAATCAACTTGGGAATAGAGAAATATACGAAATATGTCAATCTCGGTACTTGTTGCACACTACACAAGCATCAAATTTTCATACACTTGTTCAACTAGTACCATCATGTGTTCATGTAGACATATGATGAACTCAAGACATATGACATGTGAATCATCTAGCATGCAATACCAATAAAGGAAGGCGTCAAGCCATTTCAATAGAAACTCAAGAAAGTTCATCCAACACTTGAGCCCATCATATAAAAGGATTTGAGAAAACTATTGGATGCTTTGATCACCTACAAGGTATGACATTCAATTTGTGTATCAAACTTGGTTCCTATGAGAAAGAAGTCCAGTCAGATTTGTCATTGTGTCGATTTCCAGAATCTCAATTGCGCCTTAGACAGGATAACTACCCTGTGCCATCCATGGAGCGAACAATGTCAATAATATCAGGGGGTGAAATGTTTTCTTTTCTTGATGGATTGTTAGGATACAACTAGGTTTCGGTGGTAGAGAATGACATATTAAAAACTACTTTCAGGATGAAGTAGGGCACATTCGCATTTCGATCAATGTCGTTTGGGCTAGTCAATATCGGTGCAATGTTCCTATGTGCGATGAACATTTCCTTTCATGGGATTATTGAACATAGTGTAGTGGTATATCTTGATGATGTTACAATATTCTCTAAACAAAGGTCAGACCACCTACGTCATCTGAAGAAGATTTTTGAGTGACGTCGTAAATACAGGATATCCTTGAATCCCAAGAAGAGTATCTTTACAGTGTACAAAGGTAAGCTCTTGGGACACATAATTTCTAAAAGTGGGATCAAGGTAGTCCCGTACAGGGTTAGGACTATCACGTAGATTCCCACACCAGTGAACAAGAAAGTTATGCAGTCCTTCTTGGGGAGGACCAACTTCGTCCTTAAGTTCATGTTTGAATATGGCTATATTGTTAAACCAATACATGAGAAGCTTAAGAAGGATTTAGCCTATAAATGGGATAAGAGGGAGAAGGACGTGTTTTCCCATATCAAACATTCTTTAGCAGAAGCGCAACCATTGTACAAGATCTACTTCGATAAATACTTCTTGCTCTATACTTTTACTTTCGACACTTCTCTTGTCAATGTGCTCACTCAGAAGGATGAGTCGAACAATGAACAGACTATCGCCTTCATAAGCACAAATCTACAAGGACCAAAGCTCAATTAACCCACCATGTAAAAACACTCTGATGTGGTGGACAAGAAGGTAAAGAACTTCAAATCCTATCTATTAAAGAACCATTGTGTTATAGTTTTTTCCACACCCAGTAGTCATATCATTTCTTGTTTAGCAAAAGCTCAGTGACAGGAGGGCAAACTGGATGACCGAGTTAGAAGAATATGATCTAGACATCAAGTCGGTTCACACAATCAAGGGTCATGGTATTTTCCAATTAGAAGCAGAGAAATTAAACACAAAATTGGAAGAAGAAGAGCTCACGGGATGGGAGCAGGAGATTGAAATGTACAACATTGAGCAAGCCACCCCCACTACAGACATAGACTCTTGGTACATAGATATGCACCAATACCTTGAGCATGGCCTAGTTCCCTCTCACTTCTCTACATGGTAGAAGAGGTAAAATGTCTTAAAGTATTAATATATCAGTTGTTGCATGCGATGTTGTTTAGGAAGCACCATAATTGAGTACTTCTCATGAGTTTGGAGGCACACAATTCAGAAAAGGTATTGCATGATCTCCATGATAGGCTAGTCGGGGGACACTTTGCAGGAAACACTAAAAGACATAACATTATGTGGGCCAAATTTTACTGGCATACATTTTTAAAATATTCTCATGCTTATGCCCGCAATTGTCTGGTTTGTCAAAGGTGTGCCGCCAGAAATTAGAAGTCAACATCCTCGCCGCAACACATTGCAGTGGAAGAACCTTTTCAATAGTGGGGCTTGGATATCATTGGTGACATGTTCCCACACTAATCGAAGCAACACCGCTATATCGTAACTACTACAAAATATTTCATTTGTTGGATAGAGGAAGTTCCCCTAAAAAGGTGAATGATCAGGAAGTCATCAACATTCTGCAAAAATCACATCATGTCTAGGTTCAAGGTTCCTATGTCACTTGTTTCTGACAATGCAATATATTTTTCATCATTAAGACTTTATGATTTTTCATTGGAAAATTGTATTATATTAAAAATTTCATCTAATTATTATCCACAGGGGAATGGCCTTACTGAATCCATGAACAAGAAACTTATATGTATCATAAAACATACCATATTCTCTGAATAACGAAATTGGCACTCTGCATTGGTGAACTCCTTATGGTTTGGCTATGTCATGCCTAAACCTACTCTGAAAACATCCCCTTACTGGTGAATGGAAAAGAATCCATTCTCTTGCTGAACATCTACTTTCCCGCTTTCCTGTCCCAAGAGTCCCAAGGCAAGCCATGTATTTTAGTTCAACGTAGGATGGACACTTTGCACAAGCTACAGGAAGAAAGGTTGAAAGCTAAGGAAATTTTTTTTCTTCACTAGAATCGTATCAAGACATGGTTTGGATAGAAAGTTTGTAGCGAAAAATAGATTTAGTTTGGGTGGCTTAATCTTAAAGTGGGATAAATCCCATGAGGATAAAGGCAAAAACACTAAGTTTTAGTCCTTATGTATTGGACCGTGCATGGTACATGAGAAGCTTGGCCAGAACACGTATCATCTTCAATCACTTGACAGGAATATTGAATCTCTCCCTGTTAATTTCCAAGACATAAAAGATTATATTCAATGAAGATCTCGGGCTGCATCCCACAATATGTACATAGTATTTTGTTTTTGTCTGTTTGCTTCTTTGCTTGAATTTTGTGTTGTTTTTGTCATGTAAATAAGTGTTCACCCTGATTGTGTTGTGGCTCCTAAGTGTGTGTGTGTTGCTAAAGAATAAAGAGTCTTGTGACACTATAGCATTTGGCTAGCCATTTATCCATATTCCTTGTGTTGGTTACATCTTGTGGGTGATGAAGTTCTGATGGAAAATATGATTTGTCTGTAAGGAGAGTTTTGGTCCAACCATGAACTCATGGCTAGTCGGGAAACTTCATGTCTATACTCAATTTTTTTGCTAGTTTTCTCATGCTTATCCAATTGGTAGAAATGAAGAAGGGAAAAATCTAAAAGATAAAACCTAATTTAGATGTCTTTATCTGCTTCTCTTAAAGAACAACCTCTTCTTCTCTCAATAAGTTAGGATCCCTCTTCCGCCCCAAAATAAATAAGTGTTGATGCATAGTTCTGTTTAATTAAATAAATAAAATTGAAATAAGGGAAAGGATTCCTATGTAGAGATTTGAAGCAAACAGCTCTGCCAGGGTACTGTCCAGGCTTGCTAGCAGCAAAGTAATTTTTGTGTTCCTGCATGACTCTACTGAGGTACTGTCTAGACCTGCTGGCAGGGGAGAAACACGAGAGATGAAAAAATATACTCCAAAAATATTAAGTTCGCAAGCTAAAATACCCTTCCCAACTCAAAACATTATGATTACATTGAATCTTATGTTGTTTTTAGCTGAGAAGGTATAAAGGGAACCATGTCTTCCCATGGGGTAAGTGAGAATTTCAAAATGATATGCATGACGAATAAATAGTCCCTAAGGAACCAAGGCCCTTGACAGAAAAAACTAACCAGGACAGAGAAGTTGGAATTCAACCAGTGAGTCGCCAAGTGTTTTAGCCTTTACAAAACCCTCCAAAATATTGGCTTGCACTCAAATTTTGGAGCCCTCCTTGGTCTTCTCCTTGATTGTTGCAAACACTTAAGCTCATTCCATGAGTTTTCTTGAAGTTATTTGACCCCTTTTGCTTGCTGGATTAATTGTCATCTTTAGCCACCTTTGACTATTTGTGAGCCTCTTTTGGTGGTTTTGAAGGTTGGCCTTTGTGTAAATGAGCTTTCCAAACCATGTAAACATGTCTTTCACTCATACACAAAGTCTTGAATGTTGTCGCATAAGTGTCATCATGGACGTGCCAAAGTCTACCTTAAGTGTCCCACTTATCGCATCTTGTCATGAGATAGTCACACATAGGAGAATGATATGTTTGTTTATTCAAATGATCTATGATTTTATGTCATCAAAGAACATTAAGTGTGTGACCACAGTTCGAGTTCAATAGGAGTCCATCTCCCTCTTACACTTAGCCATTTTTAGAAAATCTTCCCGACCGGGAAACTTAGCTTCATCGGGCCTTGATTGAGCTACACATTGTGAAATATCATCACTCAATGATGTCACCTTGCTACCTAGAACTACATATTTCACAGTCATTGTCCTCTGAGACTATGGTTATGCGCAATTGAAGTGTCTAACATGCTTCCTTGACCTCCAAAATTGTGTAGTCATGCCTCCCAATCTTCCTTGAACTACACACTTTGCACCTTCAACCCTTAATCTTTTCCCTTCCCTATTAGAACTGTGAAATGCATAGATATCCCAGACTCCCTTGGCCTCCAAAACTTTGTAGATTCTTATCTAGTGCTCTTCCCTTAGCCAAAGCTTACTGCCCCCAAAAATTGTGCATAGTTTCCCTTTAAGCCTCTTTTCTTCCCAGTTCCCCCTTGCGTTTTGAGACTATGTAGGCTATCCTCCTATGGTCCCATCCCATAGAAATCACTACGTAATTGAATTGCACATTTCTAACCCTTAGGTGATACTACGCAATTTTTCTCCTAAGTGAGCATTGTGTAGAAAAGTTCCTTAGGAAAGCCTAAGTTGCTCTCTATGTAGTCTCAGTTATCAAGCTCTCTTCGTGTCATCCCAAATTTCATGATGCATAGTCACTGAGGCCTTCCTCCCAGTCTATGACTTGTCGTGGGCTCTCTTCATGGATAATAATGCATCACTATTTTCGGATTGATATCATCCCCTCATGAGTGAATTACAGGAATAGGTACACTATTAAGTCATGGTAAGATGATGAAGAAGGAGAAGGAGGGAAGCATGCTTAAATACTCACTTGTAGCTAAAATTATGAGTGGACCTATCAAGAAAAGGAAAAGGGGCACAAGTTTACAACCACCTTCCAAGACCAAAGATCATTGAAGGCCTCACATCACCAAGCTATGCACAGGAGAAGAGAAAACATATCCAATAACACATCTATCACTTAGCGGAAATAGTTACTTGAAATTGCCACATCATCAAGCCAGTCCATGTCATCAATGTCATGTCAAGTCATGTCATGAGTTTTCATATGCGACATCACTCTTGTGGACCACGTATATTGTAATCAAATGTAAAGTGGAAGTCCAAATGACACACATGAATATGAAGAGTCATGGAAGTTGAAAAGTCATAGCAAGTTGAACATTCATGAGGGTAGTAAATGAGTCGCAAGGGGAAAGCATCATCCCTTTGGTTATATATACTCCCCTCATTGTATGAGAAAAGGAACTTTCACCTTGGCTCCTCCTGCAAGAAATTATAGAGATCAACTAGCTCTTTCAGGAGCAAGGAGTGGCTCCAATGTCCCACTACTAGGGTTAGTGATGTACAATCTAAATATGTGTCTTAGAAATTTTTCTTAATAACAGAAGCATTTTAAGGCTAGCATGTTCTTCATGCATGAACTATGAATGTTTGTAAGACTATTCGGTGAATGTTTGTATTTCATGTTTTCTTTCACATGTACTAGGATAGTTGAACTGTTTCAGTTATTTTAGTTCTTATCTTACTGAGAATATGTTGTAATTTTTGTTATCACTATCCCATTATTTTCAACTATTCTGCAGGATACTAAACAGGTCTTTCCTTGTTTATTGGTTGTAATGATCATCGCATCCATTGCGGACTATTCCACTTATTGTTAGACAAATCTTCCCTTCTTTCTTGGTTGTAACTACTGTTGCATCTACTGTGAACTATTCTATTTGATGATGGATAGGTCCTTGTATTTCATGTGTATCTCTTCCTGGGTGGTACTATTACCTCTCACATAGAGGCTCACTTTTCTCCCCACCTTTGCAGTAGAAGAACTTCGACACAATTTCACTACATGTCACTAGGCACAATTCCCTTTATTTTTCAAGACACGATTGCATCACTCTGTTGTGATGACAGTGAGAGCCAAGGAAAATATGAAAGGATTTGGCAATCGGGACTTTATACTAGATAGGCCTCCTACACAAAATGGTGTGATGTCTCATTGGGACTTCATATCAGGGAGATCCCCTAAATGTTGGCTTGTCCAGCACCATCAAAATAATCAAATCAACATATTGATTCTATGGCTCTAGTTCCACGTCCATGTCTTGGATCTTGATTAACTCCTCCATCTCTTGAGTGAGCTCCTTGTCCTACATCTGTTTTCTCTCCTCCTCTAGTTGCCTATTTTTTTCTTGTTCTTCAGCTTGTCTTCATGCTACTTATTCTTCTTCTACTATTCGCCTTTCTTCTTCTTCCTGATTATGCCTTTCTTCCTCTAATCCCTTGTATGCTCATTATTCCTTCCACTTATGTTCTTCTTCCTACATCCTATGTTTCATATTATTCTCAGTTGTTATGGCCCCTTCAAGTATTGCTTAATTAACTTCATATTGTGGCTTTTCTCTCCCCCTCGACTATGCACAACTTTCCTATTTCCATTTTCACACACTAGTTTGTGCCTTTCCACTACTAGTGCCTCTAGAGTGACTTCTTTTTGTGGAGTGTCCTATGATTTACCATACAAGTTGATTGGCTCGTGAGATTTGGAGGAATTATAAAAATTCTTCCATAACTCCTCCTCAGGTATGTGTAAGGTCCTGCTTAACCACTAATAATGAATCCTTGGACAATGGTCTTTGCAAACATTCATTAGATAATATGGGTTGAAGTCCAAATAATGGAATGAAAATTTATCTATTTTCTTTCCTTCGGTGTCTGCAACTTTGAGATTCTTAATTTCATACAATCTTATATGCATAGGAAGAGTAGGCTAAAGTGATTTTTTCCTCCTGTGTAGAGGTACTGAAAACCCTATGGAGAGACGATATGAAACTTCTTGGATGACTAATTTATTGGTGGCATACATCGATAAAATATGAAAACACTTCTATCTACCAAGCACCCTAAGGAAAGTGCCATTCGGTGAGGCAAACCAATCTGCTATCTCTGAAACTACTTCCATTTCCCCACGTGACATGCAAGGTGGTTCTTCTTCAAAGATCAACTTAGAAAATAGAATGAGGAATTGATCAACCATCTTTTCCATTACTCCTTTATGGCTACTCTGTGAAATCAATTTGTAATAAATGTGCACGGTAGGCTCTCGCGGTGTCCAATTACAATTCATGCCAGGGAATGAATAGTGTGTGCAGATTGCATCCAATAGCAGGAAGACATGTAAAATATAGCTTTCTTTCCCTTGGGGGACTGAGGGCATTAGCTACATGGATCCTTAGTTGTTGAGCCAACAAGTCTAACCACTTGAATGATCTTCCTTCATTCACAGCCTTGTTCAGTAAGAATGCCTACCTTTCAAGGAAGGTCTCAATGTTCTACTAACCATAGATTCTACAACATAAAACTATCAATAGATGATAGGCCCTCCTGATATATTGTCTCTTGTAGGTTTTGGTTGGTTCCTGATGGAACTTTGTTGGCTCTTTGACCCAACTTTTGATAATTTCGTTTGTGCTCAAGTCGTTGGTGGTGATAGAGAAGTAAGAATACATGACAAAATTTCATCTCCAACAAATGGTACATGAGATGATAATCTGGTGCTAGAAAATAAGCAAGCCTTTCTCTGCTAACATTTCTCAAAGTTATAGCCTTGGGATCTATATAAAAGCCTATCAAGCTCACAATGTCTACACATGGGAAGGATGAATACCTACATGCAAGCTTATGTAACCCTGGCTTTTTGACATTGATATCCACTTGTCAATCATGAAGTTCTCCTTTGAAACTCTTACAATGAATATTTCATTTACTTTCTACCATGTAATATATGATTCCTTTTCTATGAATACTTTCAATACCTGTGTGAACTGGAAAGTTCATTGAAATACTCTCAAGTGCCTCCCTATTGTTGATCTCAGTAGTACCTTTGAAGCAGATCATTTGGTGCCATGATGTGAGTGACTGATGAAGTGAAGTGTTCAACAACTGCAATACTTGTAGGAGGAAAATACACTCATCACAAAGACAAATTTTCTTCAATAAATTGACTCTCAAAACAAGATCACAATAGTGACCATTGGATTGACAAGGAAAATTGCATAATTCTTGAGGTGAAGGAGGGAGAATGGCTACCTAAACTATGCATTGAGATGTCTCAGCATCCAGTGGTGCAACTTGAGGCTAGAGACTGCACAATGTGCAGTTCAACCTGGGTAGTCTGAGGTGGAGACTGAGCATGCACAATCTCAGTAGTGAAGGGGTAGACTTAAGCCCTAAAATTATGAAATGTACAGTTGGGATGGGCAATTACTAAACATTGCACAGTTTGAGAGGCCAAAGATCAAACTTGAGCCTTTGACTTGTGCAATGGCCAACTATACAAGACACTTGCTTGCCATTGCAAGGGAAAATCTTCTCAGAAAGAGTGTGGGAAACTGGAGGATCTGACTGATGGTGGATGTTGAAGTGCATATATTACTAAGGATAGATATTAAATGAAAATTAAGTGCAGAAGATCAACATTGAAAAGGAAAAACAAACATACATGGAGTGTCACTGAAACAATGATGATTAACAGGCAAAAACAAGGAAATTGGTGCGACACTTGAAAAACCTAAATGAAAGACTAAAGAAACACTTGTACAAGATAATATAAGTTAAAATACTAGAAACCATGAAAATAAACAAGGAAAACAACACTTACAGAAGCGAAACAACAAAAAGCGACAAAAAATAAACAAAAGATGAAAAAAATGAAAGTCAGCACCGAAAGGATCCTTGATCTCCTTGGTAGTGCTAGATCTCCAAGATAGAATGTACAAAAATATCTAGGGGCTTTGATTATATAAATTTAGACTAGTTAGGGTTTATGACATGCATGCCTAAAATCAAGGAAAAAACGACACTTGGTAGAAAGTTCCAAAAATAGTTAAGTGTTCCACCTTCGGGAAATTAATTAATGACTCCTTATTTTCTAAGGATGTTTTTTTGTTTTTTTTCCTTTTCTCTTTTCAAGAACTAGGAATGCACACTTCCAAGAAGGATTGCATAATTCCCAAGGACTGGTCAACTTCTTGACTTAGTGCATGGCATACTTTCTGAGGTGAACAATGGCTTACATAGTTTCCAGGCTTAAGTTTATACTTTCGTCTAGTACTTTGTAGTTTCTAAGCTCAAGACATGCCTGCCATCATGTATTGTGCAATTATAATTATCAAGGAGATATTTCCTTCCAAGATTGCCCAGTTTCTAGAGTCAACCCCAACAATGCTTCAAGGTCAGGTTATGAGATGGTTTTTGCCCAAAATATATCAAGCCAATATCAATATGCTACAAGAAAAGCAAGAAAAGGTAAGTCTTGATCACAACATGAATACTTGACGACAGTAAAAGATAATCTTTGTGGATAGAAGGAAGGATCCAATATGAATGCATGGGAAAAATTTGGGAGGGTGCTTGTAGCAACTACAACAATTGGTGACACACTGATAGAACTTCAACTCTTTGTATGGATATTAGCTTATGTAAAATAGGTCTAACTCTTCAAGATGTGTTGTTGAGTTCATTGATCACCATAGCTTACTTAATTAAATTACATTAAAGATATAGTCCTTACCATTCTCCACACTTTAAAGGAAAGTCAAACTTTCTTATTTCGATTGGGGATGGTGATCATATAGATACACAAGTGAAGTAAGATTGTTAAAGTCTTGGTTTTCATATCTTGTGTTGCTCCTCTGTGAGTAGCCCTGAATAATACCTCGACGGAGTCACTTTACGGACACAAACATTGCTCCTCTACCATCAAGCCTAGATAGTACCCCGATGGAGTTGGTTTCTTCACATCTCTATGTAACAAGCCTTCCTATTCTTTCACCTTTTCTTATTCTTCCTATTTTTTTTTTTTGTTCAAAGAACTATGCATAGGAACTTATTGATTTAATGAGGAAGAAGATGGATCTGAGGTTATTGAGAGAAGTAGAGGTTTTCCCTTCAGAGAAGGATATTTATACACCTCTGAAATGTAGTTCACTTGTTAAAGTTTCCTCCCCTCCTTACTCTACTTGAGTTAGTTGACAAGATGAAACCAATTACTTATAAAACTTATTAGAGTAAGTGGTTCTAGTTATAGATTAAGCATTGTGAGTCCTTTATGGTTTTATTTGAAAGGAATGTCTTTTCGATCAGGGTATCATCTACTAAAAGTTGTAAGATTCACGCAAAGAGAGGGAATAAAAATATAACCAAACATCGATAGTAGCACAATTTCCTCCCAAGATTCACCATGCTTTCTTCACAAACTGAACACGGTCTCATGCAAAAAATATCCTACAACAAAAAGGAAAGAAGAGGGGAAAATGGAATGTAAACCAAAAGAAAATATACAAACAAATAAAATGAAGTAGTCATACTCTTAAACTAACTGAGAATGGGGAATACTTACATAAAATGAAACTTCCAGTGTAACCAACAATGCATATGCTTGCCTGTATAGGTGAGGGAATCCATATCATTAAATATATTCAAGCACAACAACAAGTTTAAAATATGCAACTGTGGTCAAATTATATTTTGGAATACTCATTTAATGGAGATGATGATGGCATTAGTTTCCTCTTTCCAAGAGGACCAAAATCTACCTAAAGATCACCTCATTTTGACAAGCGGAAGTTGCGTTATGAATTATTTTATTCATACATATATTTTGGATCAGGTTGTCACTATATACATATACCAAGGGACAGGTCAAGTGGACCCTCACAGAAGCCTATAAATAGAAGAGACCTCAAGATCATTTGGACACACACATCAAGCTCTCTTATCCTCTTCTATATTGTCTTGGCTCACATAGGTCTGATGGAGGAAGCTCACTGAAGGGTCTTGTAGGTTTTAACCCCATACAAAATTACCTACATACGAATTCTAAAAATAGAAAATAACAATGGCAAGAGCATAACACATAAAATAAATATACACAAATATTTCCCCTAGATCCCAAAACCAGGACTACTAGATTGATTTTTCATTATGTTCCTTTCAATGTTACAATACATATATATTTACGCTGAAGCATCCATAAACACCAATCTATTAACCCACAATTAGAACATAACCATAGTTCCCTTGATTGGATCTACAAAAGACCATGGACCGAAAAACATCACGCCCAAAACCATGTGCGAAATCCATGCATAAAACCATAGGTAGGTTCGTCCACCTAATATGTGTAGGTTAGTCATGGAAATAATATAGCACAACCCAACATTCTCCCACTTGTTGTTTTCTTTCCACAGGGGGCCACAAGAGAGCTTAGTCATTGATCTAGCCCCGCAATGCCCATTATTTCTCTACACCAAGAGAACATCTCATAGCTCATAGATTTTTTCAATGCATATGTAATATTATTCAAAGTGTCCTCATTTACCAGCAACACCTTTTTGTCTTCTACCATATGCCTCATAAAGTGATACATAACATTAATGTGGTTTGCATTTGAATGATAAGAAGGGTTCTTTACTGAGAAAATTGCACTTTCGTTGTCACAATATATGATTCTACTAAACCCATACTTGAACATAATATTTGCAACCAAACTACTTCATTGCTTGAATGAGTGGCTACCATGTATTCTGCCTCTGTAGTTGATAGTGCGAGTATAAATTGTCTCTTACTCATCCAACTGACTACACCTCCAAATACGTTAAACAAATGCCCACTTGTATCTTCTTTGATCTAGATCTCTAGCCTAGTCTACATCAACAAGGCCATGGATGTCCAAAACTTTGTCCTATCTTGGTCTTTGTTGGTAGCACAAACCATAATCACTAGTGCCACAAAAATACCTGAAAATCTTCTTGCTATCCGATCATCTTTCCCCTGTTTTGACATAAACTTGCTCAACACTCCCATTGCATGTGCAATGTCTGGTCTAGTAAATACCATTGCATACATCAAACTACCAACTGAACTTGCATATGGAACACGGGACATGTCCTCTTCCTCTTGTTCTGTCTTGGGACACTATTCAACAGATAACTTTACACCTACATGAATAGGAACCTTCACTGGTTTACTATCATGCATACTAGACCTCTGCAGTATTGTCTCGACATACTTCCTCTAGTTTAACCAAAGCTTCCTCTTTACCTGATATCACTTAATTTCCATGCCCAAAATATATTTTGCAGCACCAAGATATTTCATGTCGAATTTGGAGGACAATTGGGTCTTCAAATCCTGGATAATTTCTTTGTCATTTCCAACTAGCAACATATCATCCACATACAATACCATAAAAATAACATGGTCACCAATTAATTTAAAATACACAAAATGGTCTACTTTGCTTCTCGTGAAGTCAACTCCCCATATAAGTATATCAAATTTCTGATACCACATCCTTAGTGGTTGTTTTAACCCATACAGAATTTTTTTTAACTTTCATACTAGTTCTTTCTTACCCTTCACTGCAAACCCTTCAGGTTGCTTCATGTAGATCTCTTCTTTCAAATCCCCGTGAAGAAATGTTGTCTTCACATCCATCTGTTCTGCCGCAAAATCGAAGTAGAAACAATAGATAAAAGTAGTCCAATAGAAGCTACCTTGGCAACATGAAAAAAATATCACCAAAATCAATTCTCGACACATGGGAATAAACATTTTCTACTAGCTGAGCTTTGTCTTTCTCCACCTTTACTTCTGCATTTGTCTTTTTCTTGAACAACCATTTGTTGTCAATGTGTTTCCTTCCAGCTAGAAACTCCACCAGATCCCAAGCCTCATTTTTGTGCAAATATGCAATTTCATCAACCATGGCCTCTTTCTAGAGTTTTCCATCCTCTGAATCTACTGCTTCATTCACAATTCTGGGATCATCATCAGTAATAGATAAAGAAAATTTTGAATAGAAATAAGATGGACTATACCTTTCTAGCTTTCTTTTTTCTCAAATTGATCTTCTCACAATTGAAGTTTGTGGCTCTTCATCTTCTAATTCCTCTTCTGTTGTAGAGTCTGATTCTTCCTCCTTTAGCTCAAACTCTATCTTCTCAGGTTCCTTTGGTAGGAATTCACGTTTAATAACATATTTCACCTCTCTAAACACAACATGTCAGATTTACACAACCTTCCTTGTTACTAGGTTCAAAAGATTATAACCTTTTAAACCATCCTTATACCCAATAAAAATGCACTTTTCAAATTTACTATCCAACTTTGTTCTTTTCTCAGTTAGAACATGTACATATGCATCACATCTAAATACCCTCAGATGTGAAAGAGAAGGTTTCTTAACAGTCCATACCTCTTGTGGAGTGTTATCCTTCAATGCTGATGGAGGTGATCTATTGACCAGATAACGTACAGTCTCCACCGCCTCTACCCAGAATTCTTGTCCTAACCTGAGACCACTGAGCATGCTTCTTGCCCTTTCCATCAACATCTTGTTTATTGTTTATGCAACTCCATTTTTATTAGGTGTGTATGGAGTAGTATTCCGTCATGCTATACCACACTTCTTAGAGAACTCTTCGAATTTGTGCTTGCAAAACTCTCCACCGTTATCTATCCTCAGCACATTTATCTTCTTAGCTGTCTGGTTTTCGACCAGAGCCTTAAATTCTTTAAACCTGTCAAAGAGTTCAAATTTCTTCTTGAGGAAATATATCCATGTATTTCTTGAGAAGTCATATAGATATGATAAATAGTACACAGACTTACCTAGTGATGGAACCGACACAGGTCCAAGCACATCACTATGCATAAGCTCTAATATTTGTTTCACCCTCCTACCACCAGAGGGCAAACTCACCTGATTCTACTTCCCATATACACCATTTTCATAAAAATCAAAATCCAGAGAGGTATTATACATACCTTCTACTATACCTTTACCATGAAGTATTCAAAGGCCCTTCTCTCCAATATGTCCAAGCCTTTGATGCCATAACATGGTTTTTTCTCAAGGGACCACTAGATTTTCTGCTCCACTTTCAAGAAACACAGAATTGTTGCACCCATCAATAATAGTTCTACCTTGAAGCTTGTATATAGTTCAAATCCGAACTCCCCAGTTCTCCCCAGCCCATCTTGCAGGTATCTTTTTCAAACACTATTTTTACACGTGCATCTGTTGGGTCCCTATAATACTAGTGATTACCCCATTACTATTGTAGTTATACCCCTTATTTATATTGTTGTGCCCCTATTACCCCCATATTGTTATTTCTGTGCCCCATAGAATCCCTCTATTGTTATTTTTGTGGCCTTATATTATTATTGTTAGGTCGGCTGGATTATATTGTGACTCCTTAGACACCTACATATAGAAAGGAGGTTTTGTCATTTGTATCATCCAAAAATTGTTCATTTATGTAATGTAAAGGAGGTTTCCCCCTCGAAGAGGCTGAATTCTAAGGCGTTGATCTATCTTTTCTATCTTTTCTTGACCTGGTTTCATAACATTTGGTATCAGAGCTTTGGATTCTAGGGTTTCGCTGCTCCAAACAGGTCATCGTGGCATTGTCGCTATAATTTTTTTTCTATGACGTTTCAGAAGTCAAGACAAAAACCCATTTGAGAAGAATGGGTGCTGAACCTTGGGTCTGAATTTCAGAGCTTTTCGCGTGATACTTTTGGAGATATGATCTGACGAAGTTGGCCTTTTTGCAGACTCCTGAATTACATTCAAAACAGGTGACCTTGGGAAAATCGTCATAACTCTCTCTCTGAGGATCAGATTGAAATTTCATAAAATGGTACAGAAATAGGACAGACTGTAGTTTCATGTGTGTGTGTTTTAGATTCAAAGGTTGAAACAGTGACTCGTGCCACATCGTACAAGTTCGCTCTACTGAACTAGTCTAAAAGCAAGTCACTGTGGGAGATTTCACATAACTCTTCCTTGGAGAATCCAATTTGGCTCAGACTTCTGGCATTGGAAAGAGGACGTGGAAGGATATGACAGGTAGCAATTTCAGAACTGGATGATCCGAAATTACAGAGATACATCAAATTCAATATCAGGCTTCTATAAAGTGAAAAAAGGTGTGTAGGTTTTTTTTAAATTTTTGTGTAAGCTTGGTTTAACGGAATTCAAAGGGCATAGTAAAGCATTATTATCGGTAACTAATGCCCCGAGGAAAGAAAATGCAAACACCTAGTAAGGAACCTGAAAGCTCTAGCATGACTCATGAAGAAGAAGAAGAAATGCTACATGATATATCAAAATTACAAGAACAAGTGCAACAAATGTCACGCTCACAAAAGCTAACAGAAGCTAAGATAAGTGGCGTGGAATCTAAGATAAAGGGCATGGAAGCTAAGATGGATGATTTGAAGATAGATTTGAAGGGAGACATGGCATATTTGAAGACAGATTTGAAGACAGACATGGCAGATTTGAAGACAGATTTGACAAATTTTCTACAAGAAATACTTACTAATGGTGAAAAGGTTGTAAAGGAAACTCATTATGTGAAAAAAAGTAATGTTAATCATGATTCCATAGACGCTAATGTTGGATTGAAGACCCACCATATTCCAAAAATCGATATGAGGAATTTTGATGGCAAGGATCCCGCCACATGGATATTACAGATGGAGCAGTTCTTCGATCTCAATAATGTGCAAAACACACAAAAGGTACGTATGGCAACTGTATATTTGGAACCAAATCAGTTTGTATGGTATCAATGGCTTTGCTCTCGTAAAAAATTTATCACTTGGGCAATTTTTACGGAAGAATTGATAGCACATTATGAAGATACAAAAAGCAACACTTTTTTTAGCCAATTGATAAGTCTCAAACAAAAGGGTTCAGTAATGGAGCACATTGAGGAGTTCCAAAAATTGAACATAAGGGTAAAAGATATTCCAGAGGAGCATAGGATTGATGTGTTCATAGGGTCTTTAAAGGATAATATCCAACATGATGTTCGCCTTTGGGAACCTGATTCATTAGAGAAGGCATTCAGGTTAGCAAGAAAAATGGAAAGCAAAATTATGGCAACTAGGAAGCATACCATTCACAACTATAAAGACAGAAGTGTTGTTTCCCATAGTCTTCCACAACCTACAAGGTTGACACCACAACAATTGGAAGAAAAAAGAGCAAAAGGGCTTTGTTACAATTGTGATAGCAAATACACAAAGGTCATAAGTGTGCTGAGAAGAAATTATTCTACATAGATTGTGAAGAGGAAGAAGAAAAGGAGCAAGAAAGGTCAAAAGAAGAGGATATACTCCAGGAACAAAGCCTAGATGAAGAACAAATAAATCCGACCATATCTTGTAATGCATTGGCAGGAATTACCACTCCTCAAACCATCAAGATAGAAGGACAAATCAAGAAGAAAAAGGTAATAGTGTTGATTGATTCAGGAAGCACCCACAATTTTATTCATTGTAGGGTAGCAAAAGAATTGAATTGCTTCCTATATCCAGCACCAGAGTGTCAAGTGATGATTGCAAATGGAGGAACAATAAATTGCTCTGGAAAGTGCCATAATATCAAGCTATCCATGGGAGAATATGTATTGACTAGCCCAATGCTTTCCATTCCAATGGGAGGTGCTGATGTTGTACTAGGAGTCCAATGGCTACAATCCTTGGGTACAATAGCTTTTAATTTTCAAGAACTTTTCATGAAATTTTCTGTGGAAGGAAAGGAAGTTGAATTAAGGGGTATTGCAGGGAAACCAGGAAAGATAATCAGCTCTAATGGCATGACAAAGCTTCTAAAAAAGGAGCAAAGAGGTGTAATTGCACAATTATGTTCGCTAGATGTTTCCACATTGGAATCATCTATTTCTCCAGATCTCAAAAAGTCCTGGACAATCATTCCAAGGTATTTGAGACTCCCAAAGGTCTCCCACCTATGCGTGATCATGATCATGCTATTCATCTGATTCCAGGAAGTGTTCCTCCAAACATCAGGCCGTACAGATATCCCTATGTCCAAAAAAGTGAAATTGAACGTATGGTTGCAGAAATGCTAGAGGCTGGTATAATTCAACCGAGTCAAAGTTCTTTCTCAGCTCCAGTAGTATTGGTGCACAAGAAGGATGGATCATGGCGCATGTGTCCAGATTATAGGGAGCTCAACAAGCTCACTATTAAAGATAAGTTCCCCATTCCTGTCATTGATGAATTACTGGATGAATTGCATGGATCAATTTACTTCACCAAGTTGGATCTTCGTTTAGGATATCATCAAATCAGAATGAAGATTGAAGACATTCCGAAAACGGCATTTAGAACTCATGAGGGTCATTATGAATTTTTGGTCATGCCTTTTGGCCTTACCAATGCACCTTCAACATTTCAAGGTTTGATGAATTCAATTTTCAAACCATTCCTTAGAAAATTTGTGTTAGTATTTTTTGATGATATACTAATCTACAGCAAGTCTTGGAAGGATCATGTTGAACATGTTGACAGGGTGCTACAACTATTGGAGGAGAAACAATTATATGCAAAAAGATCCAAATGTTTCTTTGGAGTCCAGGAGGTGGAATATTTGGGTCATATTGTATCTCATGAAGGAGTTAAGGTAGACCCTAGCAAAATTAAAGCCATTAAGGAATGGAAAATCCCCACATCCATAAAGCATCTGCGAGGATTTCTTGGGTTGACAGGGTATTATCGCAAGTTTGTTAAGAATTATGGGAGAATAGCAGCACCTCTAACAACATTATTGAAGAAAGATTCATTTTCATGGACTCCGGAAGCAACAAAGGCCTTTGAACATCTTAAAGAGGCAATGTGCCAAGCACCGGTCTTAGCTACACCGGACTTCACAAAAACCTTTATTGTGGAATGTGATGCTTCAGGAAATGGAATTGGTGCTGTTCTAATGCAAGATGAAAGACCCATTGCTTTTGAAAGTCGTCCAATCAAGGGAAAGTTTTTAAGCAAAGCTATTTATGAGAAGGAAATGTTGGCAATACTCCATGCACTTAAGAAATGGCGACCCTACCTAATGGGAAGACACTTCAAGGTAAAAATGGATCATGATAGCCTTAAATACTTTTTAGAACAAAGATTATCCTCTGAAGAGCAACAAAAGGGGGTCACAAAGATGTTGGGTTATGATGTTGGCATTATGAGACAAGTGTTGTCCTTGATGGCAAATCACACTGATGACAAATCATAGTGCAGAAGGATAGCAGCAAGGAATTGATGATCAGTCTACAAGTATGAAGAAAAATATATACACGCTGGTTCGCTATATACCAAGTCGCGTGTACACGCTGGTTGGCTTCAGTAAAAGCGCGTGTATGTGGAAAACTTATCTTTGGTCCACGGCGGTTATTCCTTGGAAGTTGTGCCTATGGTTTTGGACCTTGGTGTCTCGACGGACGTGTTGATCCCTAGTTTTTGAAGTTGATGGTATTGGATTTCTATGGTTTTGGCTCTTGGTATTGAACAAGGCCTAAGGCTATATAAGGAGAAGGAAATCATTAGGCAAGTGTATCTGAAAAAGTCTTGAATATCTGATGAAGTATTAGATCCAGTATGCAGGTTATTGGTTGATGATGTATTGCTTGATCTGAGCTAAGGAGAGATCTCATCGGTTGATGGAGAACAAGATCTAAGGAGAGATCGAGATCAAATGGTTTGAAATGAACTAGCTTTATATGATTGATTATGCGTATTTTTAGATCTGCATACTGACGCAAGGTTATGTTCTGGGTATAACTGAAATCTGGTACAGCTGCAAGCTATTAAAAATTATTTTTAGATCTGTACGCAGGTTGTCTTCGGTAAAACCGCGTGTATACGCGGGTTGCCTTCATTGTAGTAGCGTATATCTTTTGGAGCTTGATTTTTGGGTTGCAGCTGGATCTGACTGTTATTGCAGAGTTCTGTAGTCTGCTCTGTGTTCTGGTGACTGGGTTTGACAGGGCTTCAGTGGTTCAGTGATTCAAAGATTGATGATGCTAGTTTTGGTTGTTTTATGCTTCAATGATTTGTGAATGAATCATGGTCTTCAGATTGTAATGTTGTGCTTCAGGAGTATCCAGTCTGAAAATTGATGAAAAGTGGTACCTGAAGGAAAGAAGATTGTAGGCCAGCACCTACGTACTAGTATCTTAGCTAGTACAAGAGCAAAGGGGGTTGGAGCTCCCTTCCAAGGAAGTTTGGAGAACGAGAGAAGGTTGAAGCCTTCTGCAGGTTGTAGCCTGCATACTGGTATAAGGCTGCACCAGTACAAAAGATTGTAAACTGAAGTTCTTATTAAAGAAAGATAGAGACGACTTGCAGCAGGTGGTTTTCACCCACATTGGGTTTCCACCTTATATCATGGTGTTCATGTGTGTGGCTTGTGTGTGATGATCTGTTCTGCTATACTGCATCTGTTTACTCGTAATATGATGAATAATGTCCTGATGCATTTAACTGAAGATAAACTAACTGAATTATAAGATTTATGGTTATACGCTGGTTTCTTTAGACACAGTAGCGTGTACATGCCGGTTCACTTAACTGAAGTAGCGTATATGTTTCTGAGCATTGAAAAAGTTTTATTGATCTAATAATACTGATTCACCCCCCCTCTCAGTATTATTTCCAAGAATTGGTATCGGAGCAGGTCCTTCAGAGAAGCTTGATCGCTTGAAGGTAGATCGTTCATCATGAGCAACTACGAGAGAGAAGCATCAATCAGGCCACCAGTTTTTGATGGGACAAACTTCAATTATTGGAAGGTAAGAGTTACTGCCTATCTTCAATCTCTTGGTACAGAAGTTTGGGACATCGTAGAGACAGGCTACACTTTTCTTGCAGCTACTCCTACAGATGCAGCCGAGAAAAAGAAATATGAAACAAATGCGAAAGCAGTCAATACTCTATTGGGATGTATATCTCAATCAGAATTCATGAAGGTAATGCACTATAAATGTGCAAAAGAAATATGGGACAAAATTGTCACGAGCTATGAAGGAGACGAACAGGTAAAGCGTGCTAAACTTCAAACTCTCACGATTAACTATGAGACTCTCAGAATGTATAATGATGAAAGTGTGGCTAACTATTTCCTTAGGCTAGATGAGATTGTTAATTGCATGAAAAACTTGGGTGAAGAAATAAAAGAGGCTATTGTGGTTGAAAAGGTTCTAAGATCTTTGTCCCCCAAGTTTGAATCTAAAGTGTCTGCCATAGAAGAAAAGGAAAATCTGCAAATTCTTACTATGTCTCAGCTTCATGGGATTCTAACCGCTTATGAAATGAGAAAGGGAGGTCCATCAGACAGAATAGAAGCTGCCTTCAAGGCTTCAGGCAAAGAAGAGTATTATGAAGCAAGTCACGTGCCAGAAGATGAAGAAGAGGAATCAAATTTTGTCAGAAATCTTCAAAGGGGTTCTGGAAGGTTCAGAGGTAAGTTACCTTTTAAATGCTTTACTTGTGGAAGAGTAGGTCATTATGCTGCCAGATGTCCTCACAAAAATAAGAATGACAAGGGAAAGGAACCTGTTAAATGGAACAAGAAACAAAATGAAAAGAAGAAAAGCTATTACACTCATGAAGATAGTGATGGTCTTTCAAATAGTGATGAAGATGAACAAGGTAATAGATATAAATTGTTAATGGCTTTTGAAGATGATGACTATATGGATGCTATAGATGTAGAAGGCTTTTGTGAAGAAATGAAAGATCTCAAAGTTTGCTTAGAAGAGAAGAGTGCTATTATTGATTCTCTACAATGTCAACTAGCTGAAAAGGAAAAACATCTTGAAAAATTGGAATGTGAGATTGTTTGTCTTAGAAAGGAGATTGAGAAAACAAAAGCGAGTAATCTTAAATTTGTTAAAGGATCTGAAACCTTGGATGAGATTATCAATGTGCAGCGATCTCCTATGATCAAGACAGGTCTTGGATATAATGGAGAAACATCTCAAGCCTCTACCTCTAAAAGCTATCTTGATGCAGCAAGGAGAAGTGAGCAAAGGCCAAATAAAAGTCATCAGGTGAATTAGGGACCGTTTACCTCAAGAACAAATAAAGAACATCAAGAAATTCGGGGACAAACTGCCTTAAGGACAAACAAAAGCTACAAACAACCTCAGGTAAAATCTTCCCAATTTGCTCCAAGAATGAATGTGAATAGAAGCTACAATCGGTTGGATGATAGATCTGATTATCGCAGAAGTTTCTTTAATGGCCAATGCTTTTCTTGCCATAACTTCGGTCACAAAGCAGCTCAATGTGTTGCCTACAAGACAATCATGACTAGAGAAGCTCAAAAGCAAGCGAGAATGACTGGAACCATGAAAAGGACTTATAACAAATTTTCGGTTCTTGAAAATGAAGTTGAATGCTCTATTTGTAATAACTTTGGTCATGAAGACTCTGAATGCAGGAGCAGGTTCCGGAAGACAACTCAGAAGGAACAAACCTCAAATGTCAGAACATGGAGAATAAAGGAACCGCAACCAGAAAGATGTGGGATAGCCTTTTATGCAGAAGGTCAAGAAAGTCTATGGTACATTGACAGCGGATGTTCGAAGCATATGACAGGGGACAAAGAAAAGCTTGAGTCATATACCGCATTAGAAAAGGGGAAGAAAGTTTCTTTTGGAAACGATATCTCTGCAGCCATAAAAGGAAAAGGTGTTGCTCCATTGAAGGAGAAGGTCAAAGCTGGAAATGTTTTGTATGTTGATGGATTGAAGCATAATCTTCTGAGTGTCAGTCAGATGTGCGATCAAGGAACAGAGGTAATATTTAGATCAAATGGATGTTGTGTTCGTGACCTTGATACAGGTAAAACAGTGATCAAAGGAAGGACTCCAAATAATCTATACATATTTGAAGAAGGACCACAACAATGCTATTTGAGCAAGGATGATGAACACTGGCTATGGCATCGGAGGTTGGGGCATCTAAGCTTTTCACAAATAAGGAAAGCATGCAAATATCAGGCAGTTCGTGGTCTTCCAGATATCAAAATTCCAGACAACACTATATGCAAATCTTGTCAGTTTGGAAAGCAAACCAGAACTAACTTTCCAGAGAAGGAAGGATCAGCCAGTATACCTCTTGAGCTAGTCCATACAGATGTATGTGGTCCACTTAGGAAAAGGACACCTCGAGGAGAAGAATATTTGATATTATTCATTGACGATTTCTCCAGGTTTGTCTGGTTAGGGCTTATGAAGCAGAAAGATGAAGCATTCGAAAAATTCAAATCCTTCAAAGCTTTGGTTGAAAATGAATCAGGACACAAAATTAAGTGCCTCAGATCTGACAGAGGTGGGGAGTTTACCTCAAACGAATTTTTCGATTTCTGTGAAGAACATGGGATAAGAAGAGAATTCTCTACAGCTAGAACTCCTCAGGAAAATGGGGTTGTGGAAAGAATGAACAGAACAATCCAATAAATGGCTCGTGCTATGCTTGATGAATCAGGTACTCCCGCAACTTTCTAGGGTGAGGCTGCACATGCTGCGGTTATTATTCTTAACAAAACAAATGTCCGAGTAAACAACACTCAAACACCTCATGAGCTCTGGAGTGGTGAGACTCCTTCGGTGAAGCATTTCAAAATCTTTGGGAGCAAATGTTATATTAAGAACACTGATGAGCAACTTGGAAAACTCGAACCAAGAGCAGATGAAGGCATTCTTCTGGGTTATTCTCCACATAGCAAAGCATACAAGTGCTACAACAAAAGACTTGGCAGAATTGTTGACAACATTGATGTAGTGGTTGATGAGAAGGGATATATTCCTAGGCAAGTTCATCATGAAGATATTGAAGAAGATGAAGGCTACCCTCAAAGGCAGAATGATGAAGAAGAAGAACCTCAAGAAGAACCTTAAGAAGAAGAAGAACCTCAAGAAGAACCAGAGGAATAGACAAGAATAGAAGAGAAGACTCCATCCAGATATGTTCAAAAGAATCATCCAGAATCTCAGATTGTGGGGCAGAAAGAAGCAGGAATACAAACAAGAAGAAGAATTGCAGAAGCTTCAAGCTATTTGGCATTACTCTCTTCCACTGAACCACAAAATGTAAAAGAGGCATGCAAAGATGAATGTTGGGTCAAAGCATTGGATGAAGAACTTGAGCAGATCGAAAAGAACAATACTTGGGAATTAGTTCCTAAACCAAAAGATAAAAATGTCATAGGGACTAAATGGGTCTTCAAAAATAAATTGAATGAAAATGGAGAAGTAATTAGAAACATGGCCAGACTTGTTTGTAAAGGGTATGCGCAGCAAGACGGAATAGATTTTGAAGAGACCTTTTCTCCTGTTGTAAGACTTGAGGCCATCCGAATGTTCCTTGCTCTCTCAAGCTTTCAAAACTTCAAGGTATTCCGAATGGACGTGAAATCAGCCTTTCTGAATGGAGACTTAGAAGAAGAAGTATATATTGAGCAGCCAGATGGTTTCATTCTTGGGAATGATCCAAACCTTGTATGCAAATTGAAAAAGGCTCTCTATGGTCTCAAACAAGCTCCAAGGGCTTGTTACTATCGTTTGGACAAATATCTTCACAAACAAGGTTTTTCAAAAGGATCAGCAGATAGCAATCTCTATATGAAAGTTGAAAATAACAAATTGCTAATACTTGTTGTGTATGTAGATGATATTATCTTTGGTAGCAATGAAGAGGCTATGAGTCAGAACTTTGCCTTGGTTATGCGGAAAGAATTTGAAATGTCATTACTTGGAGAATTGACATACTTTCTTGGATTGCAAATCCAACAAAATGAAGGAGGTATTTTCTTGTCTCAAACCAAGTACCTCAAGCAGATCTTGAAGAAGTATGGCATGGAAGATTCAAAGCCAGTTTGCACCCCCATGGTTACAGGATGCAGCCTTAGTGCAAATGATGAATCAGCAGCAGTTCACCAACCCACTTATAGATCCATGATTAGGAGTTTGCTTTATTTGACGGGTACCCGACCAGATATTATGCATGCAGTAGGAATTGTTGGAAGATTTCAAGCCAACCCAAAGGAAACTCATCTTCAGGCCGTCAAAAGAATCTTCAAGTATCTTCAAGGGACCCAAAACTATGGCTTATGGTATCCTAGAGATACAGATCTCACTCTTCATGCTTACACAGATGCAGATTGGGCCGGAAGTGTGGATGATAGGAAAAGCACAAGTGGTGGTGCTTTCTTCATGGGTTCCAGATTAGTATCTTGGTTCAGCAAGAAACAGAGTTCGATTGCCTTATCTACAGCTGAAGCAAAATATGTGGTTGCGGCATCTTACTGCACACAACTTCTTTGGATGATGCAGACCTTGCAGGATTTTCAAATCACTTGCACTCCACCAGTCTCTATCTTATGTGATAATACAAGTGCAATCAGCATGTCAAAGAATCCAGTCATGCACTCAAAGACCAAGCACATACCAATCAAGTACCATTTTCTTCGGGAACAAGTGCTTGAGCAGAAGGTCAAGTTGGAGTATGTTCCTTCTAAGGAACAAGTTGCTGATATTTTCACAAAACCACTGCCCAGGGAAACTTTTGAATATCTCAGACAAAGACTGGGAGTAGTTGATGCTTCATCCTGCTGTTGAAGCTTGTCTGTTCTACAGAAAAGTTGGTATATGCAAGTTACGTAAGGGATATCCGCGTATATACGACGACTTATGCTGGGAAAGTCGCATGTATGGTGTACGCGTGTTGCAGAAAGCATATCCGTGTGCATACGCTGTTTTATGCAGGAGAAGTCGCGTATATGGAGTTCTGAACAGCAAGGGCAGACTTCGGTTGGAGAAGGTCTGAGATGGGTATGCCAGAATTCTTCAGGCACAGTTTCAGGGGGTGCAGCAGGCACAGGTTCAGGGGGAGCAACTTAAAGTCTCATAAAGCATTGTTGGCATTTAGATGCTTTTGGTTCTAGTACACAACTTTGTTGGTTTCAGGAGAAGGAGCTCAGAAGGAAATCTTGGTTGCTGATCTAAAAGATGTGTATCAGATGCTTCTTATGACCTTCATAAGTCTTGGTCTAGATTTGTTGTCTCTATGTCATGTATCTCTTCTGTGATATCTCTTTTATGGTGTCAAGGTCATGTAACGGCCTATGTTGGTTTCCCCACTATGCCTGGGATGAATGATGTAATATAATTGGTTGTTTTTGATGTATCCCCTCTTGGTTGGGAGCATGGATGTATGTATTGAGTTCTTTTTTTGGTGATAGGAAGGTCCCTTATGATGTATAAGTCTTGGTTCTTTTGAAGAACATCTTCTGCAGATCTTGCCTACAGTCAGGGGGAGCATGTTTCAGCACAGCCAAGCAAAGATATCAGCATGTACTCAGGGGGAGCACAGCCCTTTGCCCTTGATGACAAAGGGGGAGAGTGATTTGATTTGGTGTTGTTGCCATCAAGTCCAAAGGGGGAGATTGTTGGCATTATGAGACAAGTGTTGTCCTTGATGGCAAATCACACTGATGACAAATCATAGTGTAGAAGGATAGCAACAAGGAATTGATGATCAGTCTACAAGTATGAAGAAAAATATATACACGTTGGTTCGCTATATACCAAGTCGCATGTACACGCTGGTTGGCTTCAGTAAAAGCACGTGTATGTGGAAAACTTATCTTTGGTCCACGGCGGTTATTCCTTGGAAGTTGTGCCTATGGTTTTGGACCTTGGTGTCTCGACGGACGTGTTGATCCCTAGTTTTTGAAGTTGATGGTATTGGATTTCTATGGTTTTGGCTCTTGGTATTGAACAAGGCCTAAGGCTATATAAGGAGAAGGAAATCATTAGGAAAGTGTATCTTAAAAAGTCTTGAATATCTGATGAAGTATTAGATCCAGTACGCAGGTTATTGGTTGATGATGTATTGCTTGATCTGAGCTAAGGAGAGATCTCATCGGTTGATGGAGAACAAGATCTAAGGAGAGATCGGGATCAAATGGTTTGAAATGAACTAGCTTTATATGATTGATTATGCGTATTTTTAGATCTGCATACTGACGCAAGGTTATGTTCTGGGTATAACTGAAATCTGGTACAGCTGCAAGTTATGAAAAATTATTTTTAGATCTGTACGCAGGTTGTCTTCGGTAAAACCGCATGTATACGCGAGTTTCCTTCATTGTAGTAGCGTATATCTTTTGGAGCTTGATTTTTGGGTTGCAGCTGGATCTGACTGTTATTGCAGAGTTCTGTAGTCTGCTCTGTGTTCTGGTGACTGGGTTTGACAGGGCTTCAGTGGTTCAGTGATTCAAAGATTGATGATGCTAGTTTTGGTTGTTTTATGCTTCAATGATTTGTGAATGAATCATGGTCTTCAGATTGTAATGTTGTGCTTCAGGAGTATCCAGTCTGAAAATTGATGAAAAGTGGTACCTGAAGGAAAGAAGATTGTAGGCCAGCACCTACGTACTAGTATCTTAGCTAGTACAAGAGCAAAGGGGGTTGGAGCTCCCTTCCAAGGAAGTTTGGAGAACGAGAGAAGGTTGAAGCCTTCTGCAGGTTGTAGCCTGCGTACTAGTATAAGGCTGCACCATTACAAAATATTGTAAATTGAAGTTCTTATTAAAGAAAGATAGAGACGACTTGTAGCAGGTGGTTTTCACCCACATTGGGTTTCCACCTTATATCATGGTGTTCATGTGTGTGGCTTTTGTGTGATGATCTGTTCTGCTATACTGCATCTGTTTACTCTTAATATGATGAATAATGTCCTGATGCATTTAACTGAAGATAAACTAACTGAATTATAAGATTTATGGTTATACGCTGGTTTCTTTAGACACAGTAACGTGTACACGCCGGTTCACTTAACTGAAGTAGCGTATATGTTTCTGAGCATTGAAAAAGTTTTATTGATCTAATAATACTGATTCACCCCCCCTCTCAGTATTATTTCCAACATATGACTTTGAAATCATCTACAAAAAAGGTAAGCAAAATGTGGTGGCAGATGCACTCTCAAGAAAGGATGAGGATGTCGAAGCATTGTTGTGTGCCATTTCTATTATCCAACCAGATTGGATAAACGAAGCAAGGGAGGAATGGAAGAATGACAAAGAAGTGTGGGCACTTATTCGAAAGCTACAACAAGATTCCAGTACTTCTGATACATTTAGCTGGCAAAATGATTCATTATGGTACAAATATCGCTTATACCTCTGTAAGAATTCCCAGTTAAAAAAAAAGATTCTTATGGAATTGCACACTTCTCCCTTAGGAGGGCACTCACGATTTTTAAAAACTTGTACCACAGGGTTAAGAAGGAATTTTTTTGGGATGGCCTTAAATCAGATATTCAAAACTTTGTGGCGGAATGTTTGGTTTGCCAACAAAATAAAGTTGAAACAATTAAGACACCAGGTCTATTACAACCTTTATCCATTCCAAGCCAACATTGGGAGGAGGTTTCAGTGGATTTTATCACAGGTTTACCCAAGTCTGAGGGAAAGAGTTTCATCATGGTGGTAGTTGACAGACTTACCAAGTATGCACACTTTTGTGCATTATCACATCCATTTAAAGCCAGTACAGTTTCTACTGCATTTATGGAAACAGTTCAAAAGCTACATGGAAACCCAAAGATTATTGTAAGTGATAGAGATCCCATTTTCATGGGAAATTTTTGGACAGAATTATTTTCTTGTCTTGGTACTGAGTTAGCTCACAGCTCATCTTATCATCCTCAATCTGATGGGCAAACTGAGATAACAAATGTTTGGAAGGATATCTTCGTTGCTTTGTATCTGATAAACAGACACAATGGGTCAAATGGTTGCCTCTGGCTGAATGGTGGTATAACACTTCGTTCCATACAACAACAAAAATGACCCCATTTATGGCACTTTATGGGTATCAACCACCATCCATCACATCATATTTAAGAGAAAATTCTAAGGTTCAGGCAGTGGAACATCACATCGAAAATCAACAACAAGTCCTCCAACTCTTAAAGGATAACCTCGTGTTAGCGCAAAATATAATGAAACAACAGGCAGATCAACATCGCAGTGAAAGAAGTTTTGATGTAGGTGATTGGGTATTCCTACGGCTGCAACCATATAAGCAAATGTCCCTAAAGCAAGCTAAGAAGGATAATAAATTATCACCAAAGTATTATGGTCCGTACAAGGTGCTGCAAAAGATTGGTACTATGGCATACAAATTGGAGCTTCCTGGAGCTTCTCGATTGCACCCATTTTTCCATGTTTCATGTTTAAAGAAGGTTATAGGTGACAAGCTCCCAGTTCAAACAATATTGCCAGAACTTGACGAGGAAGGAAAAGTTATATTGGAACCAGAAGCAGTCACAAAAACAAGAACTCAACAGCTACGAAATCGATCAATTTCATAGTATCTTATCAAGTGGAAGAACTTATCCGCTGAAGATTCCACATGGGAGGATGAGAATTTTATGCAGAAGTATCCAGAACTACTCAAGTGTTGAGGACAACACTTTTCTGAAGGAGAGGGCCATGTTGGGTCCCTATAATACTAGTGATTACCCCATTACTATTGTAGTTATACCCCTTATTTATATTGTTGTGCCCCTATTACCCCCATATTATTATTTCTGTGCCCCATAAAATCCCTCTATTGTTATTTTTGTGGCTTTATATTATTATTGTTAGGTCGGTTGGATTATATTGTGACTCCTTAGACTCCTATTTATAGAAAGGAGGTTTTGTCATTTGTATCATCCAAGAATTGTTCATTTATGTAATGTAAAGGAGGTTTCCGCCTCGAAGAGGCTAAATTCTAAGGCGTTGATCTATCTTTTCTATCTTTTCTTGAGCTGGTTTCATAACAGCATCATCCAGCTTGGTTACAGAAATCAGATTTCTAGCTAATGCAAGAATATGTAGAACACCCGGAAGTGTTCTAATCATTCCACCTTGAAACTTCAACTTTACTTTTCTGCGTCCAATGATTCTAGCCTTCCTGTCATCCCCTAAGAAGACATCACCACCACCATATTTCTCATACTCGTAGAACCACTCTCTATGGGGAGTGAAGTGAAAGGATGCACCTGAGTCAATAAACCATGCCTCATGATCTACATGTGTACTTGAAGAAGAACCCAAGTACATGTCCCCACCTTCATTTGAGGTGGTTTTCACCTGTAAAGAATGAGCATCATTAGATCCCTTTCCTTTCTCAGGAGCTTTAGATTTATAATCCCTTTTGTATTGCCCTTCCTTTCCATATTTCTAGCACACCTTGATAGGTTTTCTTGGAGATTTATATCTCGATCTAGATTTAGATCTCTCACTCGAGGACTTACCTTTATTTCTCTTCTGGGATCATCCTTATATAGACAAGGCATCACCACTCTGGCTCTCCATATTTTTTCGTCTCATCTTCTCCATCAGCAATGATGAGACTGTTTTATTAAGATGCAAGGCGATTGCATTGCTACCTCTTGCAATAACTAGACTATGCCATGAATCTGGAAGATAACACAACAAACTGATGCACTTATCTTGATTTGAAATTTTAATATCAAAAAATAATAACTGGCTTACCACAATATTAAATGCATTCAGATGCTCTGTCACCGAGTCTCCATATTTCATCCTCAGGTTATACAACTTTTTCCATAGGAACATTTTATTCACCAAAGACTTAGATTGGTACAAATTTCGTAACTTGTCCCATAAATCCTTCATCATAGCTTCCCCTGATACATTCAACAATATTGAATCTTAGACACACAATCATATTTTTCTTTTTACCTTCTGATCCAACTTTTTCCATTCTTCATCGGACACTCCCATTGGTTTAGTATCTGGACCTACCACAATCCAGTGATCTTTATCCACCAACAAATCTTCCATTTTGAGTTTCCACAACTCAAATCCCCGACCATTAAATTTCTCTATCTCTATCTTTCCACTTCTCTCCACCTTATTTCACCACAAGAATTGATCCCATAGATGTCGCACCGAATAAGGTCTACCACAAGCCAAAGAAAAACCTCTCAGCAGTAAAGGAATCCCCCTTGAAGCCAAAATAGATTTGATACCAAATGTAGGTTTTAACCCTATACATAAATTACCAACATACGAATTCTAAAAAAAGAAAATAAACAATGACGAGAGCATAAAACATAAAACAAATATACACAGAGATTTTCCCCTGGATCCCAAAACCTGGACTACTAGATTTATTTTACATTATGTTCCTTTCAATTTTAAAATATATATATATACATGTCAAAGCATCCTTAAACCCCAATACATTAACCCTGGATTAGAAAATAATCGTAGTTCCCTTGACCAGATCTAAAAAATACCATGGACTAAAAACCATCACACCCAAAACCACGTGTGAAATCCATGCACAAAATGATAGGTAGGTCTTCCCACGTAATATAGGGTCCAAAAAAATGTTCCCTGGGACACCGCCCCAGACCTCGCAGAGGGGGGATACCACCACCCCTGTAACACCCTGGTTTCACTACTATGTCTAGTCTTCGAAAGAATACAACACAACCCAATTAGACCAACACTTCAAGATGAAGCTTGCATTGAACTAGGGTTTCTGATTCAAATTCATTCTTACAGAGTGGTCTTGAGAGAGAATTTGGGTCCTCGTTCACTATCACAAAGTTTTCATGGGAGTGACTTTCGATCCTTGGTTGCTGGCATAGGGTCTACATGATAGCGACTAGGACTCTAGGTCAGTTTCATCCTCGATCACTCGCACAAAATGGTATGGGAGAAACCAATCTTTCATAGTTGCTATCTTGTAGTTGAAAGAGAGCGACCATGTCTTTCATAGTCACTCGCACAACTCATCCTCCTTCCAACTGAGAATCCTAGATTATATTTCAATATTCTAAAGATTTTTCTTAGTGACAAAATTGTTCGGCAAGAGGTTACAGAGAGTGATAGTACATCGTAGTTATCTGAATTACAGTTCTAATGCTTCAGATGCATTTCATCGATATTTTAGTTGTTGTGAATATATGGATCATTGTAATATCTTTTGTTGAATTATTTGATGAAAATATATTAAAATAATATTTAAGTGGTTTCCCCATAGTGGGTTTTGCCTTGGTTGGTGTCTCTCTGTGTACATGCTTCTCTTCTCTTGTTCCTATTTGTTGTGCAACATTGATGATGATTGTATTGTTCTTTCTACGTAGTTGCATATGCTGATGAATAATAATGTAAATATATATAATGTTATGATTATATGGGGTGAACTTAATGTATTTATGAAGAAATTTAATTATCAAAGAAAATAACAATATAGCCCGATGAAAAATTAACATGGTAATGGAGTTGGGCTTAAGAAAAGCCATGGAGATCACCCCCATGGAAGCACTTTGGATGGATGTAAGAAGAGGATGGTGGAGACCTAAATAATGATAGGATATGAAGGAACCCCTATGTAGTTAGGGCATAAGGATTTAATGGTTATGGTTTAAGAGAAACCCTATTTTATGGCAAAGACTTGATATTTTATGTATGAAACTCTAGCATGGTCTATGTGAAGATGGTCAATTACTTGGGACATATCTTATGAACCCCTCAATGACCGGTTGTTGAAAAAGTTGATTGAAGGAAAAATTATTATGTGGAATATGGATAATGATGGCTCTTGAATGCTGGTTCAACAAGGAGTGTATCACTTATTATTGGAGATAAGTACTCCTTGACTTATGATGATTCTTTGTGTCTTTGCTCTTTTTTAGACTTATGAATCTTATTTATTATGATTATTAGTTTGATCATTGCTTATACTTCCTGCATGTATATTTGAGTATATGGATGTATCTAACCTCCTGGATGAGGTGATAATTGGATCCCTCTTGAGGATCATTTGAGATGTAGGAAATAAAAGTTAGATCTGGAAAGAGGTACAAAGGCACATGATGGAAAGAAAAGCTAGATATGGAAATAGGTACAAAGGCACATGATGAAAAGAAAATTTAGATCTAGAAAGAGGTAAAGAGGCAATTGATGAAAATGTGACAAGCACTACAAGATGCCTATCAGAAGGGACACATGTATTTTAACACTACAAGGTATGAAAGGGATATTTTTTTTATGCTATGTTTCAACTATAGCATTGGATGACTAGGTAAGCCTTATGGTATGTTGAGAATGTCTCCCTTGCAAATGGTTCATGCTTGCATATGAAAGAGATTTGGATTTATGTTTCCTATTATGAAATAGTGCACCTGGTATTGAATATTTTGATCATGTTGATCTTCTTGATTCTATGAGGTTACTCATTGTTGATCTTGGATATAGTGGCATGACTTGATGTTTGGATAACATATGTTGTTCGTAGAGATCCTGATTCTATAAACAAGAGTAGTACCTTGACTCTAGGAAATTATACTCTTGACCCTTGACATGCATCAGAAATCATGGATCTCTTATAGAAGGCTACCTCATTGATACCAATAATGCTTGTGATAAATATGATGAAAGTATGTTGACACTCTTCTTGTTTTTGGTAAATTTTTATTGAATGGCATGACATGGTCCTATGATAACCTTGATGATATAACTACGAGATTGATACTCTAGATCTTTTATTAATCATGGTCATGTCTTTGATTGTAATTATGGCATATCGTAAAACTGAATGCCATAACCTGATGAATTGAATAGATAAAAGTGATATTGTGTTCATTACCTTTGAAGTATGTTACACATGTCCATTATTTCTATCATGTGAATCTAATGTTTGATGAATGGTTGATATCTTGATGTAATCATGAAGTAGTTGACATGAGCATGATATTACCATGATGGATATATGTCTGATTCTATTATCTAACAGATATGTTGTAGCATGACTCTAGTAAGGACATGTTGATGAGATGAAAGAAGTAAAATGAAGTAGATTCACAATCAGAGGTAGAATCTCTTCTCAAGATTCTTAATATTATTACTATTTTCATTTCATACTATTGAAATATGATTTATATGGATCTGACATTATTGATTTGCAACAAGGTCTCAAATCTGAAGCTTGTAGACAAATTAGGGTTTATGCTCCAGTCACAAGCGTAGAACTCGGAATATTCATCCCTTGACACACGCATGCTAATGCCCATGTATCATTCAGGTAGCCAATGATGCACCCATGCTAAATTGATGAAATAAGCCATACACTTGACTACTATTGACCATCATATGAATATTTTTGGAATTATCTAAACTCTAAATCAAGATGTTCACTTGAAGGATGTTGTTAAAATTGGCAACCAGGGCAAAACTTCATGTTGGTCATCTTATTCATGGCTGATAATATTTTTATTAGATTCCTCCCATTGAGAGGTGTAGGATTGATATAAAGATCATCCGATTCCAATAAGTATTCATGGAGATATGAATTTATTTTGATTATGGAATTATTTCTAACTTAGTTATCGGAGAATCCACAGTAAGAACCATTTTCTGCCCACCTACAACTCATGTAGGCTCAGAAGCCCAACAGTTGCATCTATTCACCCACCAACGTTGTGTATAAATATAAGAGGACTTTTCCTCATTTGAACTCACTCATCTCATCACATCTCTCTCTCTCTCTACTGCGCAAAAATGAGTCTCTTCTCTACTGCGCTGAAATGGGTCTCTCTCTCACACATGTGAAGCTGGAAGCTGTTGAATTTGAAGCTGTAGCTGCAAAAGTAAAGATTGACTTGCGTGGCCTAGAAGATCTCCTCATCTGAACTGCGCTGTAGGTTCATCTGAACCCCCTCTGGAAGCCGAAACTTTTGGTGGTGGAATGAAGTCAATTCGATGGTCGGTTTGTGAGATATGGTCTGCCCTAGTTTGATAATGAAGCTGCTAATGCTGATGCTGTTGATCTAGGGTTTGCTACTACTAATATGAATCAAATTTATTTTACACTTTCTCTCTGCTGAATTATTGAAGATAAAAGAAGATTTGATCAAAGGGTTTCCCCACACATTGTGGGGTTTGTCCCTGGCTAGCCGCCACATCTTGTGTCTCTTGTCTTGGCTTGTTTTCTGTCGATCGTTTAATGTTCTATCTATACTTTACTTTATGTACATGTGATTGCTAATCAGTGGAGTATAATAGGAGAAATAAGTAAACTGTTATAAGCATAGAACATACCATAACTTAACATGGTATCAGAGCTGAGGTGAAGACAAAGCCCGAGCAAGAGCAAGAGCAATCATTGAAGAGAAGATTGGCAAGGCTATTCTAAAAGAACTATGGGGTCCTCAACACTCTTCCCTACCAAAGACAAGCTCCGTGAGAAATCTAACTATCACGGATGGAAGATGTCTATCGATCTAACACTAAAGGATCAAGGAGTGTTGGGTCAAGTAAGAGGCAATATTGTTGAGCCTCCATCAAATGCACCTCCTGCTGTCAGGAACAAATGGAAGAGCGGAGAAATTAAAGCGAAAAAGATCATCCAGGACTCTATCGACAAGCGCTTGGTGGCCTACATCTCTGATCTAGACACCTCCAAGGAAATCTACGATACACTGGTGAGTTTATTTAAAGTTAATGATGCAAATCAAGTTTTGTTTCTTAGAAATAAGCTGAGGGAAATCAAGAAGGGTAAAGATGAAAGTATGCAAGCATACTTCTTAAGAATCGCCAAGATCAAGAACGATCTCCTATCTATTGGGGAAACTATTACTAACAGAGAAATGGAACTCACAACTCTCGGAGGATTACCATCTGAATGGTATGTGTTCAGGACTACTCTTCTGAACAATAATGTAATTCCTAGTTTCGAGGAATTAATGGCTAGATTCATTAAAGAAGAAACAAGGGTAGAAGAGTAGGAAATGCCCTTGCCTAAAGGTCCTCCTGCTGCTTTTTCTTCTCATGCTAAGAAAAGAAATAATTCTAGCTCTAAATCAAAAAGAAAGGCTGGATTTAAGGGTGGAAGAAAAGGACGATGTTTCATTTGCAATAAAGCAGGTCACTATGCAAGGAAATTCCCTAATAGAAAGGACTCTCACTGTGACGATGATCAAAATCCCTCTCATGGTAATCGAAGGAATGGAAAATTCAACAGCAAAGGCAAAAGGAATGCAGGAAATCAAGGAAGAGGGCAACCATTCAAGAAGGCTAGAAATTCCATGTATGAATCTAACACTGTTGACAATAAGCAGGTTGAAGATTATCTACCAGCTGCTCTATCTACCTCTCCTCCTTTGGACTCAATGGGAATTTGGCTCATTGATAGTGGTGCCTCAAGACACTTCACTGGTTACAAAGAAGTACTCCATAATTTGGTAGAGAAAGAAACTAACCTGGAAATTGTCCTTGGAGATGACATGAAATACCCAGTGAAAGGTGTAGGCAATGTTTCTCTTAAATTGAATCAAGGTAATACGATTCACTTACAAGATGTATTATATGTACCTGATCTCAAAAAGAACCTGGTATCCATCTCGACAATGGAAGACAAAGGCTATAAGGTAACCTTCAGCGATGGTAAGTTACGCATATGGAAAAATAATGTTAAAGATTCTTTCACTCTTGGGTTTTGAGTTGATTCTTTATATCAAGTCGGTGGAAGTCCGTTAGGCGTCATGTCTTCTGACACAACACTTCAGTCTGAACTTTGGCATCGGAGGTTTGCCCACCTTCATTACAATGCTCTACCTAATATAAGATAGATGGTAACAGGGATGCCTAAATTCCAAGAAGAGAAAGAAGGTGTATGTCCGTGATGTACCGAAGGAAAGCTCAAAAGGGGACCATTCCCTTCAAGTCAAAACAAGACCTTCGATATATTACAACTAGTTCACTCAGACATATCAGGTATGATGCCTGTGAACTCCTTGGGAGGACGCTCATATTATCTCACTTTTACAGATGATCATTCTTGAAAGACCTGGATATACTTCTTGAAAAAGAAGGATGAAGTGTTCCCTTGGTTCCGACACTTCAAAGCCCTAATCTAGAATCAAACCGAAAAGAAGATCAAGATCTTAAGAACTGTCAATGGGACTGAATATGAATCTAATGAGTTCCATGATTTTTGTAAAGAGGCTAGCATCAAGAGGGAGACTACTACACCATATACTCCTGAACAGAATGGTGTGGCGGAAAGGAAGAACCGCACAATTATGGAAGCTGTCCGGGACATGCTACATGATCAAAGACTTCTAAAGTTTCTATGGGTTGAAGCTGCAAACATTGCCATATATGTACAAAATCGATGCCCTCATCAAGCATTGGGTTCCAAGACTCCTGAAGAAAAATTCATCGGTAAGAAACCTGATGTTTCTCATTTTAAAATTTTTGGAAGCCCTGTATACTTTCATGTGCCGAAAGAGAAAAGAAATAAATTGGGTGGATCTGGAAAGAAGGGAATTATCGTGGGCTATGGTGAAAATGCTAAAGGCTATAGAATCTATGTAGCCAGTCAAAGGGAAGTCGTAATTAGTCATGATGTCACCTTTGACGAAGATATGGCTCTCAGCAAGGTGAACAATCTTCCGACTTTGAGGAGCTCTCAAGAAGCCGACACCAGGGAACCGAAATAAAAGGATGATGAATCAATGCCTGATGTAGAAGAACCCATGGATCCGATTGATCCTCCTCCATATGAGCCTTCCTCATCTAGGAAGAGGCCTTCATGGCTTAGGGGGTTAGTTGATGATGCTGAAGGACATGCTGCACCCCGAGGAGCCTTTCGTGAAATTAAGAAGCCTAATAGGTATCAAGGATACCTGACCATCATGAGCACGATCATACAAAATGAGCCTTCGTCATTCTCAGATGTCGTCAAGCATAAAGTATGGAAGGATGCTATGACTGAAGAATATGAGTCTATCATGTAGAATGATGTTTGGGAAGTAGTTCCCAGACCCCAGGACAAGACAGTTGTTACTTCCAAATGGCTTTACAAGATAAAGCATGCAGCAGATGGAAGTACGGAAAATTATAAGGCTTGTTTTGTTGCTCGAGGTTTCTCCCAAAAGGAAGGTATAGACTATGATGAGATATTTGCACCTGTTGCCAGATATATGACCATCCGCTCGATCATAGCCCTTACCGCTTCACAAGGATGGAACCTACATCAGATGGATGTCAAGACTACATTCTTGCATGGCTCGATCAAAGAAGAGGTCTACGTAGAGAAACCCGAAGGATTTGAGATTTATGATCGAAAATCTCATGTATGCAGGTTGAAGAAAGCTCTCTATGGGCTGAAGCAAGCACCTCGAGCATGGTATGAGAGGATCAATAGCTACTTGATGAAGCTGGGATTCACTAGGAGTGAAGCTGATCCTAACCTTTACTTTGAGGTTGAAGATGACAAGCCTCTCATACTAGTGTTGTATGTGGATGACCTCTTTCTAACAGGTGTAGACCCTCTCATTCACAAATGTAAGAGGGAGCTGGCTTCTGAATTTGAAATGAAGGACCTATGACTGATGCACTACTTCCTAGGACTTGAAGTGTGGCAAAAGCCAGGAGAAACTTTCCTATCTCAAGGAGAATATGTGGTGAAGATATTGGAAAGATTCGGAATGGTGGACTGCAAGCTTGTAACTACCCCGGTGGAGCTTGACTTCAAGAAGTTAAGTGGTAGTGCTGCTGGACCTATTTTACGAAATGCTACCGAGTATCGACAACTCATCAGAGCATTAATGTTTTTAGTGAACTCCCGTCCAGATATATGCTTCGCAGTCAACACATTGAGTCAGAATATGGTTGAACCCCACCACATACATTGGATTGGTGCTGAGAATCTGCTGAGATATCTTCATGGCACTATCACTTATGGGTTAAGATACATTGCCGGAGATGTGAGACTATTTGGATACACAGATGCTGACTGGGCAGGAAATGTGGAGGACCGTAAGAGCACTTCCGGGTGTTGTTTCTCCTTGGGATCTGCTTCGATATCCTGGATGAGAAGGAAACAAAAGTCAGTGGCTTTGAGCACCGCCGAAGCAGAGTATATTACTACCTGCATGGCTTCCTGTGAGGCAGTTTGCTTGCGAAAGCTCTTCAGTGAGTTGTTTGGATTCACATTGGATACCACTGTGATCCTTCGTGACAACTAGAGTGGGACTCGTTTGTCAGAGAATCTTGTATTCCATGATCGCTCCAAGCATATTGATATCAGATACCATTATATTCGAGATATGGTGCAACAGGGAGCTATAAGGCTCCAACATATCGGTATAGATGAACAGGTCGCCGAAATTATGACAAAACCCCTTGGGAAAGTAAAATTTCTGACTTTCCGTGAACAACTTGGAGTTTTTCAAAGACCCTCCAATGAGGGTCATGTATGATGCATTGAGATCTGGGAGCTCCAGGGGGGTGCGGGATGCTTCTTGGAGCAGCATATGACCACAGGATGATTCACTATCCCCTGGTGGTATACATGTACACACCGTGGCGACATTATAGTAGGATTGATGTGTTCTCCTGTGAGGCCTGGATTGATGTGTTCTCCATGGCAGCCTGGATTGATGTGTTCTCCACGGCGATTTTAGCATGATTGATGTGTTCTCCTCTGAGGATAGGATTGATTAGTTCTCCTGTCGAGGCATCCTACCCATGCAGTCTGGGACTCATGGGAAGTACCTCTCATCTGATCAATGAGCAGGGAAATGAAGTTAGGGACCATAGTAGTACCAATGGACACATCGTTGTATCTACCTTACTCCCTATGCTAGGATGACCTCCATTGATCTAGGATCAATGATACTGGTCTGGGCCCAGTGGTAGGAGTTGTACCATACTATGACGCTAACTTCAGGTCGGTTGAGACTGGTCTAGGACCAGTGGTACATACTCCAAGACTGACTTCATGTCAGTGTAGTACTGGTCTGGGACCAGTGAGAGTGCTACATAGTATGACACTGACTTCGGGTCGGTTGAGACTGGTCTGGGACTAGTGGTACACTCTCTGAGACTGCAATACTCGTCTAGGACTAGTGGTAGGAGTGGTACTTACTATCAAGCTGACTTTGGGTCGACTAAGACTGGTCTGGGACCAGTAGTACGCACTCTGAGACTGACTTTGAGTCAGTGGAGGATGATATTGGTCTGGGACCATTGGAGTTGTACTCACTATGACGCTGACTTTGGGTTGGTTGAGACTAGTCTGGGACCAGTGGTACATACTCTGAGACTGACTTTTGAGTTAGTACGATACATCCTTGATCATTTCTTCTTCTTCATAATTCGGACAAAAGCAGAGCATAACAGAAGAATGCAAGAGTAGAGCAAAACAGAGAAAAACAGTACAGATCAGTGCAGGGCAGGACAAGACAAAGCAGAATAGGCAGAATTGATCAAAGTAGGGCAGGGGTTAGACTATATATGGCAGTGCATTTGATGGATGAATTGTAACGACTGATAGACAGATTGCAGATGAAGTTCTCTATGGTTGAGAGGGAGTGTTAAAATTGGTAACCAGGGAAAAACTTCATGTGGGTCATCTTATTCATGGTTGATAATAAATTTATTAGATTCCTCTCGTCGCGAGGTGTAGGATTGATATAAATATCATCCGATTCCGATAAGTATTCATGGATATATTAATTTATTTTGATTATGGAATTATTATCAAGCCGACCTACAACTCATGTAGGCTCAGAAGCCCACCAGTCGCATCTATTCACCCACCAACGTTGTGTATAAATATAAGAGGACTTTTCCTCATTTGAACTCACTCATCTCATCACATCTCTCTCTCTCTCTACTGCAGAGAAATGAGTCTCTTCTCTACTGCGCTGAAATGGGTCTCTCTCTCACACATGTGAAGCTGGAAGCTGTTGAATTTGAAGCTGTAACTGTAGAAGTAAAGATTGACTTGCATGGCCTAGAATATCTCCTCATCTGAACTACATTGTAGGTTCATCTGAACCTCCTCTGGAAGCCGAAACCTTTGGTGGTGGAATGAAGTCAATCCGAAGGTCGGTTGGTGAGATATGGTCCGCCCTAGTTTGATAACGAAGCCGCTAATGTTGATGCTGCTGATCTAGGGTTTGCTACTATTGATATGAATCAGATTTATTGTACTATTTCTCTCTACTGAATTATTGAAGATAAAGGAAGATTTGATCAAAGGGTTTCCCCACACATTGTGTGGTTTGTCCCTGGCTAGCCGCCACATCTTGTGTCTCCTATCTTGGCTTGTTTTCTGTTGATCGTTTGATGTTCTATCTACACTTTACTTTATGTACATGTCATTGCTAATCGGTGGAATATAATAAGAAAAAGAAGTAAACTGTTATAAGCATAGAGCATACCATAACTTAACAGATGTCAGCTCCATAGATAAGTAGAAGACATGTGCAAGATTTGAAAGTAGGGAAGCTTGAATGTTTACAGGTGACCATGACATACATATAGATATTTCATTATGTTTGAAGTTTTTGTTACAAGAGTTTGACATGTTTTTGGCTTATTGATATATATGCGATGTATGATGTCTACTGATGAACTAGATCTATGACTTAATGTTTGAGATATATCTTGGACTATAAATATTACTATGATAGAAAACTTGGATATTCACATGATGTCTAATGTTTTGAATTGACGACTGATGATTTGTCTTGATGACTATGATATGTGAGCATAGTGACTTCCTATGACTTGTATTATCGGAATGACTTGGTTTGTGTGGTTGATGAAAACCTGTTGGCTTGATAATAGATGATGTCACAACTTGATGAAAGCTCTACTTATAATCCAGTTCAATGAATTGACCCTGAGATATTGATAACTTTTGATATTAGTATTGATCTGGATTCTAAAATATGATAAGCTTATTGAGCTTATTTAGTTGATTTGATTGTGCAATAAGGATTTATGAAGGACTGATGTTTTGGTAAAGTGTTATGGTTGTAATGAGTATTGCATGAGACAAGCTCCACTGATCCTGACATGACTGCAATAACAGTTATCTGATGAAGCCAGATGATGTGTTGATTCAAGCCTTTACCTCAGAAGTGTTCCATGGTATGACTTTGATTTTGATTTTGGTTTTTATATACTGATGATTTACTTCTGTAAGGTAAAACGCCTTTGGTGATATAAGTATGAGGGATATGGCTTCTGAATCTCATAATAGTGTATCATGGCATGATGAATCGATTTCTGAATGTGGGAAAATATCATCTATATTTTGAAACTATTGAAGTGGACATGCAAATCCTTGGAAACTCCAATTTGAGGTTAAATATGTTGACATGGCATCTGACAGTTGATTCAAGCATTGATGTTCTGTTTTGAACATACATCTATGTAATGTGCATAGAAATTGAATAAGTTCATGATTAAGCCGCTTAATACACATTTAAGGCAATATGATATTTGCCATGATGAAAGGTTTGTGACAAAACTAACTTTGAGTATGATGTCTCCAGCATGACTAGGTATGAGCAAGATGCAGAAGCTCCTCAGAGAGCTGTCTGAGCGTGATCTAGATATGACATGGATACATTGCATTAATAAAGAATGAGATCTAATTGGTAAGGAATCACATATACATTTCTGGTTGGGACCGTGATACTCTGATATATTGAGACAATGAAACTATACAAGACAAGATTAGGCTTATGGTTGGCACCTCCTTGAGACGGAGGATGATTATGGTATCCTTTTTTGATTTATATGATTTATATTTATTCTCTAACATGATATTTGATTTGATTTTTTGTATAAATACGAGACAACTGATGTATAAGAGCATGATGAGAGCATTGATGATCAAGGACACTAAAACAACTCTTCCTACACTATTTGAGCTCCTAGGGTTAGGAATCGAGACGGTGGGCTCCTGGGGTTGAGGGAACTCTGGACAATAGGGAATTACTCCTATTTGTTGCCCATAGGGTTGGAGTAGTAGCTTACCCTATATTAAATGCTGCAAATTATACCCTAGTTGGCATCATATCCATAAGTTGGCCTTCTTGGGAGTAGTTCTCGACATCTGACCAATGTTTTGAGTGTACTTGGCGGTGTACAAACCAAGGCAATTATGATTCAGGTGTTCTACCACTTGACTATTCAGGGTAATTCCTCAGAATATTAGTAGGCAATATGATGGTTTGAGTAGTAGCTCCCCTATTTTACCTATTTCTTGATATGGGTTGAGTTGTGGACCCTCCATGACATTTCTAGGTAGTAGCCTAATGACATTTACAGGTTATAGCCTGATGATGTTTTCGGGTAGTTTTCTAGGTCATAGCCTGATGACATTTCCAGGTTGTAGCGTGATGGTTTTTATAGGTAGTAGCCCAAGGACATTTCCAGGTAGTAGCCTGATGAATTTCCGGGTTGTGGCCCGATTAATAGAGGGTGGTAGCTCAAGCTCCCCTCTGGTGGAAGATTCTTCTTCTACTAGATTTGATAATATTTAGCATATGAGAAGGGACAATCAAACTATACAAGACAAGATTAGGCTTATGGTTGGCACCTCCTTGAGAGGGAGGATGATTATGGTATCCTTTTTTTATTTATATGATTTATATTTATTCTCTAACATGATACTTGATTTGATTTTTTGTATAAAAACGAGACAACTAATGTATAAGAGCATGATGAGAGCACTGATGATCAAGGACACTAAAACAACTCTTCCTACACTATTTGAGCTCCTAGGGTTAGGAACCGACACGGTGGGCTCCTGGGTTTGAGGGAACTCTGGACAATAGAGAATTACTCCTATTTGTTTCCCATAGGGTTGGAGTAGTAGCTAACCCTATATTAAATGCTGCAAATTATACCCTAGTTGGCATCATATCCATAAGTTGGCCTTGTTGGGAGTAGTTCTCCACATCTGACCAATGCGTTGAGTGTACTTGGGGGTGTACAAACCAAGGCAATTATGATTCAGGTGTTCTACTACTTGACTATTCAGGGTAATTCCTCAGAATATTAGTAGGCAATATGATGGTTTGAGTAGTAGCTCCCCTATTTTACCTATTTCTTGATATGGGTTGATTTGTGGACCCTCCATGACATTTCTAGGTAGTAGCCTAATGACATTTATAGGTTATAGCCTGATGATGTTTTCGGGTAGCTTTCTAGGTCATAGCCTGATGACATTTCCAGGTTGTAGCGTGATGGTTTTTATAGGTAGTAGCCCAAGGACATTTCTAGGTAGTAGCCTGATGAATTTCCGGGTTGTGGCCCGATTAATAGAGGGTGGTAGCTCAAGCTCCCCTCTAGTGGAAGATTCTTCTTCTACTATATTTGAGAATATTTAGCATATGAGAAGGGGCAATCAACAGATAATAAGGAATAAGAAAGAGATGTACATTGATGGTTTGATATAATGTGAAACTTGAGATGGGATGTATGTCATGTTGATTGATGGTTTGATATTGGCAGGTGGAATTCTCCCTAGTTGAGAGGGAGTGTTAAAAATATACAATTGCAGCCAAATTACATTTTGGAATACTCATTTAATGGAGATGATGATGGCATCAGATTCATCTTTTTGGTAGGACCAAAAGTTACCTAAATATCAGCTCATTCGGACAAGCGGAAGTTGAGTTATGAATTATTTTATTCATGCATATATTTTCGATCAGGTCGGCACTATGCAGATATACCAATGGACAGGTGAAGTGGAACCTCATGGAAGCCTATAAATAGAAGATACATCAAGCTCATTTTGACACACACATCAAGCTCTCTTCTCCTCTTCTATATTGTCTTGGCTCGTACAGGTCCAACGGAGGATTCTTACTCAAGGGTTCCAAACTTTAGGATGAAGCTCACACTAAACTAGGTTTTTCTGATTCAAATTCACTGGCATAGAGTTGACATGAGAGCAAATTTGGGTCCTTAGTCGTTGTTATATATTGGTCATGACAATGACTTTGGATCCTTGGTCACTATCATAGGGTCTACATGGGAGTGACCGAGATTCTGGGTTAGTTTGGCCCCTGGTCGCTCACACATAATGATATGGGAGAAGCTGAGCTTCCATAGTCACTATCTTGTGGCCCATAGAGAATGATGATGTTTATCATAGTCACTCACACAAATCCTCCTCCCTGCAACTAAGACTCCTAGATGATATTTCATTATTATGAAGATTTCGCTCAGTGATAGAAGTGTTTGAAAGTAGTTTACAGGCAGTAACAAGTCATCACAGTTATTTGAATAAAATCTTTGATGTTTTATATCCATTTCATGTATATGCTATTTGTTGTGAAGATATGGATCATTGTACTCTCTTTTTTTGAATTATTTGATGACAATCTATTAGAAGAATATTTCAAGGGTTTTACCCATGGTGGTTTTTTTCCTTGTCCTCAACCAATCATAGTGTCTCTATGTTTAGATGCTTTTATTCTCTCGTTCCTTTATGTTACACTACATTGATGATGATGTCATTGTTATTTCTACATAGTTGTGTATGATGATGAATAACGATGTAAATATGTATAATGTTCTGATTCTATGGGGTGAAATTAATGTATTGATGAAGAAATTCAATTATCAAAGCAAAGAACAATATAGCCCTATGAAAAATTGACAAAACATATAAGAAATATGAAATGATACATACCTTAACATTCAAAGAGTGAAAATGCATGCAAAAGAAATAAAAAAATAAAGAACATGCAAGACATTCTATGGATGAATTATGGTTTTTGTGTAGATCATGGCAACAAGACATGCGAGAGTAATGTTTTGAGCTTCTAAATTTGGAAAACATTAAGAAAGAGAAAAGCTTACTTTTCAAAAAAATATTGTGAGGTATGGTTCTTCCAATAATTTAGAGATAGGATCATGCAAAATAGATGGAGGATTCAAAAATTGAGATACATATGGATTTTTAATTTGTGTGATCGAGTTCTGAAGATCCCTGAAAGATACAAGACTGTTATGATCAAAACTGGAACTGGCCTTATGACTATGAGAACCTAACATAACCATCAACTTGGGATGAAGTGCCTCGACAACTTGTAGAGGTTCCATGACATCCGAAGGTAGATAATCGAAAACCAATGGATTAGAAAGATCGAAAACAGAAAAGTCAGAGTCATGACCATATGAATCAATGAATATGTCAAGAAAACCATTATCAGAGAGTTTGTCATTGTAAACAGAGGCATCATCTTGATATGATGAATCATAAAGAGGGGAAGATTGAAAATGAGAAATTCCCCCCTTGATTTCTTGAGAATGATTAGATGTCTGATTGGAAAGACTAAGAATATAATATTCTTCCTCTTTGTTCTGAAATGAGAAATTGACATTCAATGAGTTTTAAGCATGATCAAAATTAACATTTTCTTAAATTGCTTCTTCGAAATATTTAATAGGTGTGACAAAATCCTGCAAGATGTTAGGATAATATAGGAGAGGGGAAGAAGGAGAAATATCAACCTTCATTGTAGATTCTTGTTCATAAATAGAAGCCCACACATACTCATCATAAACAACATCACAAGTTAGATGGTAAACACTATCTCCATCCTTAATTTGATCCTCATGAACATCAGAAAAAATTGAAATTGGTGAACACAACAACTCATAATCGAGAGGACCAAAAGACCGAACAGATGGAGGGCGAGGAGAAAGAAAATCACTAGAAAAATTATATTCACAATCCAAACTTGCGTTTAAATCTGAATATGTGAGGTTAAAGAAGATGGTGGTAGATTAACAAATAGATTCTGAATTTCTCTAACCTCAACCTACATAAATGGCTTGGTTTGATGAGGGGAAGATGAAGAGTTACTCAGAACATCAACTTCCTTCATCGCATATTTGGGAGCTCCATAACTAGTGTAAGTTGGGAGAGTATTGAAAGACTCATATTATTTTAGATTCATTGAAATATGAATAAGATATTCAAATTTTTCTTTCACTAAATTCTAGTTAACATCATCTTCAGAAAATTTAAAATAGAAATGAATAAAACGATTATGAAAATCATTAACCGATTCATCAGGTTATTTTCTCAAACACATGAATTTTCTTGAAAAAATATTTTAATCATACCTCTCAAAGGTGTGGTAGATATCTTTGACAATATTTTTGAAGGAGTGTATGGAAGTGGACATAAATGTGTAACACCATTCCTTGACATGTGCTTCAATTGTGAGAATAAACAACCTCCAAGCAACATCCTCATAGTGAATATTGTGTTTAGTGAAAAAATTAAAAAAAGCAAGTGGTGTGCTGAAGAATGGTTGTTTCATCCTCACTATCAAATTATTCCCACGAGGGCTTTCAGATTTGCAGTCCTGGAAAATCATGTTGGGGTTAAGATATGGGAAGAAGCCATTAAAGATATGAAAAGTTCAAACAAACTTCATGGGATCAACTTGTAATCTCACCCTCCTTGTAGCATCAGAAAGACTGATGGTGCTGAACTCGACAACATTTAGGGGTTCTCCCTAATATGAAGTCCCAATTAGAACTCACATCATTTGGTTTAGGTTCCCCATCTAGAATACTTCTCGGTTGTTGGAACAACAGTTTCTAATGATGTTCCTTGGATGAAATAACACAAAGAGTGGTGTGATCATGACATTGGTGGGAACAAGTTTGTGACTATGCGAAAGGTCAAGTGCATTGTATGTGTTGACACCTAATATTTGGGATTAAGTAAATCAATGTAAATATTGTAAATAGGGAAATAAAGAGAATTTAGAACCTAATAGTCTCCCTCTCCATCTATATATTCATATTCCATCTTAATGCATAATACAATTCGATTTGTGGAGTTACCTCCTAGCTTGACATGGTATTACAGCTACCTCCCATAATTGGTTGTTTTTGTTGTAAATCTTGTCATTGTTTTCCATTATTCACTATCCTATGCCTCTCTCCCTTACCATAAAATATTTCTTTATTCCATGTTTTTTCCTCTGTCCATTGAATGCGTACAATTCTCTATTCCTACTCAAATTTCGTTTCAGATTCCTCTTGAATCTCATATCTCTGTGCATTATTTTTTTTATTGTCATAATCTGGGGTCTCCTTGTATGTTGGATTAATCTCCCTCACCTTCAATGAATTGGTTTGACCAGTATTGATTCTTCTTATATGCATTTGGATTGTAAGTTGGTGGACTGTGCATTTTTTGGTGCCATCAATTAAATTCGAGGGAAGTTTCACAGATACCACTAACATGGAAACAAAATGTTGTTGCATTAAGTTCTGAATGCACTGGAAGTTTTAAGAGGCTGATTCGAGACTGATTGAGAGTGGGATATCAATTCATGGCCATTTCAAACCATAGTTGAGCTGCATGAGTCGTCCGACACTGAATGGTGTTGGATGTACATTAAAATTGGTATGTTGACTCTTGAAGGCAATACAAAGAATATAATTTGTTTTTATGTTGTATGCATGTTGGTCATTTTTTCAAATCCCATGATTCCCATTTGAAATTATGTGAATCTCCATGTTGATTTTCCATGAATTTGTGCATTTAAATTGGTGTGAGATGTAATAAGATACACTAACCGGATTCATCAATTTATATGTGTTGAAAGTGCACTGATTTCTTATTAGTGGTGTGCTAACATATATGGTGTACCATGGTATGATTTTTATTGCATATGGTCACTCTTCATAATGTCTGTAGAATTTGAATGGAGTGAGTGTATTATATAAAGCTTATAAGTGATGTATTACATGAGAGTTAATATGGCATATAAAATTTGAGTTCAATTTTTGAAGGAAGCCTTGAGTGGTATGTAGTTTTAGATGTGTCATTCACTCTCTTTTTCTATATGGTAATGAAATTTCATGGTGGTGTGGTTATTCATATGCACAGTAAAGAGTGAAGTTATTTTTCAAAAGAAAATATTTTTTTGAGAATGAATTAACTTATGTCTATTATTGGAGTGGTTCCATCTAGGAGAGAGAACTATCCTGAGTGGTACCGGAAGCTAAAACACACCCTCATTTTCAATGAGTTGTGGAAAGGGGATTGTGAAGGAGAAGGAGACAATTCACTTGAAAATACCACTTTAGATAAGGAGCTTGTTGTTTGGGAAAACAAGAATAGCAAGACATGTCCCCTGATTTCAGCGTTAATAAATGAAGAGGTGAGTTTCCATATTTATCCATTTTCAAATGATTTTGAAGACTTAAAGAATTTGAATGAATTGTATGACTCACAATCTGAACTTGAAGTTGTTTAATTGATGATTAAGTTGTTTCATCTTGAGTTAAAAAATGATGACCCTCATTTCTTAGCGTCACAAGTAAGATCAATTATGCATGACATAAAAGTCACTAGTGTTGAAATAATTATTCCTCTCATATCTCATGTCAAGGAACTATATCCCACCTATTCACATAATATTGAGCCATTGCAAGAAAGTGGTAATGTTAAAGAGATTACCTTTGAATCCGTTGAGAAGAAGTTTGTTGAATGAGAGAAGGATTTTGGAAAGAGGACAACTCCTCATTCTACTGAAGTAGTTGTGTTCCTTTCAAATAAGTGGAAGAATTTAGCAGAAGATTCTTCTAGAGGAAGAGATGGCCAAAGAGGAAGAGGAAGGAGGAATTTTAGAGGTTTGGGGGTGCTGACAGTTCTAAGGAAAAAAGTACAATCTTCAATGCATATGATCCAATAGAGATGGGCATGATGTTTCATATTATAAGTTTCCTTGGGACTGAATTTAGCAGGAAATAAATGAAGGGAAAGGAAAAAAAATTCATAAAGGGAAAAGTAAAGCACCTAAATATGCTCATTATGTCATGGCATATTGCAACACTGGAGCAATTGAATAATTATTCAATGCTTCACTTGCTTCATGGGAAGATGATTGGTTGCTTGATTGAAGAGAAAATTGCCACATGAATTTCAGAAGATATTTATTTGAATAATTCACTAATAATTTTGATGGAGTAGTATAATTTGCAGAGAAGACAAAACTCAAGCCATGAGGGCTTGGCACCATTAGGCTCAAACTGCCTAGTCTTCCAAAATTTGTTCTACATGATGTTCTATACATCCCGGAATTGAAGATAAACTTGTTGTCTTTGGTTCACATTCACTATAAAGGACACTCCATCAATATATTTGATGGAAAGGTTGAGGTTAGAAAAACATTAGACCACTCACTTGTCATGACAGGGGTAGAAGAAGAAAGAATTCTAAAGCTGCAAAGAGCCTCTAATCATGGAAATAACTTTTCATACAGTGCTCACGATGATGAAGTTACATTTCCATCAAGTATTTTATGGAATGTTTTTTATGAAACTAGCTCAAGAAAGGATAGAAAAGATAGATCAACGCCTTAGAATTTAGCCTCTTTGAGGGGACAACCTCCTTCACATTACATAAATGAACAATTCTTTGATGATTCAAATGACAAAACCTCCTTTCTATATATAAGTGTCTAAGGAGTCAAAATATAACCCAGCCAACCTAACAATAATAATATAAAGCCACAAAAATAATAATAGAGGGATTTATGGGGCACAGTAATAACAATATGGGGGTAATAGGGGCACAACAATATTAATAAGGGGTACAACTACAATAGTAATGGGGTAATCACTAGTATTATAGGGACCCAACATGCCCCTCTCCTTCAAAAAAGTGTTTTCCTCAACGCTTGAGTAGTTATGGATACTTCTGTATAGAGTTCTCATCCTCCCATGTGGAATCTTTAGTGGATAAGTTCTTCCACTTGATAAGATACTTCGAAATTGATCGATTTCGTAGCTGTCGAGTTCTTGTTTCTGTGATTGCTTCCGGTTCCAATATAATTTTTCCTTCCTCGTCAAGTTCTAGCAATATTGTTTGAACTGGGAGCTTGTCGCCTATAACCTTCTTTAAACATGAAACATGGAAAACTGGGTGCGATCGAGAAGCTGCAGGAAGCTCCAATTTGTATGCCATAGTACCAATATTTTTCAACACCTTGTACGGACCATAATACTTTGGTGATAATTTATTATCCTTCTTAGCTTACTTGAGGGACATTTGCTTATATGGTTGTAGCCGTAGGAATACCCAATCACCTACATCAAAACTTATTTCGCTGCGATGTTGATCTACCTGTTATTTCATTCTATTCTGTGCCAACACGAGGTTATCCTTTAAGAGTTGGAGGACTTGTTGTTGATGTTCGATGTGATGTTCCACTACCTGAACCTTAGAATTTTTTCTTAAATATGATGTGATGGATGGTGGTTGATACCCATAAAGTGCCATAAATGGGGTCATTTTTGTTGCTGTATGGAAGGAAGTGTTATACTACCATTCAGCCAGAGGCAACCATTTGACCCATTGTGTCTGTTTATCAGATACAAAGCAACGAAGATATCCTTCCAAACATTTGTTTACTATCTTAGTTTGCCCATGAGATTGAAGATGATAAGATGAGCTATGAGCTAACTTAGTACCAAGACAAGAAAATAATTTTATCCAAAAATTTCCAGTGATAATGGGATCTCTGTCATTTACAATAATCTTTGGGTTTCCATGTAGCTTTTGAATTGTTTCCATAAATGTAGTAGAAACTGTACTGGATTTAAATGGATGTGATAATGCACAAAAGTGTGCATACTTGGTAAGTCTTTCAACTACCACCATGATGACACTCTTTCCCTCAAACTTGGGTAAACCTATGATAAAATCCATTGAAACCTCCTCCCAACGTTGGCTTGGAATGCATAAAGGTTGTAATAGACCAGGTGTCTTAATTGTTTCAACTTTATTTTGTTGGCAAAACAAACATTCCGCCACAAACTTTTGAATATATGATTTAAGGCCATCCCAAAAAAATTCCTTCTTAACCTTGTGGTAAGTTTTTAAAAATCCTGAGTGCCCTCCTAACGGAGAAGTGTGCAATTCCATAAGAATCTTTTGTTTTAGTTGGGAATTCTTACAGAGGTATAAGCGATCTTTGTACCATAAGCAATAATTTTTCTAGCTAAATGCATCAGACGTATTGGAATCTTGTTGTAACTTTCGAATAAGTTCCCATACTTCTTCGTCATTCTTCCATTCCTCCCTTGCTTCGTTTATCCAATCTGGTTGGATAATAGAAATGGCGCACAACAATGCTTACACATACTCATCCTTTCTTGAGAGTGCATCTGCCACCACATTTTGCTTCCATTTTTTGTAGATGATTTCAAAATCATAACCCAACATCTTTGTGACCCACTTTCGTTGCTATTCAAAGGATAATATTTGTTTTAAAAGGTATTTAAGGCTATCATGATCCGTTTTTACCTTGAAGTGTCTTCGCATTAGGTAGGGTTTCCATTTCTTAAGTGCATGGAGTATTGCCAACATTTCCTTCTCATAAATAGCTTTGTGTAAAAACTTTCCCTTGATTGGACGACTTTCAAAAGCAATGAGTCTTTCATCTTGCATTAAAACAACACCAATTCCATTTCCTGAAGCATCACATTCCACAATAAAGGTTTTTGCAAAGTCTGGTGTAGCTAAGACCGGTGCTTGGCACATTGGCTCTCTAATATGTTCAAAGGCCTTTGTTGCTTCCGGAGTCCATGAAAATGCATCTTTCTTCAATAATGTTGTTAGAGGTGTTGCTATTCTCCCATAATTCTTAACAAACTTGCGATAATACCCTGTCAACCCAAGAAATCCTCGCAGATGCTTTATGGATGTGGGGATTTTCCATTCCTTAATGGCTTTAATTTTGCTAGGGTCTACCTTAACTCCTTCATGAGATATAATATGACCCAGATATTCCACCTCCTGGACTCCAAAGAAACATTTGGATCTTTTTGCATATAATTGTTTCTCTTCCAATAGTTGTAGCACCTTGTCAACATGTTCAACATGATCCTTCCAAGACTTGATGTAGATTAGTATATCATCAAAAAATACTAACACAAATTTTCTAAGGAATGGTTTGAAAATTGAATTCATCAAACCTTGAAATGTTGAAGGTGCATTGGTAAGGCCAAAAGGCATGACCAAAAATTCATAATGACCCTCATGAGTTCCAAATGTTGTTTTTGGAATGTCTTCATTCTTCATTCTGATTTGATGATATCCCGAACGAAGATCCAACTTGGCGAAGTAAATTGATCCATGCAATTCATCCAGTAATTCATTAATGAGAGGAATGGGAAACTTATCTTTAATAGCTAGCTTGTTGAGCTCCCTATAATCCAGACACATGCGCCATGATCCATCCTTCTTGTGCACCAATACTACTGGAGCAGAGAAAGAACTTTGACTCGGTTGAATTATACCAACCTCTAGCATTTATGCAACCATACGTTCAATTTCACCCTTTTGGACATAGGGATATCTGTATGGCCTGATGTTTGGAGGAACACTTCCTGGAATCAGATGAATAGCATGATCATGATCACGCATAGGTGGGAGACCTTTGGGAGTCTCAAATACCTTAGAATGATTGTCCAGGACTTTTTGGAGATCTGGAGAAATAGAGGATTCCGATGTGGAAACATCTAGCGAACATAATTGTGCAATTACACCTCTTTGTTCCTTTTTTAGAAGCTTTGTCATACCATTAGAGCTGATTACCTTTCCTAGTTTCCCTGCAATACCCCTTAATTCAACTTCATTTCCTTCCGTAGAAAATTTAATGAAAAGTTCTTGAAAGCTAAAAGCCATTATTCCCAAGGATTGTAGCCATTGGACTCCTAGTACAACATCAGCACCTGCCATTGGAATGGAAAGCATTGGGCTAGTCAATACATATTCTCCCATGGATAGCTTGATATTATGGCACTTTCCAGAGCAATTTATTGTTCCTACATTTGCAATCATCACTTGACACTCTAGTGCCGGATATAGGAAGCAATTCAATTATTTTGCTATCTTATAATGAATAAAATTGTGGGTGCTTCCTAAATCAATCAACACTATTACCTTTTTCTTCTTGATTTTTCCTTCTATCTTGATGGTTTGAGGAGTGGTAATTCCCGCCAATGCATTATAGGATATGGTCGGATTCATTTTTTCTTCATCTAGGCTTCATTCCTAGAGTATATCCTCTTCTTTTGACCTTTCTTTCTCATTTTCTTCTTCCTCTTCACAATCTGTGTAGAATAATTTCTTCTCAGCACACTTATGACCTTTAGTGTATTTTCTATCACAACTGTAACAAATCCATTTTGCTCTTTTTTCTTCCAGTTTTTGTGGTGTCAACCTTATAGGTTGTGGAAGACTAGGGTCAACAACACTTCCGTCTTTATAGTTGTGAGGGGTATGCTTCCTGGTTGCCATAATTTTGCTTTCCATTTTTCTTGCTAACCTGAATGCCTTCTCTAATGAATCAGGTTCCCAAAGGCGAACATCATGTTGGATATTATCCTTTAAAGACCCTATGAACACATCAATCCTATGCTCCTCTGGAATATCTTTTACCCTTATGTTCAATTTTTGGAACTCCTCAATGTGCTCCATTATTGAACCCTTTTGTTTAAGACTTATCAATTGGCTAAAAAAAAAGTGTTGCTTTTTGAATCCTCATAATGTGCTACCAATTCTACTGTAAAAATTGCCCATGTGATAAATTGTTTATGAGAGCAATGCAATTGATACCATACAAACTGATTTGGTTCCAAATATAAAATTTCCATACGTACCTTTTGTGTGTTTTGCACATTATTGAGATCAAAAAATTGCTCCATCTGTAATATCCATGTTGCGAGATCCTTGCCATCAAACTTCCTCATATCGATTTTTGGAATATGGTGGGTCTTCGATCCAACATTAGAGTCTATGGAATCATGATTAACATTTTGTTTGTTCTCATCATGAGTTTCCTTTAGTACCCTTTCACCATTAGTGACCATTTCTTGTAGCAATTTATTCATATTTATCTTCAATTCTTCCATCTTATCATCCATGCCATCAATTTTAGCGTCCATGGGATTCACCTTAGCTTCCATGTGATCCATCTTAGCTTCTACGCCTTTCTTTAAACAATCCATATTAGCTTAACTACACCTTTCTTTAAACCATCGATCTTAGCTTCTACATCTTTCCTTAAACCATCCATCTTAGATTCTGTTGCTTTTTGTGCAAGTGACACTTGTTGCACTTCTTCTTGTAATTTTGATATATCATATAACATTTCTTCTTCTTCTTCATGAGTCATGCTAGAGCTTTCAGGTTCCTTACTAGGTGTTTGCATTTTCTTTCCTCGGGGCATCAGTTACCTAAAATAATGCTCTACTATGCCCTTTAAATTCCTTCAAAATAAATTTTCAAACCAAGCTTAAGCAAAAATTTAAGAAAATCTACACACATTTTTACACTTTGTAAGAGCTTGATATTGCCTCTGATGTATCTCTGTACTTTCTGATCATCTAGTTCTAAATTTTTGACCTGCAGTAGCCCTCTATGTCCTCTTTCTAATGCCACAAGTTTGACCCAAATTGGATTCTCCAACGAAGAGTTATGTGAAATCTCCCACAATGACTTGATTATAGACTAGTTCATTAGAGCTAACTTGTACGAAGTGCCACGAGTCATTGTTTCAACCCTTGGATCTGAAAAATGCATACAACAAACTATAGTCCATCCTCTTTCTGTACCTTCTTATGAAATATCAATCCGATTTCTAGAGAGAAAGTTATGACGATTTTCCCCAGGTCACCTGTTTGGAATGTATTTCAGGAGTCTGCAAAAAGACCAACTTCCTCAGATCATCTCTCCATAAATATAGCACAAAACGCTCTGAAATTAGGACCCAAGGTTCAATGTGATTTCTTCTCAAATGGATTTTTTTTGAAACTTATGAAACGTCTCAGAAAAAAAGTTATATCGAAATGCCACGATGACCTGTTTGGAGCAGTGAAACCCTAGAATCCAAAGCTCTAATACCAAATTTTATGAAACTAGCTCAAGAAAGGATAGACAAGATAGATCAATGCCTTAGAATTTAGCCTCTTCGAGGGGGAAACCTCCTTTACATTACATAAATGAACAATTCTTTGATGATTCAAATGAAAAAAACCTCTTTTCTATATATAGGAGTCGAAGGAGTCACAATATAACCCAGCCGACCTAACAATAATAATATAAAGCCACAAAAATAACAATAGAGGGATTCTATGGGGCACAGTAATAACAATATGGGGGCAATAGGGGCACAACAATATTAATAAGGGGTACAACTACAATAGTAATGGGGTAATCACTAGTATTATAGGGACCCAACAATGTTATATTTGGATACTTGAACTATCACAACCTTTGTTTGTTGAAGAGGAATGGTGTTACTAGTTTTCCTAAAATTCCTATGAAACTTAAGAAATGTGATGCTTGTATGTTAGGAAAGTAGAACAAATAGTCTTTTCATTATTCTCATTATAGAACACATATAAAAATAGAACTGTAATGTTACAAAGTAGAATTTTATAGAGATAACAAAGAAATGCAACAATTACAACACACAAATTTACTAAGTAAACAAAAATGTAAACAGAAATATGCCCGGAACACGAAATTGGCCAATTTTTATTAATTATAACTACTGGAGTACACTATGAGGTGGAAGGAGTGCACTTGAGCTTGCACAAGGTAGGCTATAGGACTTAGGTGGACGATAAAATAATGCCTAGATGTTGTAATCTTTGCTAACTCCAAAATATTGTGTGTCCCCTAAAAGCTACTCTTCTCACTGACTTTCAGCTCTAATTTACCCCCTCAAAACAACCCATAAATTTAAGGAACTTTTGGGATATACACCTCTCCAAAAACCCACGAAAACCCATAAAGGGTCTTTCTTGGTATTGACTTACCAATTTTGACCACTTGGCGATTGGCCCTCCTCCAATGATGGATTTACCCCATCAAAACAACCCAATTTTTTTTGTAACTTTGCGGATGTACTCCTCTCTGAAAACCCAGAAAACCCAAAAAGGGTTTTTCTTGGTTTGACTTGCCAATTTAAACCCCTTGGGGATTGGCCCTCCTCCAACGCTGGTACTCACTGCCCCAAGTTGAAACTACTGTAACTTATCGCTATGAGATTGAAAACCACCCCAAATCAGACTCCCAATAATATCTCCGCAACCCAGATCCCAAATCCACCTACTAAACCTCCAACCAAGATGTCCCTGTCTAGTGACTGCGTAGTCTAGAGTGGGGTTGACCCATTCCCTCCAACTTACAATTCAAACTTGGTGTATGGTTGGCTCTAATACTGCAAATTCTTCTCTATAAGAAGATAATTCAATGTGGGAAATGGAAGCCCTCCTAGGGTGGCACTTGAAGTCCACCGAAGAGAGGGGTGAGCTTCACTCCTTTGGAAGCTCTTGTGCTTAACAACAGTATAACTTAGTTAAAAAACCAAAGAAACAATGAAATTATTCAAATGATCAAAAGCCCCAAATTCTTCTCAATTCATTATATTTGTGCTTGATCCCTTGGACCCCATGTGGGTCCCCATCAAATATTTTTAACCCCACATATTTTTCCTAAAGCCAAAAATATCAAAATTGCCAAAATTGATTTCCACATTACCTTTGGAAAATTATTAGGCAGCGATATGGCAGTCCTACCCTCTCAAATGTTTCTTGTCCCCAAGCAACTACAAAACTAGATGCTGCAAGGGTTGTTCATTTTCCCACGTGGCATCCTCTTTTGGCAAGTCCTTCCATTTTACCAAGTACTCATGGATCACTCTATTTCTTAACTTCTTCTCTGGGGCTTCCAAGATGATCTTTGGTGACAAAAGGAAGTGCCCCTCATCATCCAAAGGATGCAACTCAACTGTTGTTGTGATATGTTGTCCCAATACCTTTCTTAGGCATGAAATGTGGAACACGTTGTGAATCCAGCTCTTGTTAGGTAGCTCTAACTCGTAGGCCGCCTCTCCAACCTTCAGGAACACCTTATACAACCCATAAAACTATGGGTGAAGCTTCTCTACTCCTTTCTTCTTAAGTGTAGATTGTATGTATGGATGTAGGCATAAGAAGACCTGGTCCCCTACCTGAAAGTGTCTCTCCACCTTGTGCTTATCCGCATAGACCTTTTGTTGATTCTGGGCCATTTGTAGTTTGTTCTTGAGAGCTCGGAGAATCTCCCTACTCTCTTGAACCCAATCCTTTTTCCCTGGGGCCCTACTATCTCCAAACACCATGTCAGAAAAAAAAAGTGCATCATACCCATAAAGTCCTTGTAAAGGGGTCATACTGATGGACATGTGATACGTAGTGTTGTAGAAGAACTCCCCAAGGTGTAGCCACTTTACCCATGCTCTCTGCTGTCGAGTCACATAGTTGCACAGGTACCCTCCTAGCCACTTGTTCACGATCTCTATCTACCCTTCGGTTTGTGGGTGATAGCTAGTGCTAGTTGTAAGTTTTGTACCCAATAACTGGAATAACTCCTACCATAAATCCACCATAAACATATTGTCCCTGTCACTCACAATGGTATTCGGAGACCATGAAACTGGAAAACCTCCCGAAAGAACAACTCAGCCACCTAGGAAGCTGAAGATATTGTGGGAATAACAAAGAAGTGGGAAAACTTGGTTAGCCTATCGAGGACCACATAGATGCAGTCCCACCCCTATGTGGCTAGAAGCCTCATGATAAAATCCATGGATATGCTCTCCCACTTCCTCTCCAGAATGGGGAGGCGCTGCAGCAAATTGACTGGATGACTCAGCTCCACTTTGTTCCTCTAGCAATCCACACCCTCTCCCACATACCTCAACGCATCTCGTATAAGACCCTCCTAGGAGAACCTTTCCCTGATGGTACGATATGTATTGAGGAAACCTCAGTTCCCTGCTAGTGGAGAATCATGGGTTGCCTACATGATCCTCTCCTTCAATTGAGATCGTGGCACTAAATAAATCTAGTCCTTATAATAGATCACACTGTCCATCACCTGGAATTTGTCATCTCAGTGCATGTTGTCCAAATTTTTTTTAGCCTGCCTATCCTTGGAGTACTCAACTAATAGTTGAGCCTTCCAGTCCTATGTGTCATCCATCAAAGATAGAGCTGCAAGTCTCCTGGAGAGGGCATTAGTAACCACGTTGTGCTTTCCCTTCACATACTCTATCTCTTAATCATAAGCCTGGAGCTTACTCACCCTTTTTTGTTGCCTCTCCTCTAAGGACTACTTCTCGAGGAGGAAGCGAAGACTATTATGACCTGTCTTCACTTTGAATTGGTTTCCCACCAAATACTGTCTGAATTTGGCCATCACATGCATCAATGCCAACATCTCCTTGTCGTACACAAAGTACAACCACTCATGAGGTTGTAATTTCCTACTCTCAAATGCCATAGGATGCCACCCCTGTGTGAGAACAACCCCAATCCCATCACTAGATGCATCACACTCCAACACAAATGACCATGTGAATTCCAGCAAGGATAAGACCAAACAACTGCTCATGACCCTCTTGATGCACGTGAAGGCCTCCTCTACCACCTGGGTCCACCCAAAAGCTCCCCCCTTCGTCAAATTTGTAATGGGTGTCCAAGATGTGAAAACCATCTCACAAATCTCCGGTAATACGTACAAATGCCCAGGAAGCCCCTCAGCTCCTTCACATTCCTAGGTGTGGGCCAATCTAGAATTTCCCGAATCTTGTCCTAATTCACTTTTACTCCATCCTCTCCAATCACACGCACCAAGTAAAACATATCTATTAGCCCGAACTCAAATTTGTACAATGTCACATATAGTTGTTGCTCCTCAAATATGTGGAGCACCTCCTCCAAATGCTGAAGATGTGTCCTCCAATGTTCTGCTATAAATGATTATGTCGTCGAACAAGACAAGAACAAAACATCTCAGCTATCTACAGAACACATGATTCATACAATACTGGAATGTGTGTAGGGTATTGGTTAGCCCAAAGGGCATCAACAAGAACTCAAAGTGTCGGTAATGCCAGTGAAAGGCAGTCTTCCGAATATCCTACTCCCTCATGAGAATCTGGTGGTACCCTAAGCATAAATCTATCTTTTAGAGAAGTATTTAGATCCCTTAAGCTCATCCATCATCTCATCTATGTGTGGAATGGGGTACTTGTTCTTTGAGTTCTTTTTATTAGGAGCCAAGTAGTCTATTCACATGTGTAGCATTCCATCTTTCTTCTTCACTAGCACCACAAAAGAAGCAAATGGACTCAACCTAGACCTGATGTGTCCGACCTTCAACAACTCCTGAATGGCCTACTCTATCTCATCCTTATAGTCCTTTGGGTGCCTATATGTGGTGTCAATGATTGCGTTCACCCCCTCCTCTAGTCAATGTTGTGCTCAAACCCCCAGTCTGGTGGTTTACATGGTTGGACATCACCAAAAACCACCTGGGACTTCTTCAATAGGTCTAGTATGTCTGGATGTGTGACCTATGTCTTTGTCCACAACTCTGAAATCCGTAGCTCAACTACCCAATCCACATCACCATGGTGAAGATCATCCTCCATCCAGTGGGCTAAAATTGTCTGAGGGGGATAAGAATGCATGCCCCTTAGTTTTACCAGCTTCCCATCCAGACCTTGGAACTCCATCTAGAGCCCCTTCCAATCAGTTGTGACCTTCCCCAATGCATATAACCACTAGAAACCCAACACCATATTGGTATCTAGGACATAAACCAAAAAGAAATGGTTAGTGAGTGAGTAGTTCCATCTTCAAGGTCAACGTGGGCACATACTTGGTACACTGCATGGTCTAATTTCTCAGTACCAAAACTAAGAAACCCTCAAATGTAGTTTTTTGGATGCCCCTATGCTCCACCATCTAGGAATCAATAAAATTGTGGGTGGCCCCACTATCAACCATGACTGACACACACTTCCCTTGTATAGTCCTCCTGATCCAGAGTGTCAGATACTTTGGCACACACTAAAGTGAAGCGAGGACTCACCTGGTTGGGGAAAATGGCCCTACTTTAGGTGGTGGTGGCAATGGTCCTCCTGTTGATGGCCCCACCTCATCTCCCAGCTCCTCTCTTGCCTCATCCCTTGCCTCTTTATTCTCACTATATTAAAACACCTCAATGAGATAGGCTTTTCCCTTCGTACACTTGTGCCCTCATGCCCAATGCTCCTGGCACGTGAAGCACAACCTACTCCTCATGAGGTTCCTCAGAGTGTCATTGTCTAGCTGGTCACATCCTCTGTCTTTCTGTGGTGGCCTCGCATCTATGTTCCCCGATGGAGCTATGGGTGTTGTGGAGACGAAAGCCCAGTTCTTGGGCATTGTGTCAATCATCTCCCGGGTCATAGAAATGGCATCCTATTATGATGTGGGCTTATAAGCTCTCACAAAGCCACACAGAGGGTCATGAAGCCCCTCCACAACCAACATGATTAATTGTGCCTTTGAATTATCTGTCACCATCACTATAAGTCTCTGGAGCTCTATAATGTGGACCTATGCTCTACGAGTCTATCTCAAGTGGGCCAGATTGTGGAAGTGTAGCTTCGGGTCCTTCCTTCCAAACCTCTCCAGCAATCCGTTGAGGGCCCTGAAATCGGGTCAACAACAAGGGGGATACCCACCCGGTCAGGAACCTGGTTGGCGGCTTCTTGCCCGTTTGGTGTAGCGGGTCCGACTGGGGATAACGGGACCAACTTCCCGATCTAAGGGGTGTGTGTGTGTGTAGGGTTTGATTATGCTGTTTCTTTGAGAACTTTTTGAGAGCTAATTTAAATCTAACTCATGATTTGACTATAAGCTACTAAAATCTAATGAAAACAACATGTGCAATCTACGCTAACCCGGGGTATATCTTTTCTATCATGCGATCTAAAAATATTTCATATAATAACTGGTAATGAAGATTATTCAGCTACTATAAGAATATAAACCATTTAAGATAAACCATTCTGCATAAGAAGTTAAACAGGACAGTTGTGGACTACATATCGCATGATAAATCATTCATATGTCAAGCATGAACAAATGAATCCATCGTACAAAAGTGCCAAATGGTAACCACACATTTATACATTAACATATAAATAACATCAACTGTATATCACTCTAAGCAAATAAGTAGAAATTCATCAAGAGATAAAAGTACCATTTATGACTGATTTTTACTCACAAACTTCAAGCAATAATGATTTACTTCTACTTACTTCTAACACCTACTAAGAGTACAGAAATGCAACATCAGTAGCAGACATTAAGATGCAAATATCAATAAATCCGATCCTTCCATTCATCAAAACCTCCTCTGAGGTGCAGAAGTGCATGTTCTGAGGACAAGTTTTTGACAAATTTCTGGACCCTTCTCCAATGCAATGAGAAGGGTTAAAATACTATGTCCTAATCCTAATAATAGTATTATTACAAAATTAAGGATTCGGTTTTCAAACAACCGTCCTTTTTCTAATATAACTAAAACAAAAAGAAACAACATTCTAAATAAAAATACTTGTGGACTTGATCTTTGAAGTTGCATGTTTCTAACATAGGCTTGAGAAGAGTCGGCTGGCTAATTTCTGTTCTGAGCTGGGCCGCAAAAACGGCATCTATAAGAGCTGGCGCTACCTTCTCGGCTGCATTCATGATACACTTTACCGTCATCCATTGGCTATGTGGTTTAACCAGGTACATCTAGTAACTTTCCCAATTCAGTCTAGCCAGTGCTTGGATAGCTTTCCCTTTTGCCTGTGCCTTTTGCCTGTGCCTTTTGCCTCCATTCTGTCTCCAGTTGCAGCTTGTTTGGTAGGTATCCCGGTGTGGTCTCTGAAATTAAATTGGCCCTGTGTAAATTTTCATTTACACAGTCGATAAGAATACTTGCCTGTGTCGCTGCTGCCTCTGCTGCTTGCTCTGCCTGCGTGATCTGCTCGTCCCATTTATTAAAGAGCATTTATTTATGATTTTCATTAATTCTAGGTGCTCCTGCTCTTTTTCCCTTCTCATCGTCTTACCAAGTCAGATACTCTGTCACTCTTTTGTCGTTCTGATCATATTCGCTTCGCAATTCCACCACCTGACTGGTGATTTTGTCACTCAGCTCATAGAAGTGCCTCCACTGTGATATTTTACGCCCCAATTCTTCTTGTTGTTGCAGTAGTTGCTCGTTCAAGCCGATGGAGTCTGAAATAAACTCTGCAAGCTTAGGTTCATCTCTGTGCATTTCTTGCTCCGCCTGCAGTTGTTTTTCTTTTTCTTCAAGACTCTTTTGGTAGCCTATTTGCATCTGTTGGAAGTCTTCTTGGAGCTTTTCGAGCTGTCTGGAAGCTTCATTGTTTGCGTTGGCTTGCTGTAACTGTTGTTGTAGCAGTTGTATGAGATTTTCTCATTCCTTTAAGAGCTGCTGAACTTCAGAGGCCTTGTCAATAGTTGCAGAAGCATACACTCCTCCAATTTGAGATAGCTTCGTAAGATTTTCTGTAGGATTATTACTTGGGTCTTTCCACAAGACGTCTAAATGTTCAGCGTCTTGAGACAGTGCATTTTCGAGCTTTCTTTTCTTTCTTTGTCTTCTCACAACTGCTTTGTGCTGGGGACTGTAGAACACATCTAGTGGGGGAATTTCTTCTACGTTAAGTAGAAGTTTTGAGGATGGAGTGATGGATAGATCTTCTGCTTCTGTGGTAACGCTGACTATGGTTGGAGCAACTTCTTGCACCTCCTGTGTATCGTTCACGGGCGTCTTTGGGACTTTCCCTTCGAGGTTGATTAATTCATTGAAGGACTCCCACTCTTTATCTAGCTCTTGCTGTGACAAGAGGAGCTTCGATAACTGGAGGGGGAACATCTCTTGGTGGTGAAGTGATAACTTGTTGCTGAAACATTATACTGGACCGAGCTGTATCTTTGACTGCTTCTTCGTTAATTCTCTTGTCATGCACAGACTCTTCAGGATGTTCGGAACCTTCTCGTGCGGCGTTGGACTTGGATTTGGAAGTGCTGGAGTTCTCGGTGAGGCTGATGCTCAGAGTTGGCTCTCTAGTAGGTATTCGTAGCCTTTCTAGTGGAATGCTGGCCAACCTTCTATCTCTATATGATGTGAATTTCTGGAGCTCACCTGGAGATAACCTTAACTGAGCTTCTCGCAAAATCTCTTTGAGTGATCTCTTACCCTGAAAGAGATCGTCAAACAAATCTTTGTGTCCGAAGAACACTCGTATCTTGACGTTCGTAGTAAACTCTTGGGCAACTTTATTTGGGTCGAATGGCCTCACCGGGAACTTATATAATTGAAGGCATGTCACGTTTTCCACCTCATCAAAAGCGTGTCCTGCATCGAATAAAGAGAAGGTCCCACAATTGACGGGAAATTGAGGCCAAATGGCCTTTTTCTTATCTTTTAATTCTTTGGTTAAGCCGCCTTCAGAGCAGGTTTGATAAGCGATTTCTCGAGCCAAAAGCTTATCTGGGACGTACAAGGGTAGGACATGTGGAGGTACAGTGCTTCCATAAACTCGAATGTAAGTAAACCATTCTTCCCCAAACCATCTTGCGATGGAGATGATGTCGGTCTCGGCTTCGGGAGAGCACCTTGGGGGGTCCTTACCATATATCATTCTATATATGGGCAATATAAGCCCATGGCAAATCTAGTAAAAATGAGGGGCAAACTGGGAATCCCACAAGACTTTGTGATAGACATGAATAGGCAACGGGTCTTGGGTAGTCCATTTCCATCCCATAATGGGGAAATTGGATACAAGGCAAATAGAATCCATAACATAGGCAGCCAAATAAAAAGGAGGATAGACCCTTTGAGAAAAGGATCTTTTGGACCTGTAACTAACCACAGCCGTATATAGGGTATCGGAAAGAATTTTAGCCCAATCTACTAAATCGGCATTTGTGGCAGCGTCGATTAATGGCAGCCACTTAGATGAAAACTTGTTGATATCGGGCATACCAAACAACCTACACAGCATGGCTGTAGCAAAACAATATGGAGAATTAAGAGAACCAGTACTGTACATACCTTTCTTATCCTTCTTTAACGGCTCATCTCTTCTAGACCATTCTTTAGTGGTGTCTGATAGATCTGGGTTTTCCATTTCGAACTTCCTAAGAAATTCTGCATTATAGGTCGCTTGCGGTTCGGGTAGATGGTATATTAGCTTCAGATCTTGGGCAGCGAAAGATCCCACGAGCCCATGTCCCTGAATCTTGAATTGTCTGTTGTTTAATTCTGCATCATCCAGAATCCACTTGACCATATCTATGTATGGCAGAATCTTAGGCCTTGCCGCTATTCTGTGAAGGAATGAACATGCTAGGTCTTCTAGGGTTGCTTCAGAAGAGCGTGGTGCACCTGCAACGACAATCACTTTCATTATTCCCCGCTTCTCTTCTTCTAATAGCCTGTATATGCCTTCCCATGTGGAGATTCCTGCATCTTGGTTGCAGGCTGTATCTGTGTATAGGGGCACCATCTCCTTGGTCTTCTCTCTTGCTTCGGAGCTCTGAGCTTTGTTCTTCTTTCCCATTTTTACTTTGTGTTTCTTTCTGAGTCGTCTTTGCACTTTGTTCCTGCAGATTACAAGTGAAATGGAATGTCCGATCAGAAAGGTGATGGGAGAGTTTTAAATGCAAGAGATAAATCAATTACGCCACCTTACGTGAAGCAAATATCCAACAAGGCATGCCTCTCTAATCCTCTTAATGACTGACAACCAATTTACTTACTAACATTAAAAGCACATGATTTCAGGTCAGGTAATGGTAAGTGGCTTTTCCTTTGAAAGGCGCGCCCGAAGGATTCGTACTAAGGTGATTTTATGATTTGCTGACGTACCCTCGCATGTCGCACGATCGCAATATCGCAGATCGCAAAATGTAGTGCTTGCCAAATCTCGTCTGGCTTGTTTCTGCGATATGCGATCTAGCGATCGCAATATTGCAGATCGGCGAATTTCTTGGCTTTTCGTTATGGACATTAGTATGGTGTGATGCGATGTCGTTATTAATCATGAGGGTGGCGCGTATTTTGATTTTAGAAGAGTAACGGAGATGTTTCCTATCTTTTTGCATACGCGACTTTAAAAGACCTATCGTCTTCCATAGAAAAATATCTAAGACGCCTTTTCTAAATTATGATTTGTAACTTCAAAAAAAAACAGAAAGTCTAGCTTTTCATAAAAAAATTATCTAAGGGTCCCCATTCATTCGGTATCATGATTTGATACTAAATGAAAAAGGGGGGGGGGGTTGTTGCTGGCCACAACAATTGGCGATTCACTTGGGAGAACCAGTTATCTCTGCTATCTCTATTGACGCTTTTAAAAACTTCTGAAAAATTTAAAAATTTTGAACTTTATTATAAAAAGATAAGACAAATGAGACTTAAAACTGCCTGTGATGTTTCGTTTCAAACTCTTTCCGTTTCAATTATTTGTGCACCCAGTTCATCGTTGCATCTAAATCAGCTGTTACTTGGTCTTTGTAAAACATAAAATAAAGTCTTCTCTGTTTATCAGTCCTTTAGTATGCTCCTTAGTCGCAGGTAGAGCCTCTGCTGCCAGCAGGCGTCCATAGCCTCGACAGGGTTACCTTTTAACCAGCAATGATCCTTTATCCTACTTGATGTTATTCACAACATTCCAGAGAAAAATCCTTTTTACACACTTTTCCTTTTTTAATTCTCAAAAGAACAATGTCTTGGTTTGGTGGCCAAATTATGACACAGTCATTCACTTGATTTACACTTTTGCTGAACAAGCCGGCTCATGATGAGACCTCTTGTCTTTTGATTGCAACAATCTTAAGTCGTTGCCCTGTTTTGATAGACAGTATTGGCAAAGTTAGCAAGTTATAATATCTGTGATCATGATAAGCCGGCTCGTGATGAGACCTCTTATTCTTTGAGATATAGTGTTTTTCTTGGGTTGTTTCTCTGAATGCTGTAATTTCCTTTTAGCAGGGAGGAAGTCATTGTTTCTCCTTAAGAAAGTTCTGGACGACAATGATATGGCGATAAAGGCTGTTTTGACAGAGAATACTTATCTTAAGATTGATACCTTTCATTGTGCTGACCTAAAACAAATCCTATACTGGGATAGCTTTCTTTTAAATTTTGGAGTTTGAAACTATCATCATATATGGGTTGAAGTTCTAATGATAATAAAGATCAGATTTTTTTAAAAGATTCGCTGTTGATAGTGGCAGAAGTTCCAAATTTTAAAAAGAGACAAGGTATCTTCAGTAAATGTCAAATGTCATTGAACCAGAACAAACATTATTATGGAGGAAATTAAAAGGAATGATAGGCAAATATTTTCTGAGGTTATGAAGAGAATATGTATAGCTTTGCCTATCAGTTATTAAAAACAAAACCTAACTAAACTACTCCTACTCCTACTCCTATTCTAACCATATACAGGAAATAACTATGTGAAATGATATTTCCAATGGAACCATCTATTCATTTTTATCCCTAGCCGAATGAATCTTCCAAGCATTAATAAAAAGAATCGAATTTTTCTTGGATCGTAATTGTTGGCTAAGAAATAAAAACACAGAACCTCAATTGGAATTATGGCTGATTTTCTTTTCTTATGCAAAGTTGTTTCCAACTGGGTACCTATTGGATCATAAACATCAGAATGAATTTCAGTTGTGAATTAATGATGTCGCAATAGGAAGGATAACAAGTCAAATGGTGGACAAGATTTTTTTATTTCAATGACTTGTAACTTTTTATCTGTTAATTTTGAGTTTTTTGTGATTTTGTTCGAGAAGAAAATTCTCATATGTAAGTCGCTAAAACATAATCTATCCAAAGTTTGAAGATTTGAAAAGAAATCCGATTTTGTACATAATGAGTTTGAGTGAGAAAGGAATGATTGGGAATTTATACAAATAGTGTTACAGCACGACTGGGCTTTACTTGTAACATCTTGTTTTTCACAAAAATTGGCCAGGTTTTGTGAATAGGGAACTAGGTCATGATTACAAACAGGGATGGAGTTTTCCTCATGATACGAATCATAGATCGGGGTATTACCTGGGATAGTAAAATCATTTAAGTGATCTTCTACTTCGAGATGAGGGTGGACTGACATGATTTCTGATTTAATATGTCCTTTATCCTCTGACCCTAGTTGAGTTATCGGAGAAAACTCAACAACATTATCATTGTCAAAGTAACTATCACAAAAGACTCTACAGATTTCCCTAGGTTCCTCCTTTTCATTGTATGTTTTCTGACAAGGGAGGTCAGGCAATTCCTTTTTATCATTGATCGAAAGCTGTGTTAATGCAATCTCTTTAACTTGAAAACCTAATGATGAGTCATTTAAATAACCCTCTGTATTTTTTGAGATGTCTTGAATATTAAGAGGGGAAAGGTTGTCATCACTAAAAACATCAGGATAAAGAGAAAAATGTAAATCTGGAACAATGCATTTAAAAACATCATAAAAGAAACTTTGTTCATTAGATCCATCACAAATGTCGGGCTTTAGATCATACCTTATTGCGCTGCTACTTTTTGAAAGAGAAACATTTGATTGATCTAACCTTGGCATCTGCATTCATTGACTTGAAATGATATTGTCAGAGTCATCTTCTGTTTCCAAGGTAATTTTGCTCTTAGCATCTTCATCTCTCTTTTCTGGTAGTAGAGCATGCATGACTCCCAGGCTTTGTAGATTTTCTTCATTATGGATGCTTTGTGTATTTAACTTGGAACGATCATTCATATTAGAAGAAAAGCTAACAAAGGTAGAATTAATTTATGATTGGTCAGACACAGGAGGTAGGAAATACTGATCGTAATCTGAAGATTCTTCGTCTGTGAGCTCATTTTCGAGATCATACTATAGGCATTTAAGATGAAATCGCATATTGAAATCCCTTACGGGTTCATCTTGTTCTCTAAGATAATCAATTTCATCATATACCTGGTCGTAATCATAACAATCAAATTCCAAGATGAACATCTTAACGAACTAGTCTCAGCTGTGAATTGAGGCAACTGGGAGGGTTCTGCACCATTTTGTAGCTTCTTCTGTGAAGGTAAGAGTAAAAATCCTGCACAAAACGCCTTCATCAATTTTCTGAGTATCAGAAGTTGAAACCTTTTGTATGAACTGAAGGGCGTGATTGAATGCGGAAGAGTTTTTCTTACCATTGAACTTTACCTCAGACAATAGCCTTACCATGTCCGGTGGAATGTTGGAAGAGGTATGAACATAGATGCAACTCCAAATAGGAACTTCATGAGTAGTCATCCTGTTTCAAGATTTATAATTCAAAAAACATTCCAACAGGTATTATGCTCAGGCCCTCCTTCTAGCGCCAAATATGTTGAGGGCCCTGAAATCAGGTCAACAACAAGGGGGATACCCACCCGGTCGGGAACCTGGTTGGCGGCTCCTTGCCCGTTTGGTGTACCGGGTACGACTAGGGATAACGGGACCAGCTTCCCGATCTAAGGGGTGTGTGTGTGTGTAGGGTTTGATTATGCTGTTTCTTTGAGAACTTTTTGAGAGCTAATTTAAATCTAACTCATGATTTGACTATAAGCTGCTGAAATCTAATGAAAACAACATGTTCAATCTACGCTAACCCGGGGTATATCTTTTCCATCATGCGATCTAAAAAGATTTCATATAATAACTGGTAATGAAGATTATTCAGCTACTATAAGAATATAAACCATTTAAGATAAACCATTCTGCATAAGAAGTTAAACACGACAGTTGTGGACTGCATATCGCATGATAAATCATTCATATGTCAAGCATGAACAAATGACTCCATCATACAAAAGTGCCAAATGGTAACCACACATTTATACATTAACATATAAATAACATCAACTGTATATCACTCTAAGAAAATAAGTAGAAATTCATTAAGAGATAAAAGTACCATTTATGACTGATTTTTACTCACAAACTTCAAGCAATAATGATTTACTTCTACTTACTTCTAACACCTACTAAGAGTACAGAAATGCAACATCAGTAGCAGACATTAAGATGCAAATATCAATAAATCCGATCCTTCCATTCATCAAAACCTCCTCTTAGGTGCAGAAGTGCATGTTCTGAGGACAAGTTTTTGACAAATTTCTGGACCCTTCTCCAATGTAATGAGAAGGGTTAAAATACTATGTCCTAATCCTAATAATAGTATTATTACAAAATTAAGGATTCGGTTTTCAAACGACCGTCCTTTTTCTAATATAACTAAAACAAAAAGAAACAACATTCTAAATAAAACTACTTGTGGACTTGATCTTTGAAGTTGCATGTTTCTAACATAGGCTTGAGAAGAGTCGGCTGGCTAATTTTCGTTCTGAGCTGGGCCGCGAAAACGACATCTATAAGAGCTGGCGCTACCTTCTCGGTTACGTTCATGATACACTTTACCGTCATCCATTGGCTATGTGGTTTAACCAGGTACATCCAGTAACTTTCCCAATTCAGTCTAGCCAGTGCTTGGATAGCTTTCCCTTTTGCCTGTGCCTTTTGCCTCCATTCTGTCTCCAGTTGCAACTTGTTTGGTAGGTATCTCAGGGTGGTCTCTGAGATTAAATTGGCCCTGTGTAAATTTTCATTTACACAGTCGATAAGAATACTTGCCTGTGTCACTACTACCTCTGATGCTTGCTCTGCCTGCGTGATCTGCTCGTCCCATTTATTAAAGAGCATTTCTTTATGATTTTCATTAATTCTAGGTGCTCCTGCTCTTTTTCACTTCTCATCGTCTTGCCAAGTCAGATACTCTGTCACTCTCTTGTCGTTCTGATCATATTCGCTTCGCAATTCCACCACCTGACTGGTGATTTTGTCGCTTAGCTCACAGAAGTGCCTCCACTGTGATATTTTACGCCCCAATTCTTCTTGTTGTTGCAGTAGTTGCTCGTTCAAGCCGATGGAGTCTGAAATAAACTCTGCAAGCTTAGGTTCATCTCTATGCATTTCTTGCTCCTCCTGCAGTTGTTTTTCTTTTTCTTCAAGACTCTTTTGGTAGCCTATTTGCATCTGTTGGAAGTCTTCTTGGAGATTTTCGAGCTGTCTGGAAGCTTCATTGTTTGCGTTGGCTTGCTGTAACTGTTTTTGTAGCAGTTGTATGAGATTTTCTCGTTCCTTTAAGAGTTGCTGAACTTCAGAGGCCTTGTCAATAGTTGCAGAAGCATATGCTCCTGCAATTTGAGACAGCTTCGTAAGATTTTCTGTAGGATTATTACTTGGGTCTTTCCACAAGACGTCTAAATGTTCAGCGCCTTGAGACAGTGCATTTTCGAGATTTCTTTTCTTTATTTGTCTTCTCACAACTGCTTTGTGCTGGGTACTGTAGAACACATCTAGTGGGGTTATTTCTTCTACGTTAAGTAGAAGTTCTGAGGATGGAGTGATGGAGAGATCTTCTGCTTCTGTGGTAACGCTGACTATGGTTGGAGCAACTTCTTGCACCTCCTGTGTATCGTTCACGGGCGTCTTTGGGACTTGCTCTTCGAGGTTGATTAATTCATTGAAGGACTCCCACTCTTTATCTAGCTCTTGCTGTGACAAGAGGAGCTTCGATAACCAGAGGGGGAACATCTCTTAGTGGTGAAGTGATAACTTGTTGCTGAAACATTATACTGGATCGAGCTGTATCTTTGACTGCTTCTTCGTTAATTCTCTTGTCATGTACAGACTCTTCAGGATGTTCGGAACCTTCTCGCATGGCGTTGGACTTGGATTTGGAAGTGCTGGAGTTCTCGCTGAGGCTGATGCTCGGAGTTGGCTCTCTAGTAGGTATTCGTAGCCTTTCTAGTGGAATGCTGGCCAGCCTTCTATCTCTATATGATGTGAATTTCTAGAGTTCACCTAGAGATAACCTTAACTGAGCTTCTCGCAAAATCTCTTTGAGTGAGCTCTTACCCTGAAAGAGATCGTCAAACAAATCTTTGTGTCCGAAGAACACTCGTATCTTGACGTTCGTAGTAAACTCTTGGGCAACTTTATTTGGGTCGAATGGCCTCACCGGGAACTTATATAATTGAAGGCACGTCACGTTTTCCACCTCATCAAAAGCGTGTCCTGCATCGAATAAAGAGAAGGCCCCACAATTGACGGGAAATTGAGGCCAAATGGCCTTTTTCTTATCTTTTAATTCTTTGGTTAAGCCGCCTTCAGAGCAGGTTTGATAAGCAATTTCTCGAGCCAAAAGCTTATCTGGGACATACAAGGGTAGGACATGTGGAGGTACAGTGCTTCCATAAACTCGAATGTAAGTAAACCATTCTTCCCCAAACCATCTTGCGATGGAGATGATGTCGGTCTCAGCTTCGGGAGAGCACCTTGGGGGGTCCTTACCATATATCATTCTATATATGGGCAATATAAGCCCATGGAAAATCTGGTAAAAATGAGGGGCAAACTGGGAATCCCACAAGACTTTGTGATAGAAGTGAATAGGCAACGGGTCTTGGGTAGTCCATTTCCATCCCATAATGGAGAAATTGGATACAAGGCAAACAGAATCCATAACATAGGCAGCCAAATAGAAAGGAGTATAGACCCTTTGAGAAAAGGATCTTTTGGACCTGTAACTAACCACAGCCGTATATAGGGTATCGGAAAGAATTTTAGCCCAATCTACTAAATCGGCATTTGTGGCAGCGTCGATTAATGGCAGCCACTCAGATGAAAACTTGTTGATATCGGGAATACCAAACAACCTTCACAGCATGGCTGCAGCAAAACAATATGGAGAAGTAAGGGAACCAGTGCTGTACATACCTTTCTTATACTTCTTTAACGGCTCATCTCTTCTAGACCATTCTTTAGTGGTGTCCGATAGATCTGGGTTTTCCATTGCGAACTTCCTAAGAAATTTTGCATTATAGGTTGCTTGCGGTTCGGGGAGATGGTACATTAGCTTCAGATCTTGGGCGGCGAAAGATCCCACGAGCCCATGTCCCTGAATCTTGAATTGTCTGTTGTTTAATTCTGCATCATCCAGAATCCACTTGACCATATCTGTGTATGGTAGAATCTTGGGCCTTGCCGCTATTCTGTGAAGGAATGAACATGCTAGGTCTTCTAGGGTTGCTTCAAAGGAGCGTGGTGCAACTGCAACGGCAGTCACTTTCATTATTCTCGGCTTCTCTTCTTCTAATAGCCTGTACATGCCTTCCCATGTGGAGATTCCTCCATCTCAGTTGCAGGCTGTATCTATGTATAGGAGTGCCATCTCCTTGGTCTTCTCTCTTGCTTCGGAGCTCTAAGCTTTGTTCTTCTTTCCCATTTTTACTTTGTGTTTCTTTCTGAGTCGTCTTTGCACTTTGTTCCTGTAGATTACAAGTGAAATGGAATGTGCGATCGGAAAGGTGATGGGAGAGTTTTAAATGCAAGAGATAAATCAATTACGCCACCTTACGTGAAGCAAATATCCAACAAGGCACGCGTCATTAATCCTCTTAATGACTAACAACCAATTTACTTACTAACATTAAAAGCGCATGATTTCAGGTCAGGTAATGGTAAGTGGCTTTTCCTTTGAGAGGCGCGCCCGAAGGATTCATACTAAGGTGATTTTATGATTTGCTGACGTACCCTAGCATGTCGCACGATCGCAATATCGCAGATCGCAAAACTTAGTGCTTGCCAAATTTCGTCTGGCTTGTTTCTCCGATATGCGATCTAGCGATCGCAATATCGCAGATCGGCGAATTTCTTGGCTTTTCGTTATGGACATTAGTATGGTGCGATGCGATGTTGTTATTAATCATGAGGGTGGTGCGTATTTTGATTTTAGAAGAGTAACGGAGATGTCTCCTATCTTTTTGCATATGCGACTTTAAAAGACCTATCGTCTTCCATAGAAAAATATCTAAGACGCCTTTTCTAAATTATGATTTGTAACTTCAAAAAAAAAAAGAAAGTCTAGCTTTTCTTAAAAATTTTATCTAAGGGTCCCCATTCATTCGGTATCATGATTTGATACTAAATGAAAAAGGGGGGGGGGGGGTTGTTGCTGGCCACAACACAATCTCCTAGTGAACTCCATATAAGTGGTGATGTGAAGGTGCCCCAACATAATCAACCCATGATACCACCACTCCTAGGCATCACACTCCAAGTGAAGGGTTGCAAAGTGTGTGGCATAAGCTTCCCTCATGGGATTCAGGTGAAACTATGTATCAAGTTTTTGGATCCATGCCCTATCTGAGCTCTTTGCTGACCCATCGAAATTTGGGAGTTTCGTCCTCCCAGATAGCTTTTGCACATATTTCTTGGATGCTCCTCCTCTATAGTGGCCTCCAACCCTAGTCGCACACCACTCTTTCAAGTGAATGTATTCTCTAAAATACATCACCCTCTTTATCTGTCCATCTAGTCCATCATACTCATCAATTCTAGATGCAAAATAATGCGCCAAATCAACAACTAGGTCTAGCTCTCTCTCTGGCTCAGTCTCCTCCATGAAATGAGGTATCGTGGGGCAGTTATCTTTCCCATGTTGTGGGGTGTCTAGAGGCTGATAGGTATGATTGTCTCCTCCCACTCTGGAACCCCCTTCACGTTGAGTTTCTCCCTCCGACCTTCCACCCATCTATAGGTCCATCAACTATTACATCATATTCATCATCAATTGCCCTTGCCTCATCATTTTTTGGTTGGCCCTTAGTAGCTCATCTAAGACTTGGTCCATGTTCCTCTATCTAGGCTACTCATTATTTTCCCGGTTCTCCATCTGGCCTCTAATGTTATCCACTTTAGTGCCTGAAAATTGGTCTGGCCCCTCTTCTCTACCTTAACCCTTGCCTCTGCCTCTACCACAACCTCTCTAGGAAACCACTGCCTGATATATTGGTGGCATCACCCACTCTTGTTCCCCACTCTAGCCAAGGACATGCTCTAATACCATTGTAATGTTCCAAAGTAAAAATGTACAAAGATAACAAATGCATGCAATAATTACAATAGAAAAATTACTCAGTAAAGACACATGTAAACATAAATTTTCCTAGAACACCAAATTGGCCAATTTTTAGTAATTATAACTACTGGAGTACAATATGAGGTGGAAGGACTGCACCTGAGCTTGCACATGGAAAGATACAAGCATCAGGTGGATGATAAAATAGTGTCTCACTACTGTAATCTTCGTTGCCTCCAAAATATTGTGTTGTCCCCTGAATACTACTCTTCTCACTCACTTCTGGCTCTGATTTAACCCATCAAAACAATCCAAAAATATCTGTAACTTTGGGGATGTACTAGTCTCCAGAAACCTAGAAAAACATAGAAAGGGTGTTGCCAGGTTTTGACTTTCCAATTACAACCCCTTAGGGATTGACCCTCCTCCAACACTAGATTTACCCCCTAAAATAACCAATAAATTTTTGTAACTTTGGGGATGTACTACACTCCAAAAACCTAGAAAGAGTTTTGCTTGGTTTTGACTTGCCAATTTCAACCCCTTGGGGATTCGTCCTCCTCCAACACTGTTCCTCACTACCTATAGCTGAAACTATTGTAACATGCTCCTATGAGACTGCAAACCACCCCAAATCAAACTCCCAATAACCTCTCCACAACCCAGCTACCAAATCCACCCGCTAATCCTCCAACCAAGATGTCCCTCTCTAGTGACTGCATAGTCTAGAGTGGGGATGATGCATTCCCTCAAACCTGCAATTCGAACTGGGTGTATGGATGGATCTACTACTAAAAATTCTCCTCCAGAAGATGACAATTTTTTGTGGGAAACGAAATCCCTCCTAACGTGGAACTCGAAGTCCACCGAGGAGAGGGGTGAGATTCACTCCTTGGGAAGCTCTTGTGCTGAACAACACTCTGTAGCTTAGCTGAACAGCCAAAGCAAAAATGAAATTCTGCCAATGATCAAAATCCCCAAATGCTGCTCACTTAATCTTATTTATGCTTGCTCCCTTGGGCCCCATGTGGGTCCCCATAAAATATTTTGAACCCCACATATTTTCCCTAAACCCAAAAATATCAAAATTTCCAAAATTGGTTTCCTCCTTACCTTGGGAAAATTGTTAGGAAGGGACATGAAAAGAACTCAATCATTCCAATTTATGTGGAATGTTGCCTATTTCTTCTGAAAATGGTAATAAATATGTAATGATGTCTATTGATGACTACAACAAAATGTGTTGGGTTTATTTCTTGAAGAACAAATTTGAAGCTTTTGAAACATTCAAGAACGTTCTTGCATGGATTGAAAATGATTCACAATCTCATATTGGCTTTATTCACACTGATAATGGAAAATAATACACTTCAAATGAATTTGAAAACTATCTTTGCCATCACTGGATCAAACATCAAACAAATGTGCACTATAATCCTCAACAAAATGGAGTAGATGAAAGAATGAACAGGACAATCTTAAATATGGTACGTTCCATGATGTTTCTCAAGAATATTAAATTGATGTTTTGGGATGATGCAGTTCTATGTGTTGTGTATATAAATAATGTGTCCATCTCATTCTATAAAAAAAAAGGCTCCCTATGAAATGTTTCATGGACACATTCTTTCGGTGAGGCATCTCAGGGTTTTTGGGTCCACCTACTATGCCTTGATACCTAAGGAACATATAAACAAACTCAGTGAATGGATTCACAAGTGTATCTTCTTGGGCTACTCAGATACCTCCAAAGAATATTGTATCTAGGATGAAGTGAAAAATAATTTTATAATATCTAGAGATTTTATCTTTCTTGAATCATCCAAGATTGACAATGTTGTTGAGGGACAACTTGATAGATTTGAACATGCAAAGTATTTTCAAGAATTTGATAATTAGATTCAATGTCTTGAAGAAGGGATTCCGGTATTGGATCAATATGTATAATCTTCTTCTGAAGCACTCTTTTCCCCACATGAAGCTCCTGCCACTCATGACACTTTGAGTGATGTGATTGACATAATTGGGAGACTAAATCTTGATTCAAACCCATCTCAGTGAACTAAGCAGTTTAGGCCTCTTTGAAAGGTCCTCCAAAATGGCTAACAAAGACACTTGAAGGTGTTCATCCCGATGAGGTTCAAAATACAAGGAGAAGAAGCTCAAGTAGACATAATAGAGCTGATGTAGAGAATCGAGATTCACCGATTGATATGGATGTTTCTTATGATTGTGAGCTAAATTTGTCTACAGATTTTGAACCAACTTCCTTAAAATAATCTGCTTCTCATGATGAATTGAAAGAAGCTATGCAAAAATAGTATTTTGCTTTGATAAAGAATGCAACTTGAAATTTGGCTGATCCTCCATTGTGAACCAAACCAATAGGCTGCAAGCGGGTCTTCAAGAACAAGTATGAAGGAGATGGCTCACCTAACAAGCATAAAGCTAGGCTTGTGGAATTTTTCCTTTACAGAAGGAAGAGGTTCACTATGAGGAGATTTTTTCCCCCACAACAAAATGGGCTACCGTCTAGACACTCTTTTCATTCGAAATACAGAAAAGTTGGAAAGTCCATCAAATGTATGTAAAAACAACTTTATTGAATGGAGATTTGAAAGAGAATGTTTTTATGTCCATGAAATGAAATTTTTTCAAGAACAAGTATAAACGAGATGGCTCAGTTGACAAGCATAAAGCTAGGCTTGTGGAATCTTTCTTTTATAGAAGGAAGAGGTTGACTATGAGGAGATTTTTTCCCCCACAACAAAATGGGCTTCCGTTTGGACACTCTTTTCATTGGAAATATAGAAACGTTGGAATGTCCATCAAATGTATTTAATTTTTTTTTTATTGAATGGAGATTTGAAAGATAATTTTATTATGTCCTAACGAGAAGGATTTTTTGTGAAGGCTCAAGAACATAAAGTATGCAAGCTTGTAAAATCCTTGTATGGCCTCAAGAAGGTACCAAAGCCTGGTATGAGAAGTTAACTGAGCATCTCCTAAAACTCAACTTAAAACATTATGATCTTGATGATGCAACTTTGTTTGTCAAGAAATTTGGAAAAGAAAATTGTATATCTTGTGGTGTATGTACATGATCTTCTGATCACAGGGAACAATGAGAGCTACATTTCATCGATAAAGAAGGAGTTGAGGAAAGGTTTTGAAATGATAGATTTTTGCTATCTTCACTACTATCATGGTATTTAAGTAACTCAACATCTGATGTTTATATTCCTCTTTCAAAATAAGTACATTAGAGATCTATTGAGCATTTTTGGCATGAATGAGTGTGATCTTTTAACTACTCGAATGGAATAAAACTTAAAGCTCACATCGACTGAAGGAAAATAATTTTAGGATGCAATGAACTATAGACAACTTGTAGGAAGTATCAACTACCTAACTACTACCTGACCAGACATTTCATTTGTTGTTGGAATTCTCTCTAAGTTTATAGAAAATCCTTGTGAGGGTCATTGGTTTGCTGCAAAAAGAGTTCTAAACTACTTGAAGGGAACTCAAGGATTTGGACTTAACGACACACAGGTGGGTGAATTCAACTTGATTAGATACTCTAATTCAAGCTTCGATGGAGATAAAGAAACTAGGGAATCTTCTTCAGGTTAACTCATGAGTCTTGGATTACACGCTGTCTCCTCGAGGTCACACGAACAATCTATTCGAGCAGATTCCATAATTGAGGCATAATATGTGGTAGTAGCTGAAGCAAAAAAGGATTTTGTGTGGCTCATGAAATTTATAGAAGATTTGCAGGATAAACAAGTGCATTCAAATCCTTTATTCATTAACAACACTTTTAAAAAAAAGTTGGCCAAGAATCCAAAGTTCTATGATCGAATGAAGCACATCAATACAAAATACCATCTTATTTGACACCATGGTGAGGCCAAGACAATCCACCTACGTCATTGTTCCACAAATGAGAAGATTAAAAACATCTTCACCAAAGTGCTTGGAAGAGAAAAGTTTGAAAGATTCAGAATGATGCTTGGACTCACCAACATCCCTTGAGATTAAGGGGGGGATTGTTGAAACCTAAACTTTTGGATTAGGTAAATCCATGTAAATATTGTAAATAGGAAAATAAATAGAATTGGAAGATGAAGAGACATTGGGAGATGAAACCCAATAGTCTTCCTATGCATCTATATATCTATGTTCCATCTAAATGAGCAATAAAATTTAATTCATGGAGTTACCTCTTGGCCTGACATTATGGAAGGTTCTAACACATGAGGGTAAAATGAGTGAGCCCCTTAGAATATTTTAATAGTATTCAACCTCAAAGGAACACATGAGCATAAAGGCATCATGATTTAGCTTGCGAAATAGTTCACACATTAACCATGATGAAATTAAATAGGAAAATGCATTCAACAAGATTCATACTAATGCAAATGAAATAGTTAATAAGTGTTAGTGTAAGTGAAATAGCATACATCACAAACATAATAAGAATAGTCCTACTATATTCACAACATATGCATGAAAATGTGTTGGCTCTGAAATTTTATGAAAGTGAAAGTTACAAGCATACATATACCATTGAAAAACCACTAGTCCCAATAGTGGAACATGAATCCTACAACTACTCCTCCAAAGAAAGATACTCCCTCTATGCTACAGAGAAGCCAAGGACCTCAACAAACTCCAGAGCTCCTGATTATATGTTAAAATCCTAGCTAATATCTTGGCTATCAAAATACCTTTACATGAGTTATGAGGGTATATTTATAACAAAATGGGTTACTATTCACTTCCCCTTATGTTTCTTGGACTTCCCTCATGACTATTCAACTTCTTTAGAAGATTGCTCTTCAAATTATTTACAACATGACCCTTCACATTCAACCATTGACACTTGGAACTCCACATACAAATTGAGTAAAAAATAATTATTACAAAATACTTGTACCCATATAAGAAAACATTGAGTAGAGCCAACTAGATATCCTAATAAGACAAAATAATTAAGCTTAAGTGTGGGGAAAATCCAACTCAGAAACTTCCACTTGATGTTTCTCGATAATGTAACGGTGCCAGGATTTCTACTCTGCAATGACATCACCAAACTGTGCAATGCTATCAGGTTGGAAGCGTATTCTAGCCTCCAAGGCATCTGGGTACACCAATTTGGAATCAATCTATGTTTCCTTCATGGGCAGGATCAACATTGTACTGATTTGGATAGGGCCACCAATGTACATTTGCATATTCTATATGTTTACTTCAAGATCTTCCCTGATGGAGATCTATCTTAGTTTCTCCAAGTATTTTTCAATCTCATTCTTCACATGATTCCTGTGCTTGGTCTTTTTGAGTGATACAACTGATGGGATCCCATGTGATTTCGCCAAGAAATCCAAGTTTTTGTTAAAATTGCATATGGGGCTTGAGCGTTGACAGTGAACAAGGTGAGTTGTTTGTTATTCTAGTTGAGCATCCGAAAATTTTCTTTCTCTACTTGCATCATCTTCTTTCCCAATTGAAGTAGTTCCCATTTGTATTACATTGACCATTCATGCACAACAAAAATGGATGATTGTACTACCTTGAGAGTTTTGGCATGATCTTTACACTTTTTCTCCAACCCATGCAAGTGGAAAAATTTCTTATGCATGGCAACAAGCTCCTCATAAAGATTCTACATTGTCTCACGTAGTGTCAATACTTTTCCTAGTATAGATGACTTTAGTTCTTTCATATAGACCTAGGCAGGAGATGTTTCTTGTACCTCTGCTTAGAGATTTTCAGTCTCTTTTGTAGCAACCTACAAGTTATTTTCCAACTATTTGTTCTCGGCCATTAGATAGTCCATGGTTGACTTTTTAGCACTAGCGAAGGCCGAGTTGGTTACGACAATAGAAGCTAGATTTATTCTAGTGTCTATCACAATCACCCTTTCTCTGTTGAATGTAGGAGATGCGAGGTGATACAGAAAATGTTTATTCCTCTCTTGTATAATCTTTTGATGAAGCTCATCATAGGTCATATTGCACATGTCCATAACGATACTGCCATCAAGGGGAACAATTTCCTCTTCATCGCTCGAAGCTTGATTTGCTGGAGGGTGTGGAGACTGAATGGTGAACTACTGCATACCTGTCATCATATCAAGATATTGCTTCTGAGGCTTTGGTTCCACCTCTATGTTCTGGATCTTGATCAACCCCTCAATCTCTTTAGTGAGCTCCTTATCCTACATCTATTTTCCATCCTCCTCTAGATGTGGCCCGATTTCTTGTTCTTCATCTTGTCTTCATGTGACTTCTTCTTATTCTACTCTTCACTTTTATTCTTCTTCTTGCTTCTACCTTTATTCCTCCAATCTCTTCTACCCTCACTCTTCCTTCTACTTTTGTTCTACGTCTTGCATCCTTTTTTTTCTCTTCTTCTCTACTGATATGGCCACTTTAAGTATGAATTAATCTACTTCATCTTGTAGCTTAGCTCTCCCCCTATACAGTGAGAAAAATTCATCTTTCCTGTTTCGTGCATTGGGTTGCACCTTTCACTATTATTATCCCCGAAGTGACTTATTTTTGTAGAGTAACATTTGATATTGCAACAAAGCTCATTGGTTCACGGGACTTCGAGGCATTATAGCAATTCTTCCACACTTTCGCCTCAGGTTTGTGAAAGGTCCCAGTTAGCCACTGATAATGAATCCTTGCACATTATTCTTTTCAAACATTCCTAAGATCATAAGGCTTGAAGTCCAAAAAATCAAAACAAAAATTTCTCTACTGCCTTACTTTCGGTGTCTGCAATGTTGAGTTTCTTGATTTTGTACAAACCAATCTACATAGGAAGAGTTGGCCAAGGTGCTTTATTCTTCCTATGTAGATATGCTAACAAAACTATGGAGAGATGATCCAGGAGGCTCCAGACACACTTAAAATTCAACTGTGGCCTTGAAAATAGCTCAAAAATCAAAGTTTTCAGATGGAAGCGAAACAAGGTTTAGATTGTAGTGCTCATTACCTTGATTCCAAAGGTGTGAATGACATTCAAATACAAGTTCGTATGGATGAGATACAACTAGTTAACTTTTTGGTAAAAGTGGACAAGTGGCTGGCTTAAGAAAACTACAATTTGACCATTACCAGCACATGAAATTCGGCACTTGAGGACGGGTGAAATTGTAGGACCGTTAATTTGTCCAATATGCCTTGTTTTTGATTGGTGAATTTTTTGCAATAACCTTATGATATATATATATATATATATATATATATATATATATATATATATATATATATATATATATATATATATATAGATATATGTATATGTGTATATATATATATATATATATATCTATGTATGTATGTATGTATGTATATGTATGTATGTATGTTTGTATGTTTGTATGTTCGTATGTATCAAGAAAAGGGAGGCGAGCTATTATGGTTATTATGTGTAACATGTACTAGTCAAAATTGGGATTAGGTCACATGGAGCAGATCCCACCCACCAACTATATACCACATATAACATTACAACGATAGAATATTGATAGACCAACGACTATGCCATATTTACACAACACGCCACTGTATTTTGAATATATATAAAAAAAATGTGCTATGGTGGGGGGTCGGCAGGGTTTGACCCATTGACCTCCCCACCACAAATCCTCCACCCAACTGCTCCACCATCGGTGGCAGCTTTGTAATTTTCACCACCCCTCAACCTTATCAAATCGCCTTTCACATTCGAGGGGAAATGACGAGCGAAGGAGGAATTGTGACAGAACCTTGAACACAAGAGAGAGGCAGAACTTGGAGGTATGGAACCATGAGCCAATGGAACTGTGACCAGGGAAAAACCTTTCCCAGGTAGAGATGGGGAACCATGAACCTCAGAAGCTCAAGATGCCAGAAAGATTCCCTTGAGGGCCAGAAATTCCAATGACGAAAGTTGATAAGTGGATTGTATTTTTTGCACATTTTCTTGCGAGGATTCAAACCACGTAGTAAGAATCTCCATATGAGTAGTGGAAATATAGGTTTCCAATAGCTAAGAATCTTTGGAGAATCTTGTGGAATCTTTAGATTCCCTTCGAGGCTTATTTTTGTCAATCTCAAAATGATGCCGACTTTATAGTCATTTTTCATAGAATTTCACAGGGAGCGCAGTGGTGTGCTCAAAATATTCTTTGGAGAAGCATATTTTCTGGCCATCTTCAGGAGGGAATCTTTGAGGGAATCTTCAAGATTCACAAAGGTCCAAAATTTGATGGTGTCAGAATTGGAGAAGTTTACAATCGATTTTGCACCACTCATTGCCAGGTATTTAGTGGTGCAAGCCATTTCAGTAGCTGAGCTTTGTATTCTTTGGCCATCACTAGAAGTGGAGTTATATGATAGAATTATGTCATGCTTTTCTTCTATTTTGATGATATGATTTTTTAATTGTTGATATCCCTAAGTACCATTATGTTGAGGGATACTTTCTTCCATATCATGTGAGATTTATTAGCTTGTGAAGCTCAAGGAGGACCCATTTCAGTGAGAGTTCCTGTAGGGAAAAAGTCTCATGGAGAGACACACCACTCGGGTTTATGGTATTTATCCTTGTAATGACAAATAAAATACCATTTACACCATCATCCTTTGCAGAATTAAATGAAGTGACCTCCACTCTATTGACACTAGGACCCAAAGACATAACCCACACTCGGTGAACTTTGTTATCAATGTGTTTTGTTCCATATTTGATAGTTGTCTTGATGTTTAATCTTCATTCCAATATCCACATGTGGTTATTCTATCCTCCTTCATATGAAATTCTGATAACATCACAAAAGTAAATGATATTAGCTAATTCTAGTAGCTGAAGAGACCTAGATCAAGTATGGTATCATAGTGGTCTTAGCACTGATGTGAATTATGAGTGTGAAGGATTGAACATGCAACAAGAAGGAAAGTGGAGGATGACAAAGATAAGTATGAAGCCTTCTACAGGATGTCAAATATGGTAGATGTAATGTATGCAACTTATGTGGAGAAAATTGTAAGGGAGGAATGGGAGAAAGAACGACTAGAGGGAGATGCTCCAAGTACCCCCTCGAATGTACATTCATCTTATTCATTATCTTCTCATAATTCAAATGAGGAGATCGATAAGATCCTCCAAGTATATAATTTTGAATTGACGAGGCTTATACGATAAGAGAAACAGAAAATGTAGAGATTGCAACATCAGCTATGAGCCATGGATGAGACCTTGGAAAAATTGAAGTGCGATGAATGCTTAGAAAATCCATCATCACCTGTTTCATAATAGACTGATGGGGTAAACAATGTTGATCATTCTTCAATTTCATTCTCACATGACACTATTCCTATTGGAAACATTGAGGTATCCATTTCAGGAACTGGCATGAGGCTCATTGCCAAGATGGGGTATAAAGGAGGAGGACTTGGTGTTAATGGCAAAGGAATGACTCATCCATTGGAGGTGGTAGAAAGACCTCGATTTGTAGGTTTGGGATATACTGAAGGGGAGTCGTCAAAATTTTCAAAATCTTCTAAGACATTATTGAAAGCATGGAGGAAACAGAATGATGGGAACATAACAACATCCTCCCATGACAATGCACATCGCAAAGCGAGAGCTAAGGCAATCTCTCATCGTCAGAATCACACCAAAGATAATCGAGAGAGGTATAAATAGTTTCATTATTCTAAAGTTCATTTTGATTACAAGAATTTTAATGATGGGCATAAATCATGGCATAAAAAGACATGTACTTTTTGTGGTTTACGTAACCATTTGGTCGCTGAGTGTTGCAAGAGAATGGTAGCAAGAAAGAGGATGATAGTTGAAAAGACTTGTGCACATCAGGGAAGGTAGCAGGTTACGAAAGTATGGAGGAAGAAGACACTTTATAGTCATTACAACAGAGGTGGTCATTAAAGAGACACATGTAGGATGCTCCATCTAGAGCAGTGTCTCAAGGAAAAAGTGTCCATGCCAAAACCAATTGGTGAAGATGTTTGACAAGTGAATTCGCCATAGGGAGATGATGACCCATTCACTTTGATAAGTAAGAAATGGTTTTTTTGGTAGCTTGTCATGGTCGCATGTTGTAAATCATGTTTTGTAATTTAAAATGTAAAAGTGACGATGTGTTTTACATTGATTATTAAAGAAACAATGACGGTTTGGCCTTTATTTGATAGTTAGGGTATTGATTTCCATTATGATGTAAAATTGACCAAAGAGTGTGTCTTCTAATCTCTTGGAAAATATGGGGATGCTAAGGTCATAATTGGTCATGTAATTGAGGATGTAATTTACAAATATGTACTACAATTTTGGAGGGGATGCAGGTGTTCGTTCATTAGCTATGGCTCTCAAGAACAAGGGTGAAGGAGAGGGAAGTGTGACTTGTCAGGACACTTATGGTGCAGACAATGTAACACAAAAGTTGAAGACTATGACCATGCTTTTGGAGGAAAAAAATATCCTTAGTGGGGACAAATGATCCAAGTGGCTCCAAACATGCTCAGAATTCAATAGTGGCCTTGAAAATAACACAAAAATCAACGTTTTCACATGGAAGTGAAACCAAGGTTAGATCATAGTTCTCATCGCCCTCATTCCAATAGTGTGGATAACACTCATAATCTGAGTTCGTATGGACGATATAGGTTTGGTCAAAGTTGATAAGTGGGAGGGTTAAGGAGACTAGAATATGACCAGGATCGATGCACAAAATATGGCTCCTGACGGCAGGCGAAATTGTAGGACAATTAATTTGTCCTATTTCCATTACTTTTGATTGGTGGATTTTGTCCAATAATATTATTATATATAAAAACAAAAAAAATATAAAAATTTGGTGGTGGGCCTTCACCCCCACATTATGGTTATTACATGTAGTTTGTAACAATGAAAAGGCTTTGGATGGGGCCACGTGGAGTGAACCTTTCCCACCAACTATATACCACATATAACATTACAATGATGAAGTATTGATAGACCAATGACTATGCCATAAGGCCCAAAGAGTTCTAAACCAATCCAGAATTAATTAGCAAACCAAATAGCAACAATATTAAATAACATTAACTTTGAGTAACAACAATCAGGAGTAACAACAATTCAAAGTAACAACTTGAAATAAGAACAATGTGAAATAACAATAATATAATAAAGAAAAAATAAATGAACAAGAATTATAAAGCATTAACGATATAATTAAAAGGAATACCTATCCACATGAACCGTATCCAACACCACCTGATCGAAAGAGTGGGCCCAACTCTCTAATTAGGGTCGTGGTTGAGAATTATAGACTATACGAAATTACAATATGATGAAAAAATAATTAATTCATCAAAGGAATTACAAACTGAATCTTTGTTGCTACACGCCAAAATAAAACCTTCAATATCTAATCCGCTCTTTGTGTGTCATCTCTTTTTTGGTACAAGAAAAAGGTATGATTTCTCTTCATAAAATGCTTCATTTACCATTCATCGTTATACAATTATCTACGTTTATAGATTAATATGAGGAAAATATCAGCTAAAGTTGGATGAAAGCATTTGGTGATAGAATAGGAAAATCTACTACAAGAAACTGATTTTTTACTATCTTTGTATGCAGAGATGCGGACTGAGCAGGTCGTTCAGTTGCCAGGAGAAAATGAGGCCATAAAAGGGAAAAGCTACAACATCTTGGGCAAACAAGGAAGTGGGAGATCAGCTCTAACAATGTTATTTAATCACATGATCAGATTATGGATTGCGAAATCCTAAGGATCCCATGATCCCGAGGATTTGCTTTTATCTAGTTACTCTTTTATGTTATATATAGGGCTGAAATGCAATTAGAAATAGTTCAAACTTTGATAATATGTAATTATTATTTTTTAAAACATATATGTTGTTATCTAAGTGACTTTGTAAGCTATTACTTGCATTAATGAAATAAGGTTGCATTTGATACATCTTCATATTCTAAGTTCTTATTAAGCAGAGGCCTCTCGTGACTCTTGGCCGAGTCAAGAGAAGTTCTACTTCTCCCTTGTGTTATAGTTTTTATATTTACCTTTGATATTGATTTAATATTCAATCATTGGTTATTTCATTTATCATAAAGATTTGTGATATTGATTCATACTGTTGTTCAGTTAGATTCAGAGTGAAGCCGTGTGACATACTTAAGTAGCACTTTGATTGGAATGAGTGAATTAGTGTTAATAGCATATTGTTGTTCATTTCGAATAAATGTTATCATGGATCTTGGAGATAATACAGATTAACTTCTACAGATTGCAATATATATTGTCTGCCATTTAGAAATCTTTTATCGCTATTTTCTATTCAATTGATGTTTGTTGTTCAATTACCGATTGAAATTCAATTGTTGATTGTTGTTTAATTATCGATTGTTGTTCAATACTGTTGTTTCTCAATTGAGAATTGCAAGTTAAATTTGGTTGTTATAGATTAACAATGTTGTGCAATAGTTATAGTTTATTTCCTTGATAAAGTTAGCCTTAAGTATATTCGAACAAATCTAAGTGTGATTCTTATTTGCATTCAGTTTCAATTGATTTCGGAACAAGTTGCATAGAATTGCATAGTGTGTTAAGAGTACTTCTTCCATAGATAGTTCTTTATAGAATTGTGTGAAAAAAATTAAATAATTAGTCATTAGTGATTGGAACGATTCATCACTAGACAACCTCTAAATTCAGTGCATATAATGTGCTAACACACTTGATATAAAAAGACATACCTCAGGCTGACAACTAATGTAGGGATTGAGATTTCTTGTAAAAAGACATCTTAGTGAGCCAAAATTTTGGCGTTGTTTCCAGGGAGAGTGTTCCAAGTGATTTTTTTTAGTTTTGTTGTGAAAGAATTGGGTTTTAAAAATGCATGGTAAGAACGTGCATACCTAGCAAGTAAAGTTCTTGCTGACCTGCTCACTTTACAGAAAAACCTTAGAGGTTAAATAAGGATTTGTTTCTATGAATGACTAGGAATAGAAAAATAGAAAGAGAGCAGAATCCTCCACCAAAATGCACAAAACCCAAAGGATCAGTGGTCCTTGGGAGAACGACCTTTATAGATGAAATCATAAGAAGATCAGAGTCTCAAGCATCAGTAGGATTCCAGGCTATACCTACAAAAAGTTCCACTGTTATCTCTCAAGCAGTAGGCTTACCATCTGCAAGTTGTGATGAGATTCAAAGCCAAGTAGGAGGATCATAATAGAGCCTTCAAGCTACAACAAGTTTACACTGTAATCCTCTACAATAGGGAAAATCTTGTAACTTAAGAGAAGGAAAAGGAGAAACTAGTGGAGTTGCTAAAGCAAAACCACAACTATCTGAACAAAGATCTCTTGAGATCTAAGACCTAGGTAGTGCTGCAAAGCGAGCTCGAGTTTCTAACTCTCTGCTTACACTAGAAGAACCCCCTGAATTCCCCAAAGATTATTGGCACGTCTTTGACCAAATGGTAGATTAGCCACCCCGAGGTCAAACCTCGACAGAGTACCCCATAGTCGACCAGGTGGCCAATGCTCTTATGAACGTTATTCCTCTACAGAACATCCCAACCTTCCATGTGATGATCACAGAGGATCCTGATGCTTTCCTGTTTGAGTTTGATATCCTCTGTAGAGGGTATGACTATACCACCGAACCCCAAAATCTCAAACTATTCCCTTCCACTCTGAAAGGGGAAGCTTTAAGATGGTTTATGGGTGTTGGTGGGTGAAATTTCAACTCTTGGGACGAAATGAAAACCTCATTCCTCAAAAGATACTAGGACTTTTCTAAAACTAGGGAACTGAAAGATGAGATTTTTAAGATGAATGCAAAAGATAATGAAACACTAGAAGAATATATAGAATGATTTAATTATAATTTGAAAAGGTATCCACACATTTCCCTACCAAAAGAAGTGTTAAGAGCTATCTTAATTAAAGGAATGAAAGAGGAATGGGTAGAAACTCTAAACTTAATGGGAAAAGGAGATATTTATCATAAATATTATTGATGAAATTTTTTGTTTGTGTATTAGGTGTTCACGGGGAAGCACACGCACAGGAGCAGGAAGTCGAGATCCCATGAGTAGAAGGTAAAACCAAATAGTGGAGGCATAACACAGATGGAGATTAGCAACCTCCTCCAAGATTTCAAGACAAACATCCTGGGAACTCTTACAACATAGTTAGATGTCCTACAGGCTAAACAAAAACAAGCTTTAGCAGAACAAAATTTGGCCATCTTCTGCCCATGTTGTTGAAAGAAGCATAGCCAACGGGAATGCCCATTAGACATGGTTCAAATGTGCGCCATCTGTACTAAAGATCGCGACACTGAACGATGTCCATCATTACCCAAGCTGAAAGCAGTATTAAAAGAAGCAGATGAAGAAACATAACAAGTATATCTGATGAACCAACATCGACAATGGCAAGCTAAACCTACAAGTATGTCAAAAGGTGCACCCCAATTCTTTACTTCCTCGCAGTTTAATCAACAACTGAACCTTGGGGCAGCCTGGGAAGGCCAATTGCCATACATAAATAGGAAAAGACCTCCATTCCCTATGACATCCTGACAAACACAATCTTTTCCAATAAATCGCTGGTCGAATTCTCCTTTTACTCCTATTTGGAAAAGGCAATCCCTATCAATCCTAGTGGCCTGCCTCCACCTCTGAAAATCCAATCTGGTCTACAGATTGGCAATGACCTCTAGGGATATCTAATGTACCTATGAGGATGGGCCGTGAGCCTCAACCTACGTCGTCAGATCGATATACATTACAGTAGAATTCTTAACCTCTTCTGCGGCTGCCGTTACCAGCTCAGCCGAACCCGAATCCTAATAAATGACTAATCCAGTTGGTAGAAATTATCGAAAACCCAAAGTATGAGATTGAGTAGAAAGAATGTATTGAACTCAGATTGAGGTCAGGGCGTTCATCACCCTTGAGGAAAACAAGGACCATCTTTTAATTGAAAATGTAACTCCATCTGTACATATTCCACCACCTATAAATAATACTGAACCAAAGCAAGGGAAGAAACATATCAGCTTGATGACCCTGAAATACTTATAGTCACTTCTTCTCCATTCCCCGAAATACTAACGATACCTAAACCGATCGCCTACCTTAATTTCGATCTTGTAGGGGAACTAATTTTTTTTTTTATTAAGATCCCTTTCCTCCAGGCCATTAAAGACATTCCCATATATGCAAAAACAATCAAAGAATTATGTGTAAGGAAACCTGTGAGGAAGGTAACAACCTCACCCACTATCGATGTTGTAGGAACCTTATTTGATTTCCTCTTGGGAGAGGAAACTCCAATAAAGTACGAAGATCCTAGAAACCCCATAGCAATAGTTTAGATATATGGCCGGTCTTTTCCAAATACACTAGTCGATATAGGAGCCGCCATTAACATATTAGCAACAAAAACTTGTCAAGCACTTGATATTATAGTCCTAGAACCAACCACCAATTTATTAGAACTTACTGACCGATCGGCGGTAAGACCCGAAGGGACTTTACAAGATATCATAGTTTATGTTGACTCATGGGAATACCCAGTAGATTTCCTAGTTATAAACCCAAGGAGTTGGTTGGATGGGCATCCTATGATTCTGGGCCGACCTTGGTTGGCAATAGCTGATGCATATATTGGTTATCAAGAAGGGAGCATGAATATTACAAAGGGGGGTGCTGTAAAAAAATCTGGTGTTATATCCTCCTGCCAGGCCAAGTTTTCCCATTGTAAAAGTATGCAAGCAACCACCAGTGTACCTAGTAGAGAGCATTCATTCACCACTCGCAGTAGTGGAGGCACTGGAATTTAAAGATCATACTAAAGATGACGTTATCAATAATTTTATAAATCAGCCAGCTAATGTGAGTAATGTACAATGTCACATGTTGAAAGAAACCTTGAAAGAAAAGCCATGTAAGATCCCTTGAAGGATATAGGTGACTAGCATATTTAGACAACTGTTGTTCATAACAAGAAACCGATTGAGATCGAGCCGCACAAAAAAAAATATCAATGACAATATGGATAGTGAACAACAACAAAAGCTTATCGAGGTCTTACCGAAAAATAAGGGGACCTTTTCCTGGGATTATCCTGATATGAAAGGGATAGAACCACAACTATACACACCACATCTATACAGAGAAGGATGCTCAACCCATCAGACAACCTCAATGGAGGTTAAACCCACACCTCAAGGATATTGTGAAAGAGGAATTGTAGAAATTGTTGGATGTAAATATTATTTATCCTATCTTAGAGAGTAAATGGGTCTCTCCACTCATAGTCATCCCTAAGAAAAATGGTAAGTGGCATATTTGTGTAGGCTATCGAGAGATGAACAAGGCAATACAGAAAGACCACTTCTCCCTCGCTTTCATTGATTAGGTCCTCGATTCATTGGGAGGGAAGCATTTCTTATCCCTTTCAAATGGTTTCAATGACTACAATCAAATTCAACTTGCTCCTGAAGACCAGGATAAAACAACCTTCACCTGTCCTTGGGGCACATTCGCATGAGGATATTGCCATTTGAATTTTGGAATTCTCCAGCCACACTTTAGAGAGTTATACTCAACATCTTTGCTAATCTAATAAAGAAGTACTGAAGGTATATATGGATGGCTTTACTCCATATGGTGATGACTTCGATTAAGCATTACAAACACTAGAAAAGGTCTTAGAACGATGCATTGCTACAAAGTTATGTTTAATAAATGTCAAGTGTCACATGATGATGAACTAGGGCATAATCATGGGACATTATATCTCCACAGCAGGTATATAGGTAGATCCAACAAAAATATAGGTAATTATTTTATTTCCTACTCCGTGCACTCAAAAAAAGGTACGTAGCCTTTGGGGATATGTACGTTATTATCGTAGGCTTATTAAAAAAATTTCAGAGATTGTTGCACCCTTATATGCTATAACTGGAAATGTTGATTTCAGTTGGTCTGATGAGTGTGACACAACTTTTTTTTGTTTAAAGAAACTAGTCTCAACAACACCGGTATTACGTGGACCAAACTAGGAGCTACATTTCCACATCTCCACGGACGCATCAAATGTAGCCATAGGTGTCGTCCTCGTGTTATGAAACAAAATCACAAAAATATAGAAAAGATATATGAACGCCTTAGAATTCAACCACTTCGAGGGGGCAACCTCCTTTACATTACATAAATGAACAATTTTTTGATGATACAAATGACAAGACCACCTGTCTATATATAGGAGTCTAAGGGGTCATAATATAATCAGAGCCGACATAACAATAATAATATAAGGGCACAATAATAATAATACTGGGCTTCTATGGGGCACAATAATAACAATATTGGGACTACATGGGCATAGCAATATAATAAGGGGGTTTTACTAATAACAATAAGGGGTTACGCTAGTAGTATAGAGGCCTAACATGCCCCTCTCCTTCAAAAAATGTTGTCCTCAATGCTTGAGTAGCTCTTGATGCTTCTGTATAAAATTCCTATCCTCCCATGTGGAATATTCAGCGGATAATTTCTTCCACTTGATGAGATACTCTGAAATTTATTGATTTCATTGTTGTCGAGTTCTTGTTCGTGTGACTGCTCCAGGTTCCAATATGATTTTTCCTTCCTCGTCAGGTTTTGGCAATATTGTTTGAATTGGGATATTCTACAACTTTTGAATGAGTGGCCACACTTCTTTGCCTTTCTTCCATTCATCCCTTGCTTCATTTATCTAATCTGGTTGGATAATAGAAATAGCACAAAGCAATGCTTCCACATCCTCATCCTTTCTTGAGAGTGCATCTGCAACAAAAAATTTCTTCCCTTTTTTGTAGATGATGTCAATGTCATAACCCAACATATTTGCGACCCATTTTTTATGTTCTTCTAAAGATAATATTTTTTCTAAAAAGTATTTAAGACTATCATGATCCATTTTTACCTTGAAGTGTCTTCCCATTGGTAAGGTCGCGATTTCTTAAGTGCATGTAGTATTGCCAACATTTCCTTCTCATAAATAGCTTTCTTGAGATGTAGCTGTAAAAATACCCAATCACCTACATCAAAAAAATTTTCATTGCAATGTTGATCTACCTGTTTATTGATTCAATTCTGCAATCACCTACATCAAAACTTTTTTCATTGCAAATTTTGATCTACCTATTCTTTGATTTGATTGTGGTGTTATCCTTTAAAAGTTGGAGAACTTGTTGTTGATGCTTGATGTGATCTTCCACTACTTGAACCTTTTTCTTCTTGATATGTACTTCTATCTTGAGAGTTTTGAGGAGTGGTAATTTCTTCTAAAGCTTTACAAGATATGGTCAGATTCATTTCTTGATGCTCGATGTGATCTTTCACTTCTTGAACATTTTTGATATGTCCTTCCATCTTGATAGTTTGAGGACTGGTAATTTCGGAAAATGCATTACAAGATATGGTTGGATTCATTTCTTCTTTCTCAATGTGATATTTCACTTCTTAAACCTTTTTCTTCTTGATATGTCGTTCTATCTTGAGAGTTTCAGAAGTGGTAATTCTTGCCAATGCTTTAAAAGATATGGTTGGATTCATTTATTCTTTCTCTGGGGTTGGTTCCTGGTGTATATCCTCTTCTTTTGATATTTGTTGATCCTTTTCTTCCTCCTATTCATAATCTATGTAAAATAATTTCTTCTCAGCAAACTTATGACCTTTAGTGCATTTGCTATCACAATTGAAACAAAGCCCTTTTTCTCATTTTTCTTCAAATTGTTGTGGTGTCACCCTTGTAGGTTGTGGAAGGCTAGGAGAAACAACACTTCCATGTTTATAGTTGTGAGGGGTAGAATTCATTGTTTCCATCATTTTGCTTTCCACTTTTCTTTCCAACCTGAATGCCTTCTCCAATGAATCAGGTCCCCAAAGATGAACCTCATGTTGAATGTTATCCTTTAAGGTCCCTATGGAGACTTCAATCCTCTGCTTCTTTGGAATATCATTTTCCCTTATATTTAATTTTTGAAAGTCCTCAATGTGATCTTCCATTAAACACTTTTGTTTGAGATTTATCAATTGGCTAAAGAAGGTGTTTCTCTTTGTATCCTCATAATGTGCTATTATTTCCTCCATGAAAATTGACCATGTGAAAAGTGGTTTACGAGAACAAAGCCCTTTATACCATAAAAATTGATTCAGTTCCAAATAATTAGATGCAATACATAGCTTTTGTAACAGTGGTACACCATGTAGATCAAAATATTTCTCCATCTATAGTATCCAATTTACTGGATAATTGCCATCAAACTTCTTTATCTTGCTTTTTCTTGATTTTAGGAGCTCGATCTTGGAATGACTGTAACTCTATACTTTCAGATCTTTACGTTCTAAAATTGCGACCTGTAGTATTCCTTTGCCTCCTCTTTCTAATGCCACCAGTATGATCGAATTTAGATTCTCCAAGAAAGAGTTATGCACATCTCCCAAGATGACCTTATTATATACCTTTTCAGAAGATAACACTTGTATGAAGTTCCACGTGTCACTTTTTTGACCTTAGGATATGCAAAATACGCACAGGAAACTATAGTCCATTCTCTTTCTCTAACTTATGAAATTTTAATCTGATGCTCAAAACAAAAGTTATGACTATTTTCCCTAGGTCACCTGTTTGGAATGTAATTCGGGAGTCTACAGAAAGGCAAAATTCCTCAGATCATATCTTCCCAAATATAGCGCAAAAATATCTAAAATTTGGACCAGAGGTTTAGAATGATTTCAGCCCAAATGGGTTTTGTTTTTAGCATCTGAAATGTCACAGAGAAAAAGTTATAGCACAAATTTCATGATGACCTATTTGGAGCAGCGAAACCCTAGAATCTAAAGCTCTGATACCAAATGTTATGAAACCAGCTCACAAGAAGATAGAAAAGATATATACATACTTTAGAATTCAACCTCTTTGAGGGGAAACCTCCTTTACTTTACATAAAAGAACAATTCTTTGATGATACAAATGACAAGACCTCCTCTCTATATATAGGAATATAAGGGGTCATAATATAATTAGAGCCGACATAACAATAATAATGTAAGGGCACAATAATAATAATAGTGGGCTTCTAAGGGGCACAATAATAACAATATGGGGACTACATGGGCACAACAATGTAATAAGGGGGTTGTACTAATAACAATAAGGGGTTGCACTAGTAGTATAAGGGCCTAACACCTCAGCGAGGAGGAAGAAAAGAAACCTTATGCTATATATTATATTAGCAAAAATCTCACTTCTGGAGAACTTAATTATACAGTGACAGAAAAAGAATTCTTAGTTGTTACTTATGCAATAAAAAAATTTAGGCACTATATAACTGGCTACCAAGTATTTTTGTACATTGATCACTCTTCCATTCAGTATTTAGCTAATAAACCAATCAGAAATGGTCGAGTAAAATGGTGGCTATTACTTTTGCAGGAGTTCGACATTACTATTAAAGATCGTCCGGGGAAGGAAAACCCAGTTGTTAATTTTCTATCTCGAATCCTGAAGGTGAATGATCCACCTGCGGTAGGTGAACAATTTCCAAATGAACACCTGTTTGCCATGGCAGTTAAGACGCCCTAGTACAGAGATGTGGAAAATTATCTGGTAGTAGGGAATCTACCTAAACATTTGGCGACAAGAGGAAGAAAACTGATTGTTCAGCATAGTGCCCAGTTCTTTGGGATAGGCGGATATCGTTTTCATGCAAGGGTCAACATGTGTATATATAGATGTATCCACAAGGATGACATCCATGACATTCTAAAGGCTTTTCGTGATGAACCCTGTGGGCTACATTTCACTAATCGAAGGACAGGACATAAGGTATTACAAATGGGCTATTATTGGCCCACTATTTTTAAGGATGCTAAAATATATGCCGAGGCATGCGATAGTTGCCAAAGGATGGGCCGACCTGGCCACTTTGATGAAATGCCTTTGTAGCGCCAACTAGTCATAGAACCCTTTGAGCATTGGGCATTGGACTTTGTAGGTCCATTCCATGTGTCATCCAATCAGAAGGCCTACATACTGGTAGCCGCAGATTATGTGATAAAATGGGTGGAAATAGTATATTTACCAAGAGCCACAGAGGAAGCAGTGATTAAATTCATTTTTGGGCTATTTGTACGGTATGGATTACCACGAGAAGTGATCAGAGATGGGGAAAGCAATTCACAGGGCACAATATTACTTCCACTCTTAGAAACCATCATATTACGCACATGATCAGTTCTTCGTATCACCCGCAGCTAAACGGGCAAGTTGAAAGAACCGATAAGGTTATAGAAGCAATTTTGACCAAGACAGTCTCAACACACCGATAAGATTAGGCTGCTAGACTGCCAGAGGCCTTGTGGGCCTATCATACAAATTGGAAGAATATAACTGGATACTCTCCATACTAGCTTGTGTTTGGTAAGGAACTAATTTTTCCAATCGAATTCAAAATAAAGACTCTAAGAATGGCCCAGGAAGTGGGGCTGGATTTAACACTAGCCTAAACCAAGAATATTTAGCATATTAACGAACTAGATGAGGCATAATTTCTTACTTTGAAATGAACTACAATAATTCAAAAACAAAAGGAAAAGTGGCATGACATGCTTATCAAGAAGAAAACGTTTCAAAAAGGGGATTGGGAACTTCTATACGATTCCAAAGTCCAGGACTTCCCAGGAAAGTTGCAAACAAGATGGCTTGGCCCTTATGAGATTCAAGAAGTGCATAATAATGGCACTTGTACCTTGACTACGATCGATGGATCTGACCATTCTTTTAAGGTAAATGGGCATCAAGTGCACCTCTATCATCAACCGGTTACCAAGCACTCTTTCTGCGATCAGGTACGCGAGGACCCCTCCATGCAAATTCTAGCTGTAGGGAATGAGAAACTAGCTACTTTTCCTTCATGAAATTGAAATTGCTTGAGAATTGTAAATAATGTACATACCATTGTAGTCATTACCACGTAAATATAAAAAATTTTAGGAAGTTTCATAAGGCTTGGAAGTTTATTTTCCTCTTTTTGTTTTTTTCATTCAAACAATTGAACTTCTGTCGTTCAATTGATTGAATAACAATTTTTCTTCTTTTTTGTTTTTGTTGTTTAAACAATTGAACGTCTATCATTCAATTGATTGAACAACACATTTTTGTCTTTTTTGTGTTTTGTTTTTCAAACAATTAAACATCTGCTTCTCAATTGATTGAACAACACATTTTCTTTTTTGTTTTTGTTGCTCAAACAATTTAACATTTGTCATTCAATTGATTAAACAACACATTTTGTTTTTCCTTTTTGCTATTCAAACAATTGAACACCTATAGCTCAATTGAATGAACAACACATTTTCCTCTTTTTGTGTCTTGTTGTTCAAACAATTGAACATTTGTCGTTCAATTGATTGAACATCACATTTTCCTTTTTTTTTGTTCTTTTTGATGTTCAAACAATTGAATGTTTTCTGTTCAATTGATTGAACAACAAATTTTTCTTCTTTTTGCTTTTTGTTGTTCAAACAATTGAACGTTTTCCATTCAATTGATTGAACAACAAATTTTTCTTCTTCTTTTTTTCGTTTTTCAAACAATTGAACATTTTCCATTCAATTGATTGAACAACACATTTTCTTCTTTTTTTGTTTTTCATTATTCAAACAATTGAATGGTTTCCGTTCAATTGATTGAACAACACATTTTCCTATTTTTGTTTTCGTTGTTCAAACAATTTGAACGTTTTCTAGTCAATTGATTGAACAACACATTTTCCTCTTTTCTTTTTGTTGTTCAAAAAATTGAACATTTGCCAATCAATTGATTGAACAAAACATTTTTTTCTTTTTTTTTCGTTGTTCAAACAATTGAACATCTGTCGTTCAATTGATTGAACAACACATTTTCTTCTTTTTGTTTTCATTGTTCAAAAAATTGAATGCTTGTCGTTCAATTGATTGAACATCACATTTTCATTTTTTTGTTTTTCGTTGTTCAAACAATTGAACGTTTGCCCATTCAATTGATTGAACAAAACAATTTGTTTTCATCTTTTTTTCACTGTTCCAACTATTGAACGACTACCATTCAATTGATTAAAAAACACAATTTGTTTTCATTTCTTTTCATTGTTCAAACAATTGAACAACACATTTCGTTTTTATTTTGATTTTGCTGTGCAAATGATTGAGCAATTGTCGTTCAATCGATTAAACAATACTTTTCATTTTTCTATCTTGATTTCGTCACTCAAATGATTGAACGATTGTCGTTTAGTCGATCGAACAACACCCTTTTAATAAGATAAATTGTTAATTTTCCTCATCCTTTGATCATTATCCCATTCTCTCTTCTTCTTTTGTATTGCAAATAAGCACCATTTGAATTGATTTGTGCCTCTTCTAAGGAAAAACGATAACAATAATATCATTATGACTTCTAAATCCTTTTGATGGTTATCTTTATCCATAAGCTAATATGGTGTATCTATAGAATGACTACCTAAACATGTTTTCTTTTGGACACATCATGAAATGACTCATTATTCTTATTCCATGTTCGCTTATGTTTATACTCCCAAATGGATAAAATTCATTTATCTAATGATAAAGGGATAAGAGTATAACACTTTCATCGACATGTTTTTACTTCTTACACCATCCCTGACTCTTAAGGAGCAAATGAGCCTCCCTCTTTTTACAATAAGGATTGCAAAAGAAGAATGAAAATGATAAAATATGAAAATTATTAAGACATTGTCTAAAGAGCATAGGGGGTCTCATTACGAGCTAGCCTATCGTGATCATAAGGATGTAACAAGTAACATTCCAATTTGTCACCAAACCAAGGTAATGACCTTGACAATTAAATATGAGAGAAGAACAGGGAGTCTCATCACGAGCGAACCCGATCACTTTGTTACACCCTCATGAGTGGCACTATGTTTATCTCATCACCATGCCAGCATAGTGGTCTCTTTATGACAAAGAAAAGAAGAATTAACTATAAGAAGGACTCTGGCTCATTTTGGGGGTTAAAAAGCAACCCTGCCGAGTCTATGAATGCCTGCTGGCAGTAGTGGCTCTGCTTGTGGTATTGGAGTATCACCTTATATTGTCATATGTCATTTAGCTATTATCATCTATGGATTTGTTTCTAAAGAGAATTTCCATTTGATCAGCACTTTTACAAGACGAATATCATTGTGAATTTAATCTAAATCCATTATATTCTAGTCCAATCATTAAATGAAAATCATTAAACACATACCGTCAATTATGTTGATGTGATTAATACCGCTCACGGTGAAGCTCCTTGACATAATGAATTAAAAATTGTTGTTTTTATTTGATTTGGCCACCTCACATATCATGACGAATATTGCTTAAATGCTTTACTAATTTGTGTACTATGTTTTTTAGATTGGTTGCCAACATTTATTTCACATCAATATATTTGCTTGCTTTTCACATGTTGAAAGGATTTGGACGCCGTTTTATTATTAGAGGGGGGATGACCTACATATGCACGACACGTATCATAGTTATGGATAATTGTGTCGCAATCATTCAGATTACCTCTAGAGTACAACTACATGATAAGAATGAATGTGTAATGATTAGCAGGAATTTTCATTTGGATGAAGAATGACAACCATTATGGCATGCATGCAAGCTTACGATGTTGCATTAAGTATGGCTGACAGGATGAATGACTTAACTAAAAATGATAATAATTGTCCAAACAATGTCATTTCCCTATTAATTTTTGTAACATACATTGTTTTTGTTATCAACTAGAGAGGTAAAACACAATTGCATATAGGTGAACGAGCCTCAGGTTCAACAGCCATGGGTAGAAGATCTATGTGGAGTGAACTTCCAGTGCTGATGGTATCATATCAAGTTTGTGAAATCCTCAAACGCACTGGATGGATGTAGTATTTAAACAGATTGCAGGGATTTCATGAAGAGCTAATGTTGGAATTTCTCCATAATCTGCAGAATGGTAGCACAATGGTAAAAGGTATACGCATGATGGTTTCTGAAGAAGTCCTAGCTGAAGTCAGTGGACTTCCAGTAGAGGGGGAAAAATGGACTAATAAATGCGTCCTTTTATACAATGCAATGAAGTATTCTAAGACCCAGGTGAGCGGCTGCTAGGAATAGGGAAAGGAATTCATCCTTCGTTGTTACAACAACCATGGCAAGAACTGGTGGTCATCATCCAAAGATACATTACTTGCGACGGCCAACAATATGTGCTAAAACCAAGACAACTGAAAGTTATACCCATTTTAAAACAAATAATTTCAGTTAATTTACCATTTTATTTGACTTCCTTGTTACATGATGTCACCCGATGGGTAAGGACAAGTAAAGACCCACATAGTGTAGTCAGCCATCATGGGTTAATTAAATTAAATATCAGAAATAGATTGGCTCAGTAACAATTAACATGGGAGAGTATCATAAATCCTACATTGGCTCCACCCCAAGAAAATGCGAAAACAGAGCAATATGGGTAGAGAACCCTAGACTTGAAAAGAACAGTAAAGAGAAAGAATCCCTGTGTACCCTTAGAACCAGCAAATCATAGGAACTATTTGCAAGTGAAAGCACTATGGCGCATCCCAATCAAAGTAGAGGAAGCCAGACCATCCCGCACACCTCCTCCTAGTCCGTAAAACCCACCCTTACAAGACTACGAGGAGGAAGTGGCTAGGGTATTAAAAAACATGGGAATGTTTACCGGAGGTAAAAAATATCCAAGGAGAATTGAAACAATTAATTGTACCCCTGACCGGTCAGCCCCCGCTGACAACCCTGGTAGTGAACAAACCTAAAAGTTTACTGATGCCATGGAGGAACAGAGGGAATCAATTCCTTCTATGGAAACACCCCTCGAAGCTAAGGTACATGAAGGAGAAGCGAGCAGAGAAGAAACTTAGATAGTAGGCACCAGTCTAGTGGACCTCCCAGTAGAAGGAAACCCTGAAGATGAAAATCTAGGAGATGCTAATCAACTAGGTGATGCACCCTTTTTGAAGTCCCCTGAGGACAAGGCCTATCTAGGAGAAGACCCAGAGAATGATAATTGTTCAGGAGACACCATTGTGTTGGGATCTCCTAAAAGAGAGTTGCATAATAATAATGAGTTGGAAGGAGAAATTCGACCAGAAGACATAGTTCCAATTTGAAACATCCCTAATGCTAACATAGTACAGCCTGTACAGGAACCAGAGGATAACGAATCTAACCCACCACCAAATGGAGGCCCTAGGGTAAAGAAGTCCTACAGAGATAGGCTTAGAAATATGTTGAGAAAGTATAGAAAAGAGAAGTAAGTAATTTGGCAACTAAAACATTGGTTAAAAGAGGAAACCAAAACCAAGAAATTGAAAGTGGAAATGGAAACTGTAGGAACACAAATAGAACAATGTTATGAAACCATCTCACAAAAAGATAGAAAAGATAGATAAATGACTTCAAAATAAGCCTCTTTGAGGGGGCAACCTCCTTTACATTACACAAATGAACAATTCTTGGATGATACAAATGACAAGACCTCCTTAATATAGGAGTCTGAGGGGTCATAATATAATCAGAGCCGACATAACAATAATAATGTAAGGGCACAATAATAACAATAGTGGGCTTCTATGGGGCACAATAATAACAATATGGGGACTACATGGGAACAACAATATAATAAGGGGGGTTGTACTAATGACAATAAAGGGTTACACTAGTAGTATAGGGACCTAACATGCCCCTCTCCTTCAAAAAGTGTTGTCCTCGACATTTGAGTAGTTATTGATGCTTTTGTATAAAATTCTTGCCCTCACATGTGGAATATTCAGCGGGTAAGTTCTTCCACTTGATGAGATACTCTGAAATTGATCAATTTCATAGTTTTCGGGTTCTTGTTTCTGTGGCTACTCCAGGCTCCAAAATGATTCTTCCTTCCTCGTCAAGTTATGGCAGTATTTTTTGAACTAGGATCTTCTACAACTTTTGAATGAGTGGCCACACTTCTTCGTCATTCTTCCATTCATCCCTTGCTTCATTTATCCAATCTAGTTGGATAATAAAAATAACACAAAACAATGCTTCCACATCCTCATCCTTTCTTGAGAGTGCACTTGCAACAACATTTTCCTTAAAGGAATATGTTGAGGACATTAAGGAAGAAGCCTTGTTTGCATCAAGACAGAGGTGGGAAGTCTCTAATATCACTGTGAGGAATTGTGAGCGTTTTCGATATCGAAACTTCCAAGCTGCCTCTTCTTGGTTCTATAAATATAGTAATATGATTTTAATGATGGGGCCTCATTGGAAAGGATGTCATTATAGAACCCAAATCATATGGTATCCTCGTAATCAATACCGCAGTGACTATATCTTGAATGATCAAGAGGTAACCCAGGATTTCGTTGTCCTTAAGTAGAAAACTAGTTTTAGGAAGTATAAGGAGGAAGTCTATCCTGCTTATTCCATGATTCAGTTGCATCTAAACTACTATCTTGCACGTGGAAGTGTAACAAGGTAAGCTGGGGAGCATGTTGGGATAGGAAAAGGGTATGCTTTCTCTTCATAAAATGCTTCATTTACCATTCATCGTTATACGATTATCTCTGTTTATAGATTAAAATGAGGAAAATATCGACTAAAGTTGGATGAAAACATTTGGTGATAGAATAGGCAAATTAAGTACAAGAAACTGATTTCTTGCTATCTTTGTATGTAGAGATGCAGATTGGGCAAAGGTTGTTCAGCTAGAAGAACAACACAAGGCCATAAAATGGAAAATCTATAGCATCTTGGGCAGACAAGGAGATCAGCTCAAACAATGTTATTTTACCACATGATCAGATTATGTATTGCGAAATCCTTAGGATCCCCTGATCCTAAAGACTGGTTTTTATATTTTTACTCTTTCATGTTATATATAGGGCCGAAAGCAATTACAAACAATTCAGACTTTGATAATCTGTAATTATTCTTTTTGAAAACATATACATTGTTATCTAAGTGAATTTGTAAGTCGTTACTTGCATTAATGAAAGAAGGTTGTGTTTGATACATCTTCATATTCTGAGTTCTTATTAAGTAGAGGCTTGTGGCAACTCTGGATTGAGTCACAAGAAGTTCTATTGCTCCCTTGTGTTATAGTTTTTATATTTAGTCTTTATTGTTGATTTAATATTCAACCATTGGTTATTTCATTTATAATAAAGATTTTCTATATTGATTCATACTGTTATTCAATTAGATTCAGAGTGAAGCCATGTGACATACTTAAGTGGTGCTTTGATTGGAATGAATGAGTTAGTGTCAAGGATATTGTTGTTCATTTTGAATTAATGTTATCATAAATCTTGGAGATAAGAATGGTTAAATTCTATAGATTGCAATATAGATCGCTTGCCATTTATAAATCCTAAATCGCTATTTTCCATTCAATTGTTGCTTGTTGCTCAATTATCAATTGTTGTTCAATTTCTGATTGTTGTTCCATTACCAATTGCTATTCAACTAAGAATTTCAAGTTGACTTTGGTTGCTATAGATTAATAGTGATGTTTGATAGTTATAGTTTCTTTCATTCATTGAGTAAGTAAGCCTTAAGTCTATTTGAACATTTCTAAGTGTGATTCCTATTTGCATTCATTTTCAATTGATTTCAGAACAAGTTGCATAGAATTGCAAGGTGTGTTAAGAGTATTTCTTCCATAGATAGTTCTTTCGAGAATTGTGTGAATTGAATTGAACAACTGGTCATTAGTGCTTGTAGTGATTCATCATTAGATAACCTCTAGATTCACTGCATATACTGTGCTGACACTCTTGAGATAAAAAAGACTTACCTCAGGTTGACAACTAATGTAGGGATTCTGTTTGCATGCAAAAAAACATCTTAGTGAGCCAACACTCTCTTTTCTCTCTGATTTGTGTCTTTTAAATACAAAAATAACAAAGGGAAATTTACAAAAAACTGATTACAAAAATGATTCCCCTTACAATTTATATTAATTACAAAATATCCATAAGAAAGATGAGATCTGAGAGATCTTTCCATCAATATTCAGCTGGAACAAGTTGAATATGGTATTGCAATTGGAGCAATATGGAAAATGGCTACAATAGAAAAACTATGAAAATGTCTTTTGAAGAACCTTTATTTTCTCTCAATCCAAACCAAATTTTGGAAAACGACTCATAGAAAAATTAATTTTGTTTATTCTGCAAAATACCCATGTTGCATATTTCCAAGATTATTCTTCATTTTCCATAAACGTCCAATGTAAAATTGTCACTTTTTATCCCAATGAGCTTGTGAGTTGGAATATATGATTATGAGTCGAAGATCAAATTTGTAATTTGGAAGAGATATTGGAGGTTAAAATTATGAGTGATGTTATAAAAAATTCATTAATAAACCATCATTGGGAAAATCATGCATAATAATCATCAATTTATTAAAAATAAATGAGGACAAGTATTACTTACCCACAAGAGCATAAATAATTATGAAATGGAATTTTATGATGAATTATGATAAATAGAACAATAGAAGTGGATTTTAAGCAATGATAATAATAATGATAAATTAGTGGCCCAACAAATTCAATATAATTGAGCATTTTTCCTCAGTCCAATGGTGTTTCGATAGTTCAGCAGAAACTTGGCAAGGCTCGTTAGTCATGGTGGTTCCAACAAATTGGCGTTTGTAGGGTGGATTTATAGTTTAGGAGTAACCATTTGAGGATCATTGATTGTGGTGGCCTTCAGTGGATGGTTTTCCATAGATCCCCATTTGATAATGTCCATATTTATATCTCCTTGTAAAATAATTGCCTTCACATAATATCATTTGAGTAGCACAACATCAACAAGTGCTTTTTTTTCCCTCAAAAGGGTTTTCCACCAGAAAAATCTATGTCCATTACGTTGATTGTTTTCATGCCATTTGGTTTTTGTTGATGCTCTAATCTATGATTATGTGTTTAAGTTTATGCATGGTTAATAATAATTAATTGGAGAAAATTTTATAAGTGTCTTCAATTCTAGTTCACCCCCCCTCGCCCTTCTTAGTAGTGATCTAGTTTCCAATAATTTGTATCAGAGGAGGACTTTGAGTTGCAGCTTGATCGCTGGAGACTGGATGTTGAAGGTTTTGGCATACTTTTGCAAATTTTCCGAAATGGATCAACAAGGAATTATAATACTTCATGAAGGTAAATTTGCAACTTGGAAGATGAAATCGGAGTCATATTTTCTATTAGTTGAGTATGGAGTTAAAGACAACTTTAATGGCAAAGATAAAGAAATAATTTTGCATGGACTTTCAAGATCTAATAATTTGTATGTGAAGCAGTATTAGACTACAAAAGAGATGTTGGGTTGTAGAATTATACCTTGGAAAGAATTTTCATATTCCAGAGAAGGTGAACCACGCAAAGGATTCTACTCATCTGTCAGTAATAAAAAATCATGCCCAACACATTAAGATGAAAGCCTTAGTGATAACAATGATGACTTATGTGATGATCTAGAGGGACAAAAAGAAGAAATAAGTAGCAAAAATGAAGTGTAATCAAAGATAATGGTCCTAAAGTAGAAATTCAAAGACTTGAGGCTGAAAATAAGGATCAATGGATGTTTCTGCAAATGTTTGATGAAAAAAAGTGTGAATTCAAAGAAGAAATCTCAGATCTGAAAAATTAGTTAGAAGAAGGAAGAAAAATCGAAAATGGAATGAGGAAGCAGTACAAGGAGTTGGAGGATGAGTGCCAAAAATTGAACCTTGAAGCAAAATCTACAAGGGAAGAAGTAGAGAGGTTCAAAACGAGTGCTCAAGCATATATAAGAAAATAAAAAAATGTTAGAGAAACTAGTAGCAATGAAAAAATGATAATTGACAACCATGTAAGAAGCAGGAGAATAAGTGAAGAAGGCCAAACAAGAACAATATAATTTCCAATTGTCACAATTGTGGAGTATGTAGACACATAACAATGATGTGTAGTAATGGAGAGATGAAATCCTCTTATCAATAGAAGTAGCCAAAGGAGATGCAATCTCAAGCATTCATGCAAAGAATATCTCCACCATTTATGTATAACAATCCATTTTATGGTTATTTTTTCTCATGAAATGATTTTTCCATAGGGCTATTGAATGCAGGGAATATGCAAGGAATAAAAATCATATTAGTCTAAGATACGAAGTTATTCCTTAGTTCCTTGGTCACAATAGATTTTTTTTGTGTGACAATATTGGCCATAAAGTCAAGGATTGCAAGTTGCCCATGTTTTAGAGGATATCGAACCAGAGAGATAAGAATATGCAAGGCCAACCACACAAGAAAAGGAATGATCAACATATACAAGTTTGGATAATAAAATAGCACCAAGGATCTCTCACAAAAAACTTAGGCCTACTTGGTCTCATGGGGATCATATGGTTATATCATGATTTGCATGTATATTTTTGGATGTGTAGCCATATCAAAAAGTTTGAATGAAGTTAAATATGCATTTCTATATATGCATGTGTTTACGGGGAGATCATGACGTTTGAAGTGCATTTTCTTTTTTGATCTATTTCTTTGAGTTTGATTATAGATTGGATCATCTATATTGTTATTGATGGTTTTTGGACCAGCTGCATATTGATGTTCTTGTTGATGTTTTTGGAGATATGAAAAACACATGGTTATCTTATTTGCATGGTCAAGGAGTGATTGAGGATCACATATTGAGGGGGAGCATTGTTTCTTTCTAAAAGAGTTACAGATGCTTGGAATTATGTTCCTATGTAGGAGCATGCAGTGCATAAGGTTGGCATTGATTTGAGTTAGTTTTTTATGATTTCTTCTATTGAGATCAGTTGATGTGTTGGCATATCACTGCTTATATCTTCTATTTCTAGATGCATCACGCTGCTTCTCATGCTTTTTTGGATGGATGAGATATTGTGCTTCTCACAATACTTTATTGTTGGATCTTATGTTGTTGCTGATGTATATTGATGTTTTTTTCCTCAGTGATTTCCTCCTTGCACCTTATTGATAATATGTTTCTCACCTATGATGAGAAGATGTTGAGTTTACTGCTACAAATATTGCTATAGTGCTAGATATTATGTTATTTCTTTTGTTGCTACGAGTTGATGTGCTGCTCATGATATGAGTTGATTTTATATTACGTTGATGGTTGATGAGCCTCATGATGACGAGGATATGCATTTGTTGTTGCATCTTTGACATATTCCTAGGTTAATTTTTCTATTGATGACTATGTGGAGCATGGTGGTGGTTGCTAGTGGCTTTCATGATCTTGCTACATGACTTTCATTTTTTGGATGGTGATGGTGAAGGTTTTGAGTGGCCATAGACTAGCACATGATGTTGTGAGATCTTCTATTGTTGTTTCTACACGTATGGAGCACATATATTTGCTCATGGATGCCATCGAGTTATGTTATTTCATGTATTGGGCATACATATATGAGAAAACACTTATGCGTAGAGGTAAAAACCATGTACCTTTATTGTTTTATCTTGCTAGCACATTGCTTGTGGAGATACCCATGGTATATACTATGTCTCATTAATAGCTATATATGGATCAATGGATATCCAAGTCATGTTCTATTTTGTATATGATTGATGTAGCACCACTATATTAGGGGAATGATGTAAATTGGGTCCATAGAGGTCTTGGTTGATGATAGGTGTAGAGGAGTCATATGTGAGTCCTATGTAATTGTCACATCCTTGTATTTTCTTCACGAAGCATTGTAAATGTATGTAACTCCATTGTATATCATTTTCCAAAGTCAGTTGGATTCATGATTCATGAGTAATAGTCTCTTGCACTTGGCAAGGAGGCTTATTGCAGTAGGCAGAGTGCATGCTTTCAGCTTCATTACATGCTTAGGGGGAGCATGTTCAGTTTTAGAGGTTACATGATATTGGCTTGAGACTAGTTGGTAGTTGGTTTCGTTGTTTCACATTCTTATCTTACATGGGAAACTTCTTTATGTTAGATTAGTATGGTATTGAGTATGACAGGGAGAGTAATTATCTTATCTCACACATTATTAGCATTGTCTTCAGTTTTGGTATGGTCGTTTTCCATTGGTGTCAAAGGGGGAGAGAATTTGAATGGATAGATTTCAGCTACAGAGTTGCAACTTTAGTTGTCTCTTGGAAAGAATATGGAGATCAACCTGAGATGATGGATTGAGGTTGACATTAATGCCAAAGGGCAAGATTGTTGGCATTATAGTGTTGACATTGATGTCAACAAGTTATTGGTGTTTTTCATCATAAGCCTATGTCTACATCATGATGTGTGATGAGTGCTTGGTTGTTACAGTGTTCAACTTGATGTTCTTATTAGTTGGCATTGGTGCCAAAATGTTTATGACATGACCTAGTGTAGGACTCAGAGGTTGAGTAGAGATGGCTGAAATGTATGATATGGTGGCTTTCTATAGGTTGATGATTGACTTTCCACATATGATGGAGATGTTGCTATAGGTGTTGGAGGTGTTTGGAAAGGTTTTTATTGCTAGTTGAGGACCTAGATATGTTGTTATTGATGAGGATTTTGGCATATTATGGACTGCATATCATTGACTTGTTGCATATGCTCTTGACCTATATCATTAAATGAGGACTTGTTACATAGTTTTTGGAGGTTTGTCATGGTGTCCCTGACACCATCCGGAAACTTTGTTCCAATTGGTGGCCAAAAAAAGTTGGAAACTGGGATTTTAGACGGTATACACTCTTTTCCTTCATAAGAACAACATACATACACAAGTTTCATTCATGAGAGAATAGTATGCCACTTGGAGGTGATTTTCCCCGCATTCTCTATGCTCCTCAGGTTAATTAATGTTTTTTCTGACTTGTGTTATTCAAAACTTTTTCTGTAAGAGTAAAGGATAGGGAACTTCTTGAAAGCGTTTAATATTTAAAATTTAGAAAGGAAAGTGGAGCTATTGATTTGATCAAGTCAATGAGTTGAATCTAGATCAAATCAAGCATATGAAGAGAGTTTGTGGAGCTCAATAGTTCTTGGTAATTATTGAGTTAAGATCTCAATTCATCTATATATTGGAGGAAGCTAAATGATATCATGGTTGATTCTCTTGTCTATGGAGTGAGTGTGTGAGTGGAGAAGAGTGTGAAAGATGTGTGACTTCTATTGCAGAATTTCTCGAGGAGTTTGCAAATGTTGTAATAGATTGTAGAGTATGGTTAAACCAATATTTTGTACAACATGTGGGGATATGGTTAGAGTTTGATTGGAGGAGTATTTGAAGTGTTTGATTTCAGTTTTTGCTGCATATTTTATCTGTGATTTTTCATGGATGATATGTTACTTTAGTGATCATGTTGAGTAATTCTCAGTTCCAGTTTGAAAATGTATGAAACGAGAACGACATAAAGGATATGAGTTGTAGGACTCCCGTGAATTCAATATAAGTGAGAGTTTTTTCTTGATCCAATGGTGTTTATATAGTCGAACGAAAAATGGGCGAGGCTCATTGGTCATGGTGGCTTCGAGCAGATTAGAGTCTGTAGAGTCGATTGATAGTTCACGAGTAACCATGCAAGGGTAGTTGATGGTGGTGGTCTTCAGTGGATGGTAGTCTCTAAATCCAAATGAGAAATAATATCCATTTTATATTAGCCATATTTATGTCTCTATCTAAAATAATTTGCTTGACATAGTACAAATTGAGGAGGTTTTTTGCAGTAGAGAGGGTTTTCCACAATAAATATTTGTGTCCAATGTGTTGATTGCTTTCATGGTTTTCAGTTTATATTTATGCTCTAATCTCTCATTATGTGTTTTATTTTATGCATGGTTAAAGAATAATTAATTCTAGAAAAAAATTATAAGTGCCTTCACTACTGGTTCACCTCCCCGTTAATGATCTAGTTTCCAACGGAACCCTCTCATAGAATTCTCATTGCTCATACTTGGAAAGATTTCAAGTTTGAAAATTTAATCAATTTTGAAATAAATGCAAATATACAAATTGTGCATCAAGCAATAACAACCAATAGGAAGGTTATTATTGAAACTACCAAAAGAATAATATTACCTTTATGTATAATGTGGAATGGGAAGGTTATTGTGGAAGCTACCAAAGGAATAATACTATCTTATGTATAAATGTTGAGAAAGGAAATTACACATATATGGAGATGGATTTTATTTTTATTTTTATAATGAATATGTGTATACCATATTGTCATCGCATTTATTTCAGGTATCAAAAGAAAATATCTATTTAAACATTACACTAAAATATAGTTAGTTGCAGTTAGAGATGAGAGTGGTTAGCTACAATGTAAGGGAATATAATTTTTTATTTTAATTTTTTTGGGGGTATTATTAATCACAATATGTTGTTATCATGATGCCATGAGATTGGATGGATTTTCTTCTATATTTTTAGGATTTTTTATTTATAATATTAATACATTTTTAAAGTAAAATGTGAAAGAATAAAGGTGTAATTTCACTATGACTTGTTTTAGACTTTTCTTCCTATAATCAGATTGTACAAATTATATAGCTCGTACTTATGATTCTAACAAATCCCTACCAAATATAAAGGAAAATTGACTAAAATATATATCTAAAATAGTAAAAATATCTAATATGTAACACACACTGGGAAAACCTATCATAGCTGACTTGTCAAAATAGAAGTGAGAACAACTATCATTGGCTATTATCTATGAATGCAGGCTCACTCATCATCTTTCTTAAAGGAAAACCACAAAGCCTAAAATTACCCATTGATGGTTTGTATGGAGGTATTGTCTCCTACCAAATGCAAGTAAGTATTGGGTTGTTAACCTATTTCATGAAATCTGATAAAAACAAGTTCATTCCTAAACAAATACAATTTTAAGACATTTTTCAGGCCCAAAAAATATCAAGTATACAAAATACACTTAAAATATTTAAAAACAAAATTAAAAATTCATTTAAAATAATTTCTTCTAATAATAAAATAACTCATTTTATAATAAATTATAATCAAATAAGTGAATACAAATTTATATAAATATTTAATGGATTAGAAATCTAAATGGGATATTTTTACTTTTAAATTCTTATCAATATTCATTTAAAAAAAATTAAAATTTTTTATATATTCTTATTTCTTTTACTCGTTATAATTAAGATTAATTGTAGACAACTGTGTGACCTTAACCCAAAATAATATAAAAAATATAATTTTCCTTTTTGTTATTTTCTAAAAAAAAATTATATAAAAAATTGAGATTAATATATGTTTTATATATATATATATATATATATATATATATATATATATAGATATATATTAATATTTAAAATTTTTAAATAAAAAACATTCCCCCACATATATATATTTCAAATATTTTAAAAATATAATTTCTATATTTCTTTAATATTCCAAATATTTAAATATAATATATATATATATGAAAGTTAATCCATTCTAATTAAATTCTTAATTTTATATTTTTTTAATATTTTAAATGTTTAAATAAAAAACACTCCATTCATATACATATATGAATTTTATGAATAATATGGAAATTAGTCTATTCCAATTAAATTCTCTTAGGATGAAAGAGTTTATTCGATTTGTAATATTCTTTGAAGTTGCATCTAATATATTTAATATATAAATATAAATTTATATTTTTAAAATATTTAATGTAAGTTGATGATTATATATATATATATATATATATATAAAATAAACTATTTGTGGTAAAATTATAGAGATGTTTTAGTATTTTTTTGTTTACTTTTAAAATGGGTTTTCTATTTTATGTAATTAATATTTTTTCCTCTTATTATTGTAAAATTTAGATCCACAAATATTCAACTATACTAGTTTATCTAAATCTAAAAAAGGTTTCCATAAGTAATTTAGGTCAATAAAGAATATGAGAATTTTTACACCTTGTTTTATATATATATATATATATATATATATATATATATATATATATATATAACAAAATATCTTGCTATTAATGCCTCCTCCATCCACCCATTTATTAATTTTTTTAATAAATACATTTTGATGGAAGTCACTCATACATTCATATGTTTCCCTTTTATAAATAGTGGGATATCCCTACATGAAATTTTATTAAGCAAATATAGTGAATTCCTATTCATAAATTAGGAAGCATAATTTGGATAGTGTTTTCTGGATTTACTTATATCAATCTCCTAAGTAATCAACTACAAGGAACTAGACCTTCAAGCTTAGGGGAGCATCTTTAAAAAATTAGGTAATGCAAGTAGTTTGATCCCCTTTAACTTGGATGAATACTAGTAGATGGATATATACCTCCATATTTAAGTTTTTGTGGAAATATCACCAACCTCACTCTTTCTAAATACCAACTCTCTAGCTCCATACACTCTTAGTGAGGGCTCTTGCAACAACTTAGTTTGATATACATATACCACAATAAGGTTGCTGAGATAATTCTCATTGATATTAGCAATTTTATCTCTGTTTATGATGTCTAGCTCCACAATAAATTACTACATGGTGTAATCCCTCGAGAGCTTGGTCCATACAATAATAATCTAAGTGGTAGAATAGCCCCATCGATTCCAACCTTGTAACATTTGCATTTCTTGACTTATTTATTGGATTTGGTAAGGAATCATTTAAATGTCACAATACCTCAACATCTCTTTGTAGGAGGAAAGATGTTGGTGTTAGACCTTAGGGAAACCATTTTTGAAGGAACCTTTTCAAGTGAGGATGGGCATTGTCTTTCTTTAAGAAGAGTGGTTATCAACAACAATAATTTTTAGTGGAACAATATCAATCAATATAACTGTGAACACATGGATTTTGTAATTGGACATGAAAATTAATAGCTTAGAAGAATACATACCACCCAATATTGGTATTTGGGAAAAATATCAAATTCTACTTTACTAATTTTTAAAATAGGATGCATTTTTCCTATGAAATTAAACAGTTAAATTTATTTCTATGAAATATGTTGGAAGCTGACTTGAATGACCTACAATTTTTAGCACATGTATTAATTGTCCCCCTATAGTTTTCATATACTACTAGGGACAATGAAATTTGTTCATTCTTCCTTACTTAACATGGCTAGAGGTATGACTTCACTGCAAATTAGAAACCTCAAATTAAGAGGTACTTATAGACTGGATATGGAAGGACATTGCTTCCACAAACATATGGCTAAGTAGAGCTTAAAGGATTCTATGAATTGTTCTTAACTTGGCTTGCACCATTTTCATTTATTTTAATCTAGTTCAAATTCTCTTTTTTTTGCAATGTTTCTAACTTTGTAATTCATATAAATAGGATTTTTCCTTCTCTTTATTTACTATTTTGTGTTATTCTATAATTTTAATACTTATGGATCATATTATGTAACTAAAGAGATTTGTAACAAAAAGTATTGAGATAATATTTTCCATTCCCTAGACTTTGAATCTTATATGTACTTAGCATATCTTACATTCCTAACATCTTATGTCTACCAAGCCTTCCTATTTCCTTCGTATTTATGTATATATGATGCTTGAAGCTTAAACATGTTGGTTGAGGAATGCGAAGGTTTTCTTAACATATTCCCTTTCCATCATAAAATTGTAATCAATTAGAATTCCATGATTGCTTAGAATGGGAGAAAATTTTATTCAATTAGAATTCCTTGATTGCTTAGAAAGGGAGATGATTGCTGGTACATGTTGGTTTGATATTGCTTTTTTCATCTTAAAAGATAGGTATCAATATTTCTAGTGCCTTTCACAAGAGCTATAACATTGGATAGTTGGTAGCATACTTATAAAATTCATTGAAAAGTGTTGTTTCTTTGCTTTTGTATTCAACTCTCATTTTGTTGCTTCCACTTAAGGACAACTTGACTAGTTGATTTACTAGTTGTTTCTTTTATTATTTAGGTGAACCTTTCACATGGATTTTTGCATCAGTTTTAATTTGACTGTCCATAAATTTTGTTTTTGTAGTTTGTCTTCTTTTTTATCATGTAACTTTAAAGTAACACAAAATCACTCTTGAAATAGACTAAAATTTATTTTTCTTTTTTCTAGAATGACTGTCAAATTTAGTTCGCTCAGGTCTTTCCAATTATAAATACTCCCCAAGAAATAATTCTTTCCTCCAATAGATTAATGGAAGGGAGAAAAAAATTAAGGTCACTTAAAATATAAATGTGGAATGAACTCCCACTATAGGGGAATGCCATTGTAGTGTAGATAAAACACTAAAAATTATGAGCGGTCATTGTATTATGTCTCAATGAAGAAGAATGCACTACCATATTCATGATCAACCATAATTTGACCATATTTAACCATAGTCAATCATGTTCAAACATGGTCAAGAAATCCTAGCCATGGTAAAAAATGGTCACCAAGTTTAGCCGTGGTCAACCTTGGGATTTTGTAGCCTGATATGCTTAAGGCAAGATTTTCCTTCCACATTCCCCCACTCCTCATATTGGCTTTAATATGCACCACCTCTCATTGAACTGATATTAAAAAAGTTCAAATATGTTTAAACAAATTCCTTATCCATACAAATAAGTTATACCAATACAACATCCATTCTTTAATAGGTATTTTTTCTCTTGGAATTTGGAGAGAAATTATATGCATTCACTAGCTAATAAAGGGAACTCTTTACTGAAACAATGTTTTTTTACAATTAACAAGATATGAAAGTCATATATATATATATATATTTGTGTATGGTTTTTATTGGAAAAGTGTTTTTTTAAACAATCTTTTACTCATGAAAGTAAGTTATTAATGTTTTTTTCTTTTCTTTTGGTTATGAAACATTGTAACAAATGAATCAATTCTTTTACCATAAATTTTTTATTCTTTATTATTAGATACAGTAAAAAAAAAGTTTACCTTATATTATCTTTTATACCATAATTTCTTTATTTTTTATGCTTCTAATTATCTGATGTTAGGGAGTTAAGACTTTGTACCTATATACTCATCCAAATCCTCTACTAATGACACTGCAAGAAACTCAATCAAATATAAAGAGTAATAGAATTAAAAAATTTCATTTTTTACTCTTAAACAGTTGATAATAAAATAATATCAACACTTATTTGATCTCCTTGCTTTCCTTGTTCATAAAACAACTAGTCATGTAGTAAGTGAAACATTTGAAGTCTGGCAACACATCTATTCAAGAAAGGTTAATTGGAGCCAATGAATCAATAATATAAGAATCACCATAAAATCCATTCTCTTCTTACTAGTGAATGATATCTAATGAAAGAACATCCACTTTTAGTTAATCTCTCTCCTTTAGTTGGTCAAGCAACACCTCACTCTTTACTAATTCAAAGAATTGAACTCATGCAAACATTTCTTAAAGTGAAGGTCAATGAAATGTAATGGAATAATAGTAGATTGATACCCAATTGTTGATTCAAAATGAAACAATAATAAATATATGTCAAAATTGTTTATTGAAAGTTAAGATGGCATGACAACATGAACCTCCATGGTGGGGTGGAAGGCCAACCTTTTAAAATTTGTCTACCTAACTAACATAGACACCCTAGAATTTCTAATATTTTTTGTAGCTTCCATGATTCTTTGTAGATATTCATCCTTAAAACTTAAGGTTTCAATTATATGTAACATCACACATACCCAGTATACCTATTAGGCTTATTAATCCCATGTACAATTACATTTTCCTCATATCCTAACCTTACGTCAATAAATATTCTTAAAACATTTTTTCCCTCTTCACAGCTTTCTTCCCATAAATACATAATGAGACACAAATAATCTTATTAATGATTATATCTACTTATATTAAAAATTCTTTTTCTATCCCAAAAAATATAAAAAAGAATTCTTCTAATAATAAAATAACTCATGTTATAATAAATTATAATCAAATAAGTGAATACAAATTATATAAATATTTAATGGATTAGAAATCTAAATGGGATATTTTTACTTTTAAATTCTTATCAATATTCATTTAAAAAAAATTTAAAAAATTTAAAAAATTTAATTTTTTTTATATATTCTTATTTGTTTTATTCTTTATAATTAAGATTAATTGTATACAACTGTGTGACCTTAACCCAAAATAATATAAAAAATATAATTTTCCTTTTTGTTATTTTCTAAAAAAAAATTATATAAAAAATTATATTAATCTCTTATATATATATGTTAAATATATATATATATATATATAAATATTTAAAATTTTTAAATAAAAAACATTCCCCCACACATATATATATTTTAAAAATATAATTTCTATATTTCTTTAATATTTCAAATATTTAAATAATATATATATATATGAATATGAAAGTTAATCCATTCTAATTAAATTCTTAATTTTATATTTTTCTAATATTTTAAATGTTTAAATAAAAAACACTCCATTCATATACATATATATGAATTTTATGAATAATATGGAAATTAGTCTATTCCAAATAAATTCTCTTAGGATGAGAGATTTTATTCGATTTGTAATATTCTTTGAAATTGCATCTAATATAATTAAAATATAAATATAAATTTATATTTTAAAATATTTGTTGGAGTACCAATTATTTAAAGATTTTAATGTAAGTTGATGATTATATATATATATATATATAAAATAAACTATTTGTGGTAAAATTATAGAGATGTTTTAGTATTTTTTTGTTTACTTTTTAAATGGGTTTTCTATTTTATGTAATTAATATTTTTTCCTCTTATTATTGTAAAATTTAGATCCACAAATATTCAACTATACTAGTTTATCTAAATCTAAAAAAGGTTTCAATAAGTAATTTAGGTCAATAAAAAATATGAGAATTTTTACACCTTGTTTTATATATATATATATATATCTATAACAAAATATCTTGCTATTAATGCCTCCTCCATCCACCCATTTATTAATTATTTCAATAAATACATTTTGATGGAAGTCACGCATACATTCATATGTTTCCCTTTTATAAATAGTGGGATATCCCTACATGAAATTTTATTAAGAAAATATAGTGAATTCCTATTCATAAATTAGGAAGCATAATTTGGATAGTGTTTTCTGGATTTACTTATATCAATCTCCTAAGTAATCAATTACAAGGAACTAGACCTTCAAGCCTAGGGGAGCATCTTTAAAAAATTAGGTAATGTAAGTAGTTTGATCCCCTTTAACTTGGATGAATACTAGTAGATGGATATATACCTCCATATTTAAGTTTTTGTGGAAATATCACCAACCTCACTCTTTCTAAATACCAACTCTCTAGCTCCATACACTCTTAGTGAGGGCTCTTGCAACAACTTAGTTTAATATACATATAACACAATAAGGTTGCTGAGATAATTCTCATTGATATTAGCAATTTTATCTCTGTGTATGATGTCTAGCTCCATAATAAATTACTACATGGTGTAATCCCTCGAGAGCTTGGTCCATACAATAATAATCTAAGTGGTAGAATAGCCCCATCGATTCCAACCTTGTAACATTTGCATTTCTTGACTTATTTATTGGATTTGGTAAGGAATCATTTAAATGTCACAATACCTCAACATCTCTTTGTAGGAGGAAACATGTTGGTGTTAGACCTTGGGGAAACCATTTTTGAAGGAACCTTTTCAAGTGAGGATGGGCATTGTCTTTCTTTAAGAAGAGTGGTTATCAACAACAATAATTTTTAGTGGAAAAATATCAATCAATATAACTGTGAACACATGGATTTTGTAATTGGACATGAAAATTAATAGCTTAGAAGAATACATACCACCCAATATTGGTATTTGGGAAAAATATCAAATTCTACTTTACTAATTTTTAAAATAGGATGCATTTTTCCTATGAAATTAAACAGTTAAATTTATTTCTATGAAATATGTTGGAAGCTGACTTGAATGACCTACAGTTTTTAGCACATGTATTAATTGTCCCCCTATAGTTTTCATATACTACTAGGGACAATGAAATTCGTTCATTCTTCCTTACTTAACATGGCTAGAGGTATGACTTCACCGCAAATTAGAAACATCAAATTAAGAGGTACTTATAGACTGGATATGGAAGGACATTGCTTCCACAAACATATGGCTAAGTAGAGCTTAAAGGATTCTATGAATTGTTCTTAATTTGCCTTGCACCATTTTCATTTATTTTAATCTAGTTCAAATTCTCTTTTTTTGCAATGTTTCTAACCTTGTAATTCATATAAATAGGAATTTTCTTTCTCTTTATTTACTATTTTTTCTTATTCTTTAATTTTAATACTTATGGATCATATTATGTAACTAAAGAGATTTGAAACTTCTTTTTGTTTAACAAAAAGTATTGAGATAATATTTTCCATTCCCTAGACTTTGAATCTTATATGTACTTAGCATATCTTACATTCCTAACGTCTTATGTCTACCAAGCCTTCCTATTTCCTTCGTATTTATGTATATATGCTACTTGAAGCTTAAACATGTTGGTTGAGGAATGCGAAGGTTTTCTTAACATATTCTCTTTCCATCATAAAATTGTAATCAATTAGAATTCCATGATTGCTTAGAATGGGAGAAAATTTTATTCAATTAGAATTCCTTGATTGCTTAGAAAGGGAGATGATTGCTGGTACATGGTGGTTTGATATTGCTTTTTTCATCTTAAAAGATAGGCATCAATATTTCTAGTGCCTTTCACAAGAGCTATAACATTGGATAGTTGGTAGCATACTTATAAAATTCATTGAAAAGTGTTGTTTCTTTGCTTTTGTATTCAACTCTCATTTTGTTGCTTCCACTTAAGGACAACTTGACTAGTTGATTTACTAGTTGTTTCTTTTATTATTTAGGTGAACCTTTCACATGGATTTTTGCATCAGTTTTAATTTGATTGTCCATAAATTTTGTTTTTGTAGTTTGTCTTCTTTTTTATCATGTAACTTTAAAGTAACACAAAATCACTCTTGAAATAGACTAAAATTTATTTTTCTTTTTTCTAGAATGACTGTCAAATTTAGTTCGCTCAGGTCTTTCCAATTATAAATACTCCCCAAGAAATAATTCTTTCCTCCAATAGATTAATGGAAGGGAGAAAAAAATTAAGGTCACTTAAAATATAAATGTGGAATGAACTCCCACTATAGGGGAATGCCATTGTAGTGTAGATAAAACACTAAAAATTATGAGCGGTCATTGTATTATGTCTCAATACATAATGAGACACAAATAATCTTATTAAGGATTATATCTACTTATATTAAAAATTCTTTTTCTATCCCAAAAAATATAAAAAAAATTTCTTCTAATAATAAAATAACTCATTTTATAATAAATTATAATCAAATAAGTGAATACAAATTTATATAAATATTTAATGGATTAGAAATCTAAATGGGATATTTTTACTTTTAAATTCTTATCAATATTCATTTAAAAAAATTAAAAAAAATTTAAAAAATTTATATATTCTTATTTGTTTTATTCTTTATAATTAAGATTAATTGTATACAACTGTGTGACCTTAACCCAAAATAATATAAAAAATATAATTTTCCTTTTTGTTATTTTCTCAAAAAAATTATATTAATCTCTTATACATATATGTCAAAAATAAATAAATAAATATATATATATATATATATATATATATATATATATATATATATATATATATATATATATATATATATATATATATATATATGATGAATAAAAAGGAAAATATGAACAACAATCAACCATGGAACAACCATGTGCTGATGGCGAGCGTGGGTTTCGACCCGGGAACCCTAGGCCTATGGCCTAGGTGATGCAGACTTTGCAGTTGTGACACGCAGGTACGGGGTTTTGCAGCGCTGGCGGACTCTTCAAGCTTGTCTGCGTTTTTCGTTTTGGGCACCCGGGTTAGGAGACAGCTGGGAGTCAAAAGTCTCTTTTCAGACTGGCGAAGTTTTCTATTTCGGTTTGGGGTTTTTACGGAGAGCGGTTTACTGAAGTCTATACCCGTGATTTTTCTCGTGGTTTTATGCTGTTTCGAGCTCTTGGCAAGATAGTTTCCTTTGTCTGCAGGCGGTTTCAGCATTATTCCCGGGTAACGGTTGCGAGGAGGGTCGTTATTACGAGGTTTGGTGTGGTTATTTACCATGGTAATTACTAGCGAGTTGGTGGAGCTTGACCCAACCCCTGAAGACATCCTTTCGGTGTGGGGAAAGGATATCAATGAGCAGAACCTCGGTGAATATTTTGCAAAACACGACAGTCATGGGTCTGGTGCTTTCTCGGCAGGGTTTTCGCGGGCCTCAAAAACTGCAAAAGGATTGTTGGACGAGAGTTGGGACCTCTCGGGCGTTTTGGGTCTAAATGGCAAGGGCTCTGTAGGTGAAAACCCTCAAGCAAATCAAAGTGCGTGGGGTGCCAAGGGTTTCGTCCCATCTGGTGGTAAGTCTTTTTCTCCCTCAAAAATTTTTTGCCCGACTGGCGGCCTTGAAGATATCATCAGCTCAGCTCAGAATATAGGAATTTGGAGGCCCGTAGGGGGTATACAAACTTCAGGGAGCGAAGTCGGAGGTACCTCCCATCTGTCGGCTGTTAACAGAGTCCTTTTCTCAAAGGACTCCTCTCAGAGGATAGCAGGGCCGGAGGGGTTTTCGTCCGGTGCTGGAAGACCTGCAAAGCAGGGGCTTGAATCAAAATCTCCAGGTGCAGTTAAGGGTTCTGAGGAGGTTTTTGCGGTTGAAGGAGATGTGGGCAGCCCGATTGAAGGGCTGATAGAAACCCCGCCCAGCAATGGGGTTGAACAATCAACTGGCAAAGAAGATGGGGAGTCAAGGGAAGCTGGAGATCAAAACCCCGCTGACGGAGTCAAGGGAGCGGAGTCGGAGTCGCGGAAGTCAGGGGAGAAAAGGAAGAAGACCAAACCTCTGAAGAAGAAGCGGTTTGCAAATCTGGTTCTCGGCATGGATGTGCAGGTGGAGGAGGTTCTGGATGTGGCAGAGGTCACCCTTGTAGGCAGAATTAGAGGACGGCCTGTTTCGGGAAAATCCCTTAGGCAATGGGCGGAGAAGCAGTGGATGGATACCCCAGCTTCTTCTTTCAAAACAAACTTGCTAGTTAAAGGTTGGTTCATGGCAAGTTTCGACAGTAAGGAGGCTCTGGAGTGGGTCGAGGGAAAGAACTGGGAGTTTGAGAACCGGCCTGTTTTCTTCAAGAGATGGACCCCTCTATTCGATGCTTCAAAAGAAAGGGTCGAAGAATTTCCTGTATGGGTTAGGGCTCCAAATCTGCCCCCTTTTCTTTGGGCGGACTCTGTGTTCAAATCAATAGGGAATCTTTTGGGCACCTTTCTGGATGTTGATAGATCATATCTCCATACTTATGAAAAAGCTGTGGCAAGGATTCTAGTGAGGCTCAATCCGACGGATGGTTTGGCAGAATCAATAACTTTACAATACAGGGAGTATGTCATCGAACAGCCACTGGACTATGAACTTCTTCCCTTTCGATGTCATCGGTGCCACGAGTATGGGCACTTGGTAAGGGATTGCCCGATGGGAAGGAGAAGGAGAAGAACACAAGGCAGAGAAGAGGAGTGGGAGGGGTCTTGGAAGCATGAAGTGAAGCCGATGGCGGGGTCTGTTCCAATTGGCACTCATTCAGAAGAACCCTTACATCAGTCAGCGGAGGAACAGCTTCAGGAGGATGGTATTCCGGTGCGTCCTCCAGATGTCCAACCAATCATGGAACCGTCTCCCGCTGAACCGGATGCCGATGCTGATGTTGAAGAACCTGGTATGCAGTTTTCTCCATCCACTTCTGCTTTAAATTCTGAATATGTAGTCGGGGATATTCCTCTGTTTAAAAATTGTAATGATGTCATGCAAAAACTAGAAAATTTGTCAGTCGATATGCCCTCCAATCTGAACTGTGAGGATATTCCCCCGGGGGGTCAGGGTGCTGGGTCTTCCTCTGCTGCTTGCCACTATAACCTTAGATCCCTCAGTAAGAAGCCAGCGGTTTCGAATGAGTATATGGAATCCGTAGGTGGGTTAGGAGCTGAGTCGTCTAAGAGTCTATCAAAAAAAGGTAGAGGTCGAAAATCTCTTCTTTCAAAAGCACAAGTTAAAGCAATTTATGATGTAGCTGATGGAAAACAAATGTCAATTCCTGGGGCGCTTAGAGCAGCAAAAACCCCTAAGGTGGTTAAAAAATGATTTGTTTCTCTTGGAATTGCAGGGGTTTAGCCAGTAAACCCAAAAAACTGGCTTTAAAGGACCTTATCTCTCGACTTAACCCGGACATTGTTTTCCTTCAAGAAACTTTGGGCAAAAGCGCAGATGTTGAATATGCCCTTCGTTCTTTCTTACCGGGCTGGGTCTTCATAGCTATTGATGCCTCCGGTCATTCTGGAGGCCTGGCTATTGGATTTAAGGAAGGAAGACTGAAGCTGTTAAATCAATGGGGCCTTTCAAATGTTCTGGGTTTGGAGGTTGTCTCCCCAGACTTTGATATTCCTCTGTTGTTTGTAAATGTCTACGGTCCCTGTCAGGGTAGGGTTTCTTTCTGGAACGATCTCCTCTCAAAGGGCCTGATAAAGGATAAAAATCTAATAATTGGGGGTGATCTAAATTTTTCTCTGGGGACTGCTGAAGCATGGGGGCCTCTTGCGAGGGAGGATCCTCTGACAGATTTTTTCTCAAACGCCCTCCTCTCTCACAAGTTGATTGATGTAAATATCATTAAAGCTAAACCTACCTGGAGGAACAGAAGATCGGGGGAAGAAAGAATTGCAAAAAGATTGGACCGGTTTCTCATCAGTGAAAGGTTGGCTTCAAACATCCCTTTGTTCAGGCAATGGGTAGGTGAAGGGGGAAATTCGGACCATTTTCCCATTTTGTTGGAATTCTCCAAGCCTCCTCCAAAGCCGGCTGCTCCCTTCAAATTTAACGCATCCTGGCTACAGGAGGACTCTTTCATTAAACTCTTCAATGATACTTGGAGACATTCGAGTTTGGGGCATTCGGAGAACAAAGGAGCCTTTTTCATGGATAACCTAAAAAGACTCAAGAAAGCAGTCATCGAATGGGCATCAGCTAGGAGGAAAAAGCAATCCGAAGAGTTAGTCAGTATTGATGAGGCTCTTGGGGTTCTGGAAGACCCAGATTCTGATGCCTATGCAACTCAGGAATCGAAAGAAAGAATTCTGGCTCTGGAAAAGAGTAGAGCTAAGATATTGCTGGAAAAAGAGGAGGAGTGGAGGCTGAAAAGCAGAGCTATCTGGTTGAAAGCGGGGGATGAAAATACAAAATTCTTCCACAATTATGCAAAGGGCCGGAGGAATGCAAATACTATTTGGAAGCTGCGGGACTCTGAAGGCAGAGAGGCCTCATCTTTTGAAGAGTTATCAAATATGGGAAAGACTCATTTCCAATCCCTCTTCTCTGACCCTGGGGGGATCTCCTTGCCTGAAATAATCAGAACGGCCCAAGCTTTTCCCCGTTTTGTGGAGGAGGAAGATGCAGAAGATCTTTTTAGAGAAGTGACAAAGGAGGAAGTAGAAAGCATAATAAAATCTATGGCGAAAGATAAAAGCCCGGGACCCGATGGATGGACTATAGAGCTGTTCTCCCACTTTTTTGAATCTATTGGAGCAGAACTTACTGAAGTAGTGGAGGAATCTAGGAGGAAAGGAGAAATCTATGGCCCGTTTAATGCTACTTTCATAGCTCTCATTCCAAAAAAAGAAGACCCGGTGTCCTTTGAAGATTTCAGGCCTATTTCGCTGTGCAATACCATCTATAAGATTATTGCAAAAATCATTGCGGTTCGCCTGAAACCTATTTTATCCTCCTGTATCTCAAAGGAGCAATTTGGTTTCTTGGATGGCCGCCAAATCCACGAAGCAATCGGGGTAGCCCAGGAAACTATTCATAGTATCAGGCAAGCAAACAAAAAGGGGGCAGTGATCAAAATCGACCTTTCAAAAGCTTATGACAGGGTCAGCTGGACGTATTTAAGGATGCTCTTGACCCATTTAGGCTTTCAGGTGGGTTTTATAAACTGGATCATGGGATGCATCTCAAATGTAAATTTTGCTGTTCTGATAAATGGAGCTGCATCACCTTTCTTCAAAAGCCAAAGAGGTCTGCGTCAAGGTTGTCCGCTCTCCCCTCTGCTATTCCTCCTAGCAGCAGAAGGACTAAGTAGACTGATCTCAAAGGCCAAGAGTTCAGGTTTGGTAAAAGGTTTGGAAGTTGCTGTTAACTTATTCATTACCCATCTACTTTTTGTCGATGATATTCTTTTGTTTACAAATGGGAATGTAAATGAAATTAAAGAGTTTAAACTCATTCTTGATCAGTTTCTGAAAGCAACAGGACTTCAAATAAATGAAAGGAAGTCCCAATTAATTTTTGAAGGTTTCGGTAGGCAAGAGGAGATCTTGATTGCTTCTCACTTGCCCTTTGGAACCTGTAATATGGAGCAGCCTTTCAAATATCTTGGTTTTTGGCTAAAACCTTCCTCCTACAGAAAGTAGGACTGGAACTGGTTGATTGCAAAAATTGAACAAAGAATATCCCATTGGAGTTTCAAGTGGCTATCGCGGGCAGGCAGACTTACACTGGTAAATTCGGTTTTGCAGGCTATTCCGGTTTTTTGGGCTACATTGACTTGGATACCAAAAGGGACTCTCTATAAAATAAAGCAGATTTGCAGTCGGTTCCTGTGGTCTGGGTCAAAAGAAGACACTGTTCTCCCGTGGGTGGCTTGGGATAAGATCGCTAGGCCAAAATATTGGGGCGGGTGGGGTCTGAAAAGCCCTATTGACTTTAGTCAATCGTTGGCTGCTAAATCTGGATGGAGAATCATTTCTTCGGAGAACCTCTGGACTAGGGTGGTAAAGAGGAAGTACATTGATCCTACTCCTCTTGAGGATTGGATTAGGTGCCCAAACAAAAAAGGAAGGAACTGTTCGGTTATTTGGAAAGCCACCACAGAGGCTTTTAAGGTAATTGAACAAGGTCTAGCTTGGCGGGTAGGGAATGGTGAATGCTTGAGGATTGGCAGGGACTCGTGGGTTGGATGCAGTGAAGGATACGCCCTACCTCCTGAACTGCTAAATCATTTGGAGGAAAAAGGAATAAAATGCCTAAACCAGATAGCAAATTTGGAGCAGTCATCTATTTGGGGGCAGGCTTGGAAGTCTGCAGATGATTTAGGCTTAGATTTCATTTGGAGGAATGAATGGTAGCTCTTTCTTCAGGAGCTTAAAAGATCAAATGTCAGAATAAAAGACAGGCTGGATTCCTTGGTTTGGGCACATGCTGAGATAGGGCGATATTCTCCAAAGGCTGGGTACAATTTTTTGATGAAGAAAAAGGGTTGGGAGCCTCCTGTTTGGTGGGCAAAGCCTCTATTTAAACTGAAGTGTCCTAAAAAAGCTAGGATCTTTTTCTGGTGTGCTTTAAAAAACAAAATTCCTACTTGGGATGTCCTTCAATCCTGGTTTAAACAGGGGTCTGGTAGATGCCCTCTATGTTTAGCAGACTCAGAATCCATCTCACACATGTTCTTCGCCTGTCCTTTCACAAACGCAAAGGTTAGGTGGGAGGGGGATAATTTGTCTACTGCCTGGGATTATTGGTGGAACCATTTTCACGAAAAGAATTTGAGAAACTTGCCTCCCATCATCTGCTGGGGCATATGGATTGCCAGAAACTGAAGTATCTTTAAAGAAACTTCAACCCCAGCGGCAGCTATTGCTATTCAAAGCAATGCCATCCTTGCCAGCATTCCTGAGCCGGAAGGACCTGTAAAAAATGATCAGCGGAAAGAGTTGCGTCTTAGAGATGGGATTCCGTGGGCTTTTTTCGATGGGGCAGCCCAAAATAATATCACAGGAGCTGGGATCTGTATTCACCTTAGTGCCGTTCACTCGTTAAAAGCCTCAGTGGGACTTGGGATGGGAACAAATAACTTTGCAGAACTTTCAGCCTTAAAGCTTCTCCTTTGTTGGCTCATCCACAGAAATATCCTTGCAGTTCAGATTTTTGGAGATTCGATGAATGTTGTTAATTGGGTCATTGGGAAATACAGATGTCAGCATTACATGTTGTTGCCTTTATTAGAGGAAATCCAATCTTTAAAATTGCAGTTTAATGTTTTTTCAATTGATCACATCTACAGGGACAACAATGAAGAGGCCGACCGGCTTTCTAAAGAAGGTATGCAACAAGCTGTGGGCGCATGGAGAGTAACAGAACAGCTTCAGGATCAGATCCGTGTGTCGGATCTCCCTCCAAACATATAATGTTTTTGTGTTTGTTTTACTCATATGCACCAGTTTTTATCAGTGGTTTTATTTGAAAATGGTGGCATATAAAAACTGTTTCCTTTTATATACTATGAGGCTCTGTCTTGATAGAGCGGGATGTTAAACTGTGGTTACTGTATGTGTTTTTCTGGGTTGTTTTCCTCATGAAAGGAGACCCAGGAGACACATTGGTTTTTTCAATTTTGTTTTTGGTATGGCTGTTTAGGCCGGGTACAGGAGTCTTTATAGATTTCTGTAGATATGCTGATGCACTTACTCAGAGGAGTTTTTGCTCCTGACCATGCAGTTTTTTGCAGAATGTTAACTCATATACTATGTAACTTTTTTATGCCTAATAAAAAAGTTCGTCTTTTTTCCTTGGAAAATATATATATATATATATATATATATATATTAATATTTAAAATTTTTAAATATAAAACATTCCCCCACACATATATATATATTTCAAATATTTTAAAAATATAATTTCTATATTTCTTTAATATTCCAAATATTTAAATAAAATAAATAAATAAATATATATATATATATATATGAAAATGAAAGTTAATCCATTCTAATTAAATTCTTAATTTTATATTTTTCTAATATTTTAAATGTTTAAATAAAAAACACTCCATTCATATACATATATATGAATTTTATGAATAATATGGAAATTAGTCTATTCCAATTAAATTCTCTTAGGATGAAAGATTTTATTCGATTTGTAATATTCTTTGAAATTGCATCTAATATATTTAAAATATAAATATAAATTTATATTTTGAAATATTTGTTGGAGTACCAATTATTTAAAGGTTTTAATGTAAGTTGATGATTATATATATATATAAAATAAACTATTTGTGGTAAAATTATAGAGATGTTTTAGTATTTTTTGTTTACTTTTTAAATGGGTTTTCTATTTTATGTAATTAATATTTTTTCCTCTTATTATTGTAAAATTTAGATCCACAAATATTCAACTATACTAGTTTATCTAAATCTAAAAAAGGTTTCAATAAGTAATTTAGGTCAATAAAAAATATGAGAATTTTTACACCTTGTTATATATATATATATAACAAAATATCTTGCTATTAATGCCTCCTCCATCCACCCATTTATTAATTTTTTCAATAAATACATTTGGATGGAAGTCACTCATACATTCATATGTTTCCATTTTATAAATAGTGGGATATCACTACATGAAATTTTATTAAGAAAATATAGTGAATTCCTATTCATAAATTAGGAAGCATAATTTGGATAGTGTTTTCTGGATCTACTTATATCAATCTCCTAAGTAATCAACTACGAGGAACTAGACCTTCAAGCTTAGGGGAGCATCTTTAAAAGATTAGGTAATGTAAGTAGTTTGATCCCCTTTAACTTGGATGAATACTAGTAGATGGATATATACCTCCATATTTAAGATTTTGTGGAAATATCACCAACCTCACTCTTTCTAAATACCAACTCTCTACCTCCATACACTCTTAGTGAGGGCTCTTGCAACAACTTAGTTTAATATACATATACCACAATAAGGTTGCTGAGATAATTCTCATTGATATTAGCAATTTTATCTCTGTGTATGATGTCTAGCTCCATAATAACTTACTACATGGTGTAATCCCTCGAGAGCTTGGTCCATACAATAATAATCTAAGTGGTAGAATAGCCCCATCGATTCCAACCTTGTAACATTTGCATTTCTTGACTTATTTATTGGATTTGGTAAGGAATCATTTAAATGTCACAATACCTCAACATCTCTTTGTAGGAGGAAACATGTTGGTGTTAGACCTTGGGGAAACCATTTTTGAAGGAACCTTTTCAAGTGAGGATGGGCATTGTCTTTCTTTAAGAAGAGTGGTTATCAACAACAATAATTTTTAGTGGAACAATATCAATCAATATAACTGTGAACACATGGATTTTGTAATTGGACATGAAAATTAATAGCTTAGAAGGATACATACCACCCAATATTGGTATTTGGGAAAAATATCAAATTCTACTTTACTAATTTTTAAAATAGGATGCATTTTTCCTATGAAATTAAACAGTTAAATTTATTTCTATGAAATATGTTGGAATCTGGCTTGAATGACCTACATTTTTTAGCACATGTATTAATTGTCCCCCTATAGTTTTCATATACTACTAGGGACAATGAAATTCGTTCATTCTTCCTTACTTAACATGGCTAGAGGTATGACTTCACCGCAAATTAGAAACCTCAAATTAAGAGGTACTTATAGACTGGATATGGAAGGACATTGCTTCCACAAACATATGGCTAAGTAGAGCTTAAAGGATTCTATGAATTGTTCTTAATTTTGCTTGCACCATTTTCATTTATTTTAATCTAGTTCAAATTCTCTTTTTTTACAATGTTTCTAACTTTGTAATTCATATAAATAGGATTTTTCCTTCTCTATATTTACTATTTTTTCTTATTCTATCAATTTTATACCTATGGATCATATTATGTAACTAAAGAGATTTGAAGCTTCTTTTTATTTTACAAAAAGTCTTGAGATAATATTTTCCCTTCCCTAGACTTTGAATCTTACATGTACTTAACATATCTTACATGCCTAACATCTTATGTCTACCAAGCCTTCCTATTTCCTTCCTATTTATGTATATATGTTACTTGAAGCTTAAACATGTTGGTTGAGGAATGCAAAGGTTTTCTTAACATATTCTCTTTCCATCATAAAATTGTAATCAATTAGAATTCCATGATTGCTTAGAATGGGAGAAAATTTTATTCAATTAGAATTCCTTGATTGCTTAGAAAGGGAGATGATTGCTGGTACATGTTGGTTTGATATTGTTTTTTCCATCTTAAAAGATAGGTATCAATATTTCTAGTGCCTTTTACAAGAGCTATAACATTGGATAGTTGGTAGCATACTTATAAAATTCATTGAAAAGTGTTGTTTCCTTGCTTTTGTATTCAACTCTCATTTTGTTGCTTCCACTTAAGGACAACTTGACTAGTTGATTTACTAGTTGTTTCTTTTATTATTTAGGTGAACCTTTCACATGGATTTTTGCATCAGTTTTAATTTGATTGTCCATAAATTTTGTTTTTGTAGTTTGTCTTCTTTTTTATCATGTAACTTTAAAGTAACACAAAATCACTCTTGAAATAGACTAAAATTTATTTTTCTTTTTTCTAGAATGGCTGTCAAATTTAGTTCGCTCAGGTCTTTCCAATTATAAATACTCCCCAAGAAATAATTCTTTCCTCCAATAGATTAATGGAAGGGAGAAAAAAATTAAGGTCACTTAAAATATAAATGTGGAATGAACTCCCACTATAGGGGAATGCCATTGTAGTGTAGATAAAACACTGAAAATTATGAGCGATCATTGTATTATGTCTCAATGAAGAAGAATGCACTACCATATTCATGATCAACCATAATTTGACCATATTTAACCATAGTCAATCATGTTCAAACATGGTCAAGAAATCCTAGCCATGGTAAAAAATGGTCACCAAGTTTAGCCGTGGTCAACCTTGGGACCAAGTTTAGCCCTGGTCAAACTTGGGATTTTGTAGCCTGATATGCTTAAGGCAAGATTTTCCTTCCACATTCCCCCACTCCTCATATTGGCTTTAATATGCACCACCTCTCATTGAACTGATATTAAAAAAGTTCAAATATGTTTAAACAAATTCCTTATCCATACAAATAAGTTATACCAATACAACATCCATTCTTTAATAGGTATTTTTTCTCTTGGAATTTGGAGAGAAATTATATGCATTCACTAGCTAATAAAGGGAACTCTTTACTGAAACAATGTTTTTTTACAATTAACAAGATAGGAAAGCCATATATATATATATAGATATATATATATATATATAGATTTGTGTATGGTTTTTATTGGAAAAGTGTTTTTTTAAACAATCTTTTATTCATGAAAGTAAGTTATTAATGTTTTTTTCTTTTCCTTTGGTTATGAAACATTGTAACAAATGAATCAATTCTTTTACCATAAATTTTTTATTCTTTATTATTAGATACAGTAAAAAAAAAGTTTACCTTATATTATTTTTTATACCATAATTTCTTTATTTTTTATGCTTCTAATTATCTGATGTTAGGGAGTTAAGACTTTGTACCTATATACTCATCCAAATCCTCTACTAATGACACTGCAAGCAACTCAATCAAATAAAAAGAGTAATAGACTCTTAAACAGTTGATAATAAAATAATATCAACACTTATTTGATCTCCTTGCTTTCCTTGTTCATAAAACAACTAGTCATGTAGTAAGTGAAACATTTGAACTCTAGCAACACTTCTATTCAAGCAAGATTAATATGATCCAATGAATCAATAATATAAGAATCACCATAAAATCCATTCTCTTCTTACTAGTGAATGATTTCTAATGAAAGAACATCCACTTTTAGTTAATCTCTCTCCTTTAGTTGGTCAAGCAACACCTCACTCTTTACTAATTCAAAGAATTGAACTCATGCAAACATTTCTTAAAGTGAAGGTCAATGAAATGTAATGGAATAATAGTAGATTGATACCCAATTGTTGATTCAAAATGAAACAATAATAAATATATGTCAAAATTGTTTATTGAAAGTTAAGATGGCATGACAACATGAACCTCCATGGTGGGGTGGAAGGCCAACCTTTTAAAATTTGTCTACCTAACTAACATAGACACCCTAGAATTTCTAATATTTTTTGTAGCTTCCATGATTCTTTGTAGATATTCATCCTTAAAACTTAAGGTTTCAATTATATGTAACATCACACATACCCAGTATACCTATTAGGCTTATTAATCCCATGTACAATTACATTTTCCTCATATCCTAACCTTATGTCAATAAATATTCTTAAAACATTTTTTTCCTCTTCCCAACATTCTTCCCATAAACACATAATGAGACACAAATAATATTATTAAGGATTATATCTACTTATATTAAAAATTATTTTTCTATCCCAAAAAATATAAAAAAATTATATAATAAAATACAATTATTTTTAACAATTATATGAAAACCAATAAAGAAATGTGTGGGTGTACCTAATAGGGTGGTGAAGCTAGAGATTTGAATTCAATTTAATAAATATTTATATTTTAGATTAATTGTTTAATTCATAAATTATACATTCATTGTATCAAGAGACATTCTATAACCTAGTGTGAAGAAAATAAATATTATTAAGTAAATATGAATAAATAAATTTTTAAACTCTCTCTCTCACACACATATATATTAATATTATATTAATTTTTATAGATATTATATAATTAAAATATTGTTAGAAATTAAATTATACAATTATGGGTGAAATTTGGGACATCTTCTTTTATGTGTGAATATAAGTACTTTAGATTCCATATCAAAAAAATTAAGTATTACATGTTGTTCTTTACCATGCTCATGAAAATACGACTCTCCTTATAAATAGAGAGACTAACTCATATTACTCAATAGTCTAATACCAAAACCATGGAGTATTGGACCTAAAACCAAAGCCTCATAAGTCCAGGAAATTTGTCTACTCAACATAGTAAAACCATAGCCATGAAGCACTAGACAAGAGACACCACACCACACTCAGAGGTACAATTAACCATCAGAGTATTACACACTAGAAAATACTTAAGTCCCCAAGAATGATTACTACATAGAAAATTATCTCTACGTAATACACTCCTTAGAAGAGTAAACCAACAACAAGTAGGGTCAAGAAAAAATAGACCTCATGCCTTAATAACACAATTTAAGAAATATGTGTTTAAGAGACATACAAATGGACCCAAATTTATAGCTACAACCATAGAATTGAGGCACAATCACTTGTATGTGTACCAAAATCTTCCTCTATAGTAATTTCTAACCCTTTCAAAAATAAAGTAAACACATTGCTTTAAGCATTAAAGCAAACACATTAGCATATAAAAAACAATAGAATCCTTACTACCCACAAAGCCTACCAAAGAAGAGTGCAACAAAATATCTCCAAGACGTTGTCTAGAGTAAAAACTTACAAAAATGAAAGGTTAAAATACTTGAATACATCCAACTAGTCATTATTTGAAGAAATCAGAGTAGGTGTTTGAACACTATCAATCAGACCTAAATCACTCACAAATAAACTTTCCACTAGCACCAAACTAGAGTGGATAGTGTCCACACAGAAACTCTAGGTGGGAAGCACCATAGTCAACATTTGTTGATTCAATGCCAAAGAACTAGTGAAATGAATCCTCCTTTTCCTTAATCTACCAAGAGAAGGGAGCCATTTTGCACCCTCCCCCACCAATTGAGAGTCAAAGTAGTAACCATGATCCCTTGCCCCTTTATTCTCCATCACTAGAATTTCTTTCCTCACCTCAACTCTCCCTCCTCACCTCTAATGGAACTGCATCAAACACAGTAACAACAATATCATAGGGAAAAATGGAAGACCCTTTTATACCCAATATTGTTACACCCACCTCTCTCACTATTCATTCTGTGCTACAAATGAACACTAAGAACAGAAACTAATGACACCTCTACCTAAAAAATAAGACTAAGAGCCATATGGAAGACCTTGAATGCTCTATGAGAAAACCATTAAATCATGAGGAAAACGCCACTGCATTAGACAAGAACCTAGAAGATTATCAAGTTCAACACAATTCATATTCATAACCTAACTGAGAGAAAGCCTTAGAAATTCAATAGGATTTAGACTAGAGAGTAAGAAATTATAACAATACCCACCCCACCAATCAATAAGCAAGGATATATGGACACCCTAAACCAATTGTAATTAAACCAAAGAAATAAAATCATAAAATTTAGATATCATTGCTAACAATTCTAGAGACAAGTAGCACCTAGCCCAAATCATCTCAATTACCCATAGTAACTAAAAATTTGTCTCCAAAAGCTCCTTAAAATAAATAAACTAATAAATTCTCTCAAAAAACATCATACAACTTTACAGTGAATTAACTAACCAAATTTATACTAGAAAAAGAACAAATTAAGACATAAATTCATGAGAATAAAAATAAAAATAGCCAACAATAAGTATAACTTAATATTCAAAAAAAGAAAAAACTACCCAACACCGGAAACAAACTTGAAATTCCCATGACAAAATCCTAAACACTAGCATAGATACTATTAAAAAAAACCACAAAACAGTGCAACAAACTTGAAATTCCAATGCCAAAGACCTAGAAACTAGGATGCACAAAAAGGAAAACCAAGCTATACAGTAATAACAACAATGGAATCAAACTGAAACTTCTCGAAGTAGGCTGGATGCATACCCGAAAAAGTAAGAGCCCACAACGACACCACCAAGTGAAATGCCAACAATAAGAATCTACTACATGAGGCCGAGGAACTGTCCTCACCTCTTGCACAATATGGTCATACCTCTACTAGGTCTTTAAATCATTCAATGTAACACACTTATTAATTCACACCACGGCTAGCCACGCCCACGTCAAGAGAAGCCAAATGTACTAATGGCACTCTCATCAAAGCAATCCTATCAACCTTATAAACAGCCCCATCGGGGTAAATTTGAGACCTCTTTCGAAATTGGAGAAAACATGGATTAGGATGTCATAATCCCATCAAGATTACGCTCCATCTATTTACTGTCAATAAATAATAACCTCCAATCATACGTACGACATTTGTTTTTGGCAAATCAATTCAAATTAATTCAATAGAGAATCATTTGTAATACTTTGAAAAGTATATACATAATTAGTATACGTCAAACTGGAAGGTATTCTGCGATAATGAAACTAGAATGCATAATCCTAAGGTAGGGATGCGTTGCCTGACAGAACTATATGCGTTCTGCCTCTTGTGAAATGAAGGAAACAAATATTATCTTCGTTCCGTATAGGTGTTTCGGGTAATAAAGGAAATACTTTCAATTTTTTTGGTGATGACAAAATCTATCATAATTATGTCACTAAATCAATAGTGGTATGAAAGGAAGGAAACAAATATTATCTTCGTTCCGTATAGGTGTTTTGGGTAATAAAGGAAATACATTCAATTTTTTTTTGGTGATGACAAAATCTATCATAATTATGTCACTAAATCAATAGTGGTATAATTATTATTGAATGTTATTCTGAAATGCATAGAGTAATGATTAATGTGCCTTTATGATTAATGTGCCCTTTTAGAATACTTTCTTAATTATTTGGTTTAGGTATGAGTGTATATTTTTTAGTTTAATTTATTTAAAATCCAGTAAAAATTGGTTGGAATTTCAAGTTTGAGTTGTATTTGTGATACTAGTATATGTTTTATCTCTTGTGAATTTTATGTTAGTTCTGTATAGTAAAGTAAATATATTCAATTTATGGATTTTTTGGTAAGTGGGAAAACATATTGTAATTAAGTTCTGGGCACCCAATTAATGTAGTTAATTGGGTTCTGTAAATAATACATATAAGTGCATATTTTGTGGTCTAACTTATCCAAAAGTTAGTAATAATTTGTTGGAATTACATGTTTGAGTTGTGAATTCTCAACATAAATCACCCCTTTCAACTAGCTATAGTCAATGAATTACCCTTTTCAACTTGTCATAGTTTATGAATCACCCCTTCAAGTTGCCATGGTCTATCACTTAACACTTTTGGAGGGTTTGGGGCATATTTTCTGGTTTAATGTATTCAAAATTTAGTAAGAAATTGTAGGAATTACAAGTTTGAGTTTCTGATTTAATGTATTTAAAATTTAGTAAGAATTTGTTGAAATTACTAGTTTGAGTTTTGAATTCTCCACATTAAGTCAAAAACATATTTTGGGGCATATTTTTTAGTTTAATGTATTCAAAATTTAGTCAGAATCTCTTGGAATTACAAGTTTGAATTTCTAGTTTAATGTATTGAAAATTTAGTTAGAATTTGTTGAAATTACAAGTTTGAGTTGTGAATTCCCCACATTAAGTCAAAAACCTATATGTTAAATCTTAATAAATATATTAGTGTCTTTCAAATTCATTATTTAAATTGTTTGGCCTTCACCAATGTATCACCCTTTGAACTTGCCATAGTCATAGATCACCCCATTCAACTTGTCATAATCTACTTGCTATAAATTCTTAAGTATTTTAGAAAAATTCAATTTAATCTAATTTATTCAAAATTCAATAAAAATTTATTAAAATTACAAATTTGAATTCTGAATCTTCCACATTTCCAAATTTGAAAAAAAATAAATCAAAATATTTAAATCCCCATATAAAATGAAAAACCATCTCAAGCTAAATATGTTTCGCTAATTCTAAAACAAAAAACTATAACACTTTGATAACGCTTTCAACTTCACAAGGAGATCAGCCTATGAAGCTTTTCAAGAACATGACAGTAATTATCTAAGAATATAACAGTATTACATTGCCAATTAGGTAAGTGCGATTCATATGTGTAACAAAAAAATAATGCACAGACTGAATTTAACTTCCAATACACTCCTGAACATTTAAGTGCGATTCATCTCGACAGATTTTAAAGCGTCTTAATATGCCATTAAGCTTTGTCGTTATCATTGCTGCGATTGTAACGAAACAATGCGCAGGCTGAATCAGGATTCGCATGCCATTAAACTTATTGCGAAATGCGTACTCTTTTTATAGCATATATTTTGTCCGATGATTAGTAGAGAAAGAATAAATTCAACCTTTCTACATGAGGTTTTGTTTTATTGGGGGAGTTGATATTTTGTTTAATAATTTTCTGGGGGTCATTTTACCATTATCATTAATTTTTAAATATAAAGTTTTATAGTTAAAAGATCTATTCGTTAAATAGAACTATAAAGTATTTTTATTAATTTTGAGAGAAAATTTGTACAGATACAAAATAATTTGTATATTTATTAGTTAATGGATAAAATAAAGTCAACCTACATATACATAGTTTGAAAAAGTTATATTTTCTTAACCTAACTAATAATTAAGTAAACATAATGTAGATGTATCTTAATTTTCTTAGTAAGTATTTAGAATCATCGAATCTTTTATCATACAAAACTTATTTTAAATAGAAAATTTGAGGAAAAAAATTAGACATCGTGAAATTTAATAAAATAGATGTTCATTATATAGATATAAGTATACTCTTATTTTTAATATATATACAATATATATGTATATATACAATATATGTATATATAGATGTGTATAATTTAATTATATATATATATAATTTTTATATATTTATTAATTAAATTTATATATGAAATTCTAAAATATAATGTTAACTAATCTTATTATATAATTAATAGATATAAAATTTTAAAATATAATGGTTAGTAATAGTATTTATTACACACATTTTATATTTTTATAATAATTAGACAAAGTCGATATTTTGTTGTTAATAGTGAAAGAAAGATAATAAGCACACATATTCATTTATTATTTTTTTCTCAAATTTTTTCTGGCATAGTCTAACTTATTACAAAATAGACATTTTCACCGAAATCATCCAAAACAATTTCAACAAATAATGTGATCTCCTAGATTTAAGTTAAAAATAACCAAAAAAATGTTAAGAAATAAATCATTTTGTCTATAAGTTAGAGTACAACTTTTTTATTAATGAATAATAATTTTGCTTATTTTTTTACTAAATCATTAAATTATTTAAACTTTTCAATTTATTAGTAAAGATTTTTAATGATAAATAAGAAGTGGTGTGACTTAATAAATTTAACTATTTATATGGGTTTATATTTTATTGGGGAAGAATATATATATATATATATATATATATATATATATATATATATAATTAAAAGAATTAGTAGCTCCATAAAACTATAACTCCTCACAATATTATTATTAAATTTGAAAGAAAAGCTTTGTTATATAATTTATTTTGAGGCCACTTTCATATGGTAGAGATGTTGTAATGTCCTCTTTAACATTTTGACTCACTCAAAAATAATAAAAAATAAAATGAAATTATATTTATAATTATAAATATAATTAATTATAATTAATAATTAAACCAATTTAGATACATCCAAAGTCTAGATCTACCAAACACCTAGAGGGATCAAATATCTTGAGATGCAAAGCTCTTTTAGAATGAAAATAGATTTGATCCCTTTTGCCCTTTGGTAGATTGAAAGTTAAGATGAATCTAGGCTGGTTGTGCTATGGTGAGCCCATTATGGAAGAGTTGTTGTAATGTTTTATAGTGTGGGATCCTCTCTTCTTAAACATTTTGACTTGGTAAATTAATAATAAAATAAAATTAATAATTAAACTAGCCTAGATCCATCTTAATTATAAATATACCAAGTAGAGACAAGGATTAAATAGCTTGAGATGCAAATCCCTTTTAAAGTGAAAAGAGATTTGATCCCTCTTATCTTTTGATAGATTTGAGTTAAGATGGTACAATTAATAACTAGCATAATAATTAATTAAATACAATTAGCATATATCTATCTCAACTCTCGATCTACCAATTGTCTAGAGAGATAAAATCTATGAAAATGCAAATCTCTTTTTGAGTGCAAAACCTGACTAAAAGTTTGCCCCCTAAAAATTTGATTCTTATTGGAACTTGGTAGAGTTAAGATGGACAATGATTATATAAATTTCACATTTCCATATATAAGTATATTCTTATATTTAATTTTATTAAAATATTACTAATACATATATATATGATTTTTTTATATTTATTACTTAAATTTAAATATAAAATTCTAAAATATAATTATTAATAATACGATAATTATGATTATAATTATATATATAATATAGAGTTCTAGAATATAATAATTACTAATATGAACTATTATATATATTTATTGCACTTTTACACTTAGAATTATTTCTATTTTTAATTATATGTTTAATAATTTTAAAATAGTAAAAAGAAAATTATATTAATTAAGTATATATTTTTAAATACGATAGTTATTATAAATAATTATTATTTAAATTTTTATATAATTTAATAATTATGAAGTTCTAAAATATTATTACATATCTCTATTTAGAAATATTTCTGTATTTAATTATATTATTAATTAAATTTATTAATTTTTTTATATGTTTAATAACAATATGTTTTCAAATGTTCATGGGCTTCGAATTGACGGTGAATGAGTGCATTTTTAAGAGACTCCTTGTCACTAGTTCAAATACCATGTGGGTGCTTACCTACCAAAAATAAAAAAAATTGTTTTCAAATATCATGGTTACCAACATGAATCATTATTACTTGAATTTAATATTATTTTTCTCTAGAAAAATTGTTTATAATTATATTAATAAAAAAAATACAATATATTAAATTGAATTGAATTGATTTATTATTTTTATTATATTTTACTTTCTTTTTGTCTAATATATAGTCATTTTGTTATTATTATTATTATTTTATTTAATGCTTCATTTTACAGACACTACAAGATCCCCTATATTGAGCTAATGTTTAAATGTTTACAATCATTTACAGTCACTATAACTACAATATCCTTGGTATAGATTTATGTTGGGATGGGGTCCCGTGGGTTAGTTTGGGGTTAAGATAACCCAAGTTTTGGTATAGTTTTGTAAATAATGTAAAGTCTCCGCAATTTGTGGATGATGAGCACTTAGATGAATAGGATTCAAAGGGGCTTAGCCCCTTGATTTATGTAAATTTTTGAGTCCATTTTGAGATTCACCCATGGTCAGTGGACCATGGAATTATATGAAAAATATATAAATTGTGAGTTTTAGCAAAGGGAAAAAGTAGGCTTAGACTTAGAATAGAAATAAGATGAAAAGAGAGAATTGGGTGATTCTCGAGCATAGGGAAAGAAGGCTCTACTTCCTGTGCTTAGTAGGGAATGAAAGGCTCCGTAATTGAGTGCACGAAGGCCTAGGTAGAGTCCGCAGATGAGTGTGCGGACCCCTGCAGCTATGTGCACAGGGTAGTTTTGAGTTTGTAATCCTGAATTGAACATCAATAAGAATAGGATTTTGAAGAATTCTTGATTATTTTTATTATCTCTCTTAATGTTATATGTTGTCAATAAATGATTTGTTTTATGAGATATTGATTGAATGATATGTGATTCTCTTGAATAAGTGTTAATGATGTACACAATGCATGTATAAGTACTTTCATGAAGACTCTGTTGAATTCTCTCATGTTTACTAATAACTTAAGTAAATCTATGCGAACACTAATTTAGGATTTCTCTCACATGTGTGTAATTAGGTGAATTAACTATCAAAGGTCCACAATGACTAGTCGTAGACCTTCGCAATGGTATGAAGTTTGTTTTAGCAAAGGGCAACGGCAAGCCCTAAGAGGTTATTGATCTATGTGAAGGCAGACCTGAGGCACTAAAACACATCACACTGGTCTCTAGATGCAGAAACTTGGTTCGTTCATTCCCCCATACTGATTCCGATGAGACTGTAGCCTGCGCTACGCATGTTGTTGCTGAAGGGGCCAGTAGTGTAGGGTTTTTTTGGTTGGTGAAACTAACTGTGAACCTCGCTCAAGACCCCCTAAGCCAACAAATGGCCCCATTGCTATGAACGAGATCTTCTAAAAAGAGATGTGTGATGTCGCATCATTGGAATCTGACCAAGAAAGAAATTGAAAAGTGGTTGGATTAGAAAACTCACGAGTTCACGATGCAAGAAAATAAGAATATGTGTCTGTGAAAGGAAGGGTGGTTGAATAGGTATCTGTATACAGAGATACACGAGATCTTCTTATGCAACTTCCCCATTTATCTGTATGAATGGTTAGATAAATTGACAGATAACCAAGGAAGGTGGAAGCTCGATAATTATATAGTGTGGACTCGAAAATTAGTGTGATGATTAGAAGCCTCTGAAAACAAGATCATGCGGGTTGTCGATCACTAGCTCAATCGAATTATAGGATGATTGTTACCGAATTTATAGTTTATACCTTAGTCATCTGTAACAAAGCAAAGAGAAGATTTCCAAGGTATCGCGAGGTATCTATTAAATATCTTTGAATACTTGGATTAAAATGTTGTTATGTGAAAAATGGGTGATTCCATTACCTTGATGTTTGAAGCTACATGAAGCGGACGACTCTTTAGAAACCACAAAGGATTAGGATGAGAGCATAGTCCATTAATTGGACCTCCTTCAAGTGACGATGAAGGGGCAGGACACACTACACCACATAGCATGGTTCAGTTAATCTCTCAGTTGATTCCTCAAATAAATCATCCTTATACTCTACCTCCACCGCGTACACCTTTTCCCAAACCTCCACCTCTACCTCCAGCATTCAACATGGCGAACGTGATGAAAAGTCCAATCTTCAAAGACATAGGGAGTGAAGATGTAGAGAAGTTCTTGTTTGTTACGAATGTTGTATGGACAATGCAATAGATTACTGATGACAATATAAAGAAGACACAGTTGGTTACTACTTTGTAGGATCATGCGCTAACTTGGTATATTAAGTATTATCGTGATAATCCTCTTGCAATGCTAGAAGAGACTAAGGTCGACTTAAAAAAAGAGTTTAGAAAGCCTATATCTGACTCACAATCAGTAATTGGATTTAAGGAAATCATGATCAGGTTCGATGAGATGCCCTGACAATTTGATCAGAGGTTGAAGTGTCAGATCAGAGAAGCTAATATGCAGATCATGGATAGCCAGCATTGTGACTTGTATATCACATCACTTTTGCCCAATTTATGAATCGTTCTGTCACAATAGAAGATAAAAACATACGTATAACCCCTGGAAATCGTGATGAGACTACACGCATCACCTATTAAGGACACAAACTTAGGGGTACAACAAATCCACTATTAGTTAGCAAGCCTACACCTAGAGTTATAGAGTTTGAAGAAAGACAAGCCTACACCTAGAATTACAGAGTTTGAAGTGTAAGCGATAGGTGGATGATAAATATCAATGTCCACTGTATGTGAATTATATTACAGGAGGGGGGTCAATTCTCCTAAATCTAGAAGCGCTATTGGGGCCGAGCATGGGGGCTGCACTATGGTGTGTTATTTGTCAAATTGTTGGATAAAATGTGACAAGTAATTCCCATTTACCTCAAAAGTTCGTCCAGACACTCTAATAGTTCTTCTATAACTTCTACAAATCTATGGGCCATGATGAGTGCCATTGTCAAAGGTATGAGTTGATGATGGAAAGGACGCCTACATATTGGATGCAAGCAGAAACTCAACCTCCAGATCAGGGCATCGAAGGAGCCCATTGAGGTTATCACGGTTGAGGAAAGGGCTGCGAAAGAGGAGGAACTAGTAGAGGTTGTGTTTAGATTATCTGTTACAATTATGGATAGCCGAGTCACTATACATGAGAGTCCCAGAATCCTACCCACTTGTCATGTCAATACAATAGCCAATTTGACCATACTATTGAAAGAGAAGAAAACACAACCTCAACAGCCTACACAAAATCTACAGATGATGAGGGTTGAGCTCGATGACGAATATCAAAATGTTAACATTGTGCTAAGAAGTGCAATGACAACTGGTGTTGACAAGGGTAAACAACCTGAAGAAGAAGGATGTGTCAGCAAAGAGCTAGAGAAAGAAGTTAACTTTGACTTGAATTGCACTAATGAAACATTTATGAAAGCTAAGAAGAGCTTCGATGGGGTCTCCACATTAGGAAGCATGGACAAGATGCAAGAAATCAAAGCACCTACAAATGTTGACCTTGTTGTAGCATTTTTTTGGTTTTGGTAAGTTACTATCAATTAGTCAAAAAATGAAAATATATTTCAGAAAACGTTAAGTTAGGATATGGACAAAAAGAATATTAAATACAAAATGTTAGGGATATTTAATGAATAAGTCCATATCAAATAAAATGTTAGAATAGATGCCCTAAAAAAGAAAGCCAAAATTAAATGTTAGGTTAGAAAGAAAATAAAAAATAATAAACTCTGAAAGTGTTGCAAATCCAAATGCCACTACTCTTAGTCAAATTTAGTTTTGCAAATAAAAGTTGTGAGCAGATTGTTTAAATGCCACACAATTTATATAATCCAATTGTATAGTTTAATCATAATTAAATTTTATCTAAATTATTTTTCAATAGGTAGAAAATAAAATTGGCTCAAAAGTTTAATCTGAGCTAATGGAGGAAATAAGGGATAGAAGTAGATTAGTGATTAAAAGGAAATATTGAGTTTCTAGTCTAAATGCACTCGGAGAAATAAGTGAAAATGTTAGGAGAGTAAAGGGTAGGTAGACATATGAGATATAACTGGAGCATGAAATTATTTTATCCTAAGTTGTAACATTGGAAGTGTTTGCGTATGGTGATGGGTTTTAATTAACCATAAATTCTAAGCACCAATGTTATTTTTTAAATATCCTAAATTCATTCATCCATTTATTTGTCCATAGCTCAATTGTCACATCCGCCATAAATCTTGACCCCACCATCACTTTCCGCCTCAAGTTTTTAAATCCCTTTCATCTTACCTTACATCCTACACACTCCCCTGAGATCTAATGGCCCACATCGCTCCTCGGCCCTCATGTGTAGTTTGTTCTTTATCAGTAGGGGGGGATCTGAAGTGGGCAGTCTTGGAAGCTACCCTCTTAAACTAATTTTCCCTCATTCTAGTCTTTTGGGACATAAAATCCCGAAACAACTTACAACGTGAAGTTTCTCCTGAATGCAGTTCACACTTGACTGTTTACTGCCACTCCAAAGTCATTGTCCATGTCAGCTCCATCTCACTTCCTCCATCCAATCAACTATCTCCTATCCATTATTCATTTAAGTTGCAACTCCTGCGAATTTATACCCCATAGACCCTTTTATCAGTTCCGTTGGATAATTTATGAGGATTTAGCCATTCATTAAATAGCGCTGCTCCATTTTATTCATTATAAGCCTTGTTCCTTCAATTAAACCATTACACAATTTAATTATAAAACTCATTTCATCACTTGACATTTTGTACTTATAGCCTAAACAACAGACTCATCATTCAATCAAATTCATCACTTTGTTTAGAACGAAGCAGACATTTAGGTCCACCTATCTCCTTTCAATTATACTATATTTCTATTTTCACTATGTTTCAGGTTGTTTTCTTCCATTTTTATCACTTTCAACATGTAATTCACTTAACAAGATGCCTCCTAAGAGAAAAAAAATTGCAGAAATCCCAAATCCCCTTACTCATCCACAAGTTGACTTCCATCATACTCCTTTGGTCGACAAAGACTGTAAAATCATTGAGTCTTCCTCTCAATTTCATTTATATGAAATTTACTGCTGGGTGGAGGATCAATTAATTGATAAAACAAATGAAATAGGCCTTTGAGACTCCCACCTTCCCCACTACATTTTCCCACAGATACACAAAGCACCTAAATTTGTCAGGAAATTCCATGAACCCTATGATCCCACTCAAAGAGCAATCATTTCACCCACATGATAAATCCTCTGTTTCATCAATGTTGAGTCCACTAAAAAGATGTTGTAGGCCCCAAATATTACACCAACCCATCCTTTTTCTCATGAAAGCCTCGTAGAAGCTTATCAAAAGCTATATTGTACTAAAAGATCCCAGGGTCATGAGCTTTTCCTAGTTATACATAGTCCTTTTCCTAAAAGAAACCTTCCCTGTGATTCATCCATGTTCCCTGACATAACCAAGAAAATCACCACTATTTTGTCCTATTTTCCTGGTTACAATTCTGATCAATATGTTAATGAAGTAATCCTAGGTTTCTTGTTAATCTTTTCTGTTGATTCCAAACCCACTATTCTCTATAACTTTAGCTCATTTCTAGTTGAAACCATACATGAACAATTTGTCTAGTTTAACACTGAATAAGTATTCAAGTATGCTTCAGTGCTTGTATACCTTTTTATATATTTTCAAGGAGACAAGTTTCCATTTACCTTATAGAAGCTAGATGAGGAAGGCAACCATCAATCAGTGATGTTTTGGACTTTAATGGGAATGAAGGAGAAGGAAGAATTTACATATAAACAAATCATAGAATTGTTTATTCATCGATCTATTAGTCTTATGAGTAGCAATCCAATACCAAGAATCAATGATGAAATTATGAAAGTGTTGCAGCGAGTTGTTCAAACCATAATAGGATATTGGTATCTTTACCAAAACTATACTGAAATGAGGGTTTATGGCTGTGAGCTTCAACCCTACAAACTTCCTAAGTACCTCCATATCATAATCTTTGAATGGGAATATATTAGGCAGAGGTTAAATTTAGACAAAGTATGCTTTATGGCTGCAAAGAAGAAATCACAATTCAAGCTAAAAGCTCAGGTCACTCCATTCATCTACAACACTAGAGCAGCAGGAGAAGAAGAAGACAGATTATTAAAGGAAATGAAGTTTGGTCTTAGTTTCACTTTGGTCTTATGACCCAATGGGAGTGATTTCTAAACTCAAGGCTAAAAATAAGTTTACTGCATATCACCATATAGCCAAACTTGAAATAGGGCAGTACAAAAATTAGTTGGAATAGAAAGAGAGCACCCTTCAGGAAGCCGAAGAGTAGGCAGTTTCTATTTCAAATGTACAAACTCCACTTGCACAGGAAAAGACAACTAAACGAGCAAGGGAAGAACATTCATCCCCTACAACTGGAGCATCAAGCAAAGGCTTTAGGATTGTGCATAGAAAGAAGATACCTAGGATCTCTGTGATTGTTGATGGAACAAATGAGTTTCAAAAAACAACGTTTGATGGACTTGGAGAGACTGTGCTCTATACACAGTCTGGTGGGTAGTCTACCCAGTCCCGAACTCATTCCACTACTTCTCAGGAATAACAGGTAACTCAGACCAGTGGAAGCATTCAGAAGGACAAGGAGGAGGACATATTTCATGTTTTTAGTGAGATTAAAAAGAAGAATGAAGAATTGAGATTGAACACCTATACCCAATTTTGGAAACATTCCTCCAGCTCTCAAGCCAAACTTCTTTCAACCTTTGACTCTGAGAAGGGAAAGATGCAGATGGATTTCTTGCAAGCTCAAACTCCATAGCCCAGGACACATGAACGTTATCAAATCAATCCTCATTTGAGTTTAATGAAAAATACATGCATCCAATTGATCAAATTGAGATGCGCAAACAAATTGGTCAGATGATTTCTTCCACTTGAAATCATGCTGCCATGAGTTTTTCAAAGTTGTAGGTCACCCTGGCCAATACAAAGTTGCAAATCAAGTTGGAAAATGTTTCCTCACTAGCAAGGGACACAAGGATCAAATCTGTGGAAGATCTCACGCTGAAGATGGCATATGATCCCTTAAATATAAATGTTGCAGAAGAACTTTCCAGGAAAAAAAATGTTGAGCTCTAAGCATTAAGGAAGAAGCTCAAATTGCTAGATTCTGAGGACCCACTGACTAACGATATTGAAGAAATCAAGACTCAGAAATCGAACATGATGAAGCTCATCATGGAACAAAATCTACAAATAAAACAGATGGAGGAGAAAATGGAAAAATTGGTCAAAGAGAAAGAGGAAGCTATGAATAGGACTCAAATTCCAATGGATGTAGTTCCTCTTTCACTAGTCTCTGTAACTAGATTTTCTACTTTAGGTACAACAACAACTACAGGTACAACAGAAGGAGCTGAACAACTTGCAGAAGCTATTCAGAATCTATCCATTCAGATAGTTGAAATTAAGAAGTTGTAGGATGAATTGAAGGAATTAAAACATATGAAGGTAGTTCCAGACAGTTCACATGCAACCGAGCTGCAGAGGAAAAAATGTCAAATTCAAGTTTTGCATAAGGAAATCAAAGAATCTTACTTTGGAAACAAACTAGGTTTGGCAAAGGAGATTCTATGGGAAGAAATTACTAAATCAATCAAGGATATGTGACCTATATCAAGATAATCTTTGATAAAAAATACATGTTGGAGAAAGCTATGGAAGTTGTTGAAACTATTGCTAAAGAGCTTAAGGACATGTGAGAAATTGCTTCTGAAATAATCAAGTTCCTGAATTCTAAAGACAATTATGAGCTTGAAGAATTAGGTATAAATGAGAGGACAACAACTATACTAGAAGTGAAGAAGATAATTACTAAGAAAAACATTATCCTTTAGTTAGAGGAAAAGTACAGCAATGTGAATACCATAGTTCAATGATTTTTCAGTAGGATAGAACCCTTGACCAGCAAGGGTTTTCCCTCTATGCTTGTGATAAACGAAAAATTAATTCCTATTGAAGACTATTCGAAAGCATACAGAGGTAGGCACCAATGCAACTTCAGTTTCAAACATAAGAGGTGCAACAACACCAAGGGTTGTGTTGAATGTACTCAGAGATTCCTTTTTCATTCTAGATGAAATGAGACATATGTTTCCAATAAAACCCCATTTTACTAAATATACTTAGATGGATGAAGTTTATAGAAGGGTAACTAAGTTATATATCCTAGATAATAAACACTGAGAAGAATTAAATGATTTACTTGACTAAAAGAGTGATCAAACAACATTCAATATTTTCAGGAACAGTCATCACCAGCTCAACAATTCTCAATTTTTCTAGCAACAATCATCACCAACTCAACAGTTCCCAGTTTTTCTAGCAACAGTCATCAACAACTCAGCACCAAGATAGTGGCAGATAGACTATCAGTTTATATTCCTGATTTTGTATTTATCTATTTTTGTAAAACAGTTTAAGATATTTTCTCAGTTCTATGATTGTATAAATAAATCTCTTTCACGAGTTATTAAGGGTTGCACCCTTGAAGAAACATTTTTAAACATTAAATGTACTTGACTTTTCTGAATCATTAATAGAAAAGAAAAGGATTCTGAATTCTCATTCATACAGTTTCGTTTTTATTGTAAGTTTTTCAAGTTTTATTTCATAGTGTTTTCTTCAAATTCTTTTGTTTACAAAGATAAATAAGTAGGAGTAATTATGTTTCAATTTATTCCTATAGCATTCTGAAGTGATCATCTATAAAGAGAATGAATTATAGAAATTGTTTGTTTAATTAATTCCCTCTAAATCATAAACTCGTGAGCATCTTTTCTAAGCTTAAGCATATTTCGTTAAACCTTCTGAACATAGTTTAAAGGTTTTCTTACTTATGATTATTTAATTTTCAACTGATGAACCTGCTGATCTTTCAAGGAGAGTAAATCAGATTATTGAACTAAATGAAAACAGAGATGAAGTTCAATACAAATTGAAAAAATATTAGAATAAAATGAAGAGCCCGTTTGATAGGGGAGCAAGGGAAAGGAACTTCAAGAACAGTGATCTAGTTCTAGAAGAGAAGACAAGGGAAAACATGGCAGGTTTGAACACCTGTGGTTTGGACCTTTAGCTATTGTTGAAGTAAAGGGAAACAACACTTTTGTGCTACAAAATCTTGAGGGACTATATTCCACTTATCCTATTAATGGAAGGTTTCTCAAAAATTATATTTAGTAGTGAGAAGTTGGAGCAGTTTTCATTACTACCATTGTAAAAACTCCAGTTTATTCTATTTTTCAAAATGTCAGTGTGAGTTTTCATAGCAAAGATTCCATAGCCCGAGGAGAAGGCACAAGTATCTACAAGTTATCTACATTCTACAAGAGAAAGAAGTCTCGAGTTAGAGCCGATGTCGTACCATTTTTTGGTTTTGGTAAGTTGCTATAAATTAGTCAAAAAATGAAAATACATTTCAGAAAATATTATGTTAGGATATGGAAAAAAATAATATTAAATAAAAAATGTTAGTGATATTTAATGAATAAGTCCATATCAAATAAAATGTTAGAATAGATGCCCAAAAAAGTGAGGGCAAAAATAAAATGTTAGGTTAGAAATAAAAGAAAAAATAATGAAATCTAAAAGTGTTGCAAATCCAAATTCCACTACTATTAGTCCAATTTAGTTTTGAAAATAAAAGGTGTGAGCAGATTGTTTAAATGCCACAAAGTTTATACAATCCAATTGTACATTTTAATTATAATTGGATTTTATTTAAATTATTTTTCAATAGGTAGCAAATAAAATTGGCTCAACAATCTAATCCGAGCCAATGGAGGAAATAAGGGATAGAAGTATATTAGTCATTAAAAGGAAATATTGAGTTGCTAGTCTAAATGCACTCGTAGAAATGAGTGAAAATGTTAGAAGAGTAAAGGGTAGGTAGACATATGAGATATAATTGGATGACGAAAGGATTTTATCCTAAGTTGTAACACTAGAAATGTGTGCATACGATGATGGGCTTTAATTAACCATAAATTCTAGGCACAAATGCTATTTTGTAAATATCCTAACTTCATTCATCCATTTATTCACCCATAACCCAATTGTCAAATCCACCATAAATGTTAACCCCACCATCACCTTCCACCCCGCATTGTTAAATCCATTTCATCTTACCTTACATCACACAAACTCCCTCGATATCCGATGACCCACATCGCTCCTTGGCCCTCATTTTCCATTCGAACTTTATCGATGGGGGTGAGGGTCTAAAATGGGAAATTTTGGAAACCACCCTCTTAAACTACATTTACCTCATTCTAGTCTTTTAGGACATAAAGTTCCAAAACAGATTACCACCTAAATTTTCTCCCGAACATGGTTTACATTTGTCCGTTTGCTGCCACTCCAACTTCACTATCCACATCCGTGCCATGTCACTTCCTCTGTTCAATTAGCTGTTGCCTATCCGATATTCATTTAATTCACAACTCCCACAAATTTATGCCCCATAGACCCATTTATCAGTCCCACTAGATAATTAACGAGGATTTAGTCATTCATTAAATAATCCCCCTCCATTTTTTCATTATAAGCCATGTTCTTTCAATTAAACAATTACATAATATAATTTTGAAACTTAATTCATCACTGGAGATTTCGTGCTTTCAGCCTAAATGATAGACTCAACATTAAAACAAATTCTTTATTTTGTTCAGAACCAAGCCAATGTCCAGGTGCACCTATCTACTTTTAGTTATACTATGTTTCAGTTTTCACTGTGTTTCAGACCAATTTCTTCCATTTCTATCACTTTCAACCTGCAATTCACTTAAAATGCCTCCTAAGGGAAAAGAAATTGCAGAAATCCCAAATCCTCTTATTCATCCACAAGTTGACTTCCATCATACTTCCCTAGTCGTCAGAGATTGTTAAATCATTGAGTCTTCCTCTCAATTTGATTTATATTAAATTTACTGTTGAATGGAGGATCAATTAATTGATCAGACAGATGTAATAGGACTTTTGGACTCCCACCTTCCCCACTACATTTTCCCACAGATACACAAAGCACCTGAATTTGTAAGGAAATATAATGAATCCTATGACCCCACTCAAAGAGCAATAACTTCACCCACAGGAGAAATCCTTTGTTTCATCAATGTTGATTCCATTGAAAAGATGTTGCATTCCCCAATATTAAACCAACCGATCCCTTTTCTCATGAAATCTTGATAGAAGCTTATTAAAAGCTAGATTTTACTAAAAGATCCTAGACTCTCGAACTTTTCCTAGCTATAGATAATCATTTGCCTAAAAGAAACCCTCCCTATGATTCATCCATGTTCTATGATAGAACCAAGAAAATCACCAATATTTTGTCATATCTTCTTGGTTATAAAAGAAACCCTCCGTAGGATTCATCCATGTTCTGTGAAAGAACCAAGAAAATCACCAATATTTTGTCATATCTTCTTGGTTACAATTCTGATCAATATGTTAATGAAGCCATCCTAGGTTTCTTGTCAATATTTTCTCCTCATTCCAAGCCCACTATTCTTTATAGCTTTAGCAAATTCCTAGCTAAAACCATACATGAACAATTTGTCCAGTTTAACACTGAAGAAGTATTCAACTATCCTTAAGTTCTTATATACCTTTTTATATATTTTCAGGAAGACAAGTTTGCATTCACCTTATAGAGGCTAGATAAGGAACGCAACTGGCAATCAGTGATGTTTTGGACTTCAATGGGAGTGAAAGAGAAGGAAGAATTTACATATAAAAATTTCATAGAATTGTTTACTCATCTAGCTATTAGTCTTACGAGCAACACTCTAGTACCAAGAATCAATGATGAAATTGTGAAAGTGTTGCAGCTAGTTGATCAAGCCACAATAGAAGATTGGTAGCTTTACCAACATTATATAGAAATCAAGGTTTATGGTTGTGATCTTCCACCCTACAAACTTCCCAAGTACCTCCTCATCATAATATCTGCATTGGAATATAAGGTAGAGGTTAAATGCAAATGAAGTACACTTTGTGGCTGCAAAGAAGAAATCACAATTCAAACTAAAATCTCAGGTCGGTCCATTCATCTGCAACACTAGAGCAGTAGGAGAAGAAGTAGATAGGTTATTAAATGAAATGAAGTTTGGTCTTAGTTTCAATTTGGTCTTATGATCCAATGGGAGTGATTTCTAAACTTAGGGTTGAAAATAAGTTTACTGCATGTCACCGCACAACCAGACTTGAAATAGAGCAGTACAAAGAATTGAAATAGAACACCCTTCAAGAAGCTGAAGAGCAAGCACTTTCTACTTCAACTGTACAAACTCCACTTGCATAGGAAAAGACAGTTAAATGAGGAAGGAAGAATAGTCATCTCCTACAACTGAAGCATCAAGCCAGGTCTTTATGATTGTGCATAGAAAGGAGAGACCTAGGATCTCTATGATTGTCGATGCAACAAATAAGTCTCAAAAAACAAAACTTCATCGACTAGGAGAGACTGTGCTCTATACACAGTCTGGTGGACAGTCTACTCAGTCCCGAACTCATTCCACTACTTCTTAGGAACAACAAGTAATTTACACCAGTGGAAGCATTCAGAAGGATAAGGAGGAGGACATCTTTCATGTTTTCAGTGAGATCAAAATGAATAATGAAGAATTGAAATTGAATAGCTATACCCAATTTTGGAAAGATTCCTCCAGCTCTCGAGCCAGACTTCTTTCAGTCTTTGACTCTGAGAAGGGAAAGATGCAGATGGATTTCCTACAAGCTCAAATTCCATAGCCAAGGAATCATGCACATTATCAGAAACAATCCTCATTTCAATTTAATGTAAAAGATGTAGGTCTAAATATTGTGATAATCCGGATCATATTTTTCCAAGATGTAGATCCAATTGATCAAATGTAGATGCACAAGCAAACTGGTCACATGATTTCTTCCACTTTAACTCATACTGCCATGGGTTTGTCAAAGTTGCAGGTCACTTTTGTCAATACACAGTCATAGCTCAAGTTGGAAAACAATTTCTCACTGGAAAAGGACACCATGATCAAATCCTTGGAAGATGTAGTGCTGAAGATGGGATATGGTCCCTCAAATATAAACGCTACAGAAGAACTTGTTAAGAAGAAAAATCCCGAGCTCTCAGCATTAAGGAAGCAACTCAAACTCCCAGCTTCTGAGGACCCAATGACAAAGGTTATTAAATAAACCAAGACTCAAAAAGCGGACATGATGAATCTCATCATGGAACAAAATCAACAAATAAACCAGATGGAGGAGAAAATGGAAAAATTGGTCAAACAGAAAGAGGAAGCTGTGAATACGACTCAAATTGCAATGGATGTAGTTCCTCTTGTAGCAATATCTATAACCAAATTTTCTACTTTAGGCATAAATCCAACTATAGGTACAATAGAAGGAGATGAACAACTTGTAGAATCTATTCAGAATCTGTCCATTCACACAGTTGAAATTAATAAGTTGCAGGATGAACTGAAGGAATTAAAACATATGAAGGTAGTTGCAAATAGTTCACATGTAGTCGAGTTACAGAGGAGAAAAAGTGAAATTGATGTTTTGTAGAAGGAAATCAAATAATCTTACCTTGGAAACAAACTAGGTTTGGCAAAGGAGATTCTATGAGAAGAAATTACTGAACCAGTCAAGGATATCTAGCCATATATCAAGATAATATTTGATCAAAAAGACCTGTTGGAGAAAGGTCAGGATGCTGTTGAAACTATTTCTAAAGAGCTTGAGGACATTCTAGAATTTTCTTCTGAAATAATCAAGTTCATGAATTCTAAAGACAGCTATGAGCTTGAAGAATTAGGTATAAATGAAAAGACAACAACTATACTAGAAGTAAAGAAGATCATTACGAAGAAAAAACTTATCCTTCAGTTGGAGGAAAAGTGCAGTAATGTGAATAACATAGTTCAACTATCTTTCATCAAGTTAAAACCCTTGACTAGCAAGGCTTTACCCTCTATGCTTGTGATAAATGAAAAATTAATGCCTATTTAAGATTATGTTCAAAAGCTTATAGAGGTATGCATCACTGCAGCTTTAGTTTCAAACATAAGAGGTGCAACAACACCAAGGGTTTTGTTGAATGCACTGAGGGATTCCTTTTTCACTTTGGATGAAATCAGACATATATTTCGAGTAAAACCCACTTTAACTAAATATAAAGAGATGGATGAAGTTTATATAAGGGTAACTAAGTTATCTATCCTAGATAAGAAACATTGGGAAGAATTAATTGATTTACTTGACTAAAAAAGTGATTAAACATCATTCAAGATTTTCAGGAACAATCATCACCAACTCAACAATTCTCAATTTTTCTAGCAACAGACATCACCATCTTAACAGTTTTGAACTTTTCTAGCAATAGTCATCAACAACTCAACACCAAGATAGCGACAGATAGACTATCAGTTTATATTCCTCATTTTGTATTTATCTATTTTGGTAAAATAGTTTAAGATATTTTCTGAGTTCTATTATTGTATAAATAACTCTCTTTCACTATTTATTAAGGGTTTAACCCTTGAAGAAGCATTTCTAAACATTAAATGTAATTAAATTTTCTAAATCATTAATACAAAGGAAAAGGATTTTGAATGTTGATTCATACAGTTTCATTTTTACTATAAGTTTTTTGAGTTTTATTTCACAATGTTTTCTTCATATTCTTATGTTTTACAAAGATAACCAGGTAGGAGTAATTGTGTTTCAATTTATTCGTATAAGCTTCTGAAGTGATCATCTGCAAAGAGAATGATCTATATAAACTATTTGTTTAATTAGTTCCCTGTAAATCATAAAATCATCAACATCTTTTGTAATCTTAAGCATATTTCATTAACCCTTTTGAACATAGTTTAAAGGTTTTCTTACTTATGATTATTTAATATTCAATTTGAATACTGTGATAGTCATATCATCTCTTTATTTCTACTCACCACCATACAAGCTATATCACTATGTGAATTTTAATAGCAGCCCTCTATTTAATTATTAATACTATTCAAAAGGTTAGGCGTCACTATTTTAAATCTGTTTCATACATTGGTCCTCGAGATTAAAACAAAACCCCCAAAAGAAACATCTTAGATTCCCAGGCATGATAGCTGACCATTATCATCTTAGAGATACAACAGACCCCTTTGTACTCACTACATTATTGGAGACCTGCATGAAACTACTCCATGATAGCAATGATGTGGAGGGCCTACAAGAATTAATAAATAAATGCAACAACAAAGAGAAATACCTTGACAGACACCACATACTCAGAAATATTGGCAAACATAATGCACAAACAAGGCATGAGATCAGGCTCATTACATAGATAAGTGATTACGAGATGGACCAAGTCATTTTGGATCTGGGGTCTGATGTGAACATATTAACGAAACAAGCATGGAAATTGTTGGGCATGGAATCCCCCCACATCATGTTTTGAGGCTCAGAACCCAAGTTTTGGTCAAAGGTTTTGTAAAACTCAACGAATTGTAGGCACGAAGCGTGAAGTAGAGGTTAACTCATAGGGCTGTCCACCCCAAAGTAATGTAATGTAATGTAAAGTCATGATGGCCTACCCATGATCCGTGGACCATGGGATTGTATAAATAGAGCAAGGCTCTAAGTTGTAAAGATACTGAAGAGCGAGGAGTGAAGAGTAGGAGTGGTTCAAGATTAGAGTAGGATTCTAAGTATAGCGGGTCATAGTAGTAGGAAGAGGCTCTGCACCTGAGTGCATAGAGGCCTAGTAGAGTCTCCAACTGAGTGTGCAGACCCCTGCAGTTGAGTGCGCGGGGCGTTGTAGAGTCTGTAATTGAGAATGAAGATTAATAAAGAGAAGTTGATTCTTATTTTTGTGTATTTGTTGTACATTGCCTTCTTTATGATTATGTTGGTTTATTTATCACACACACTAATAGGATTGTTGAATATGTTGTGATAAACATTAATCTTACACAAACAAGTTAAGTAATCAGTTAATGATAGATTAAATCACAAGGAATTTGGGTATTATACATGTTGCGCCTCGACTAGGGCTGTGTGGAAGTAGCACCATAGGTTGTGAAGGGGTAGCAAGTGTGTGTATTGACAGGTCAGGCCGCAAACCTCCAGAAGCCCATCAAACATCGCCAGGGTGAGGAAACCTGGTTCTAGCACCCTCCCAGATTACTTCGAGTGAGACCTTGGTCTGCGCTCCGCAAACTATTGCTAAAAGGGCCAATAGTATGGGGATTTTCTTGGCTAAATCACATATGAACCTGAGTCAGGCCCATACAAGCCAACAAATGGTTCCGTTGCTGGGACTGGGATCTACATAAAGGATGTCTGATGTCATACCACTCGAATGCAACAGAGAAAGGAATTGAAGAGTGGTTGGACAAGAAGATTCATGAGTTCGCAGCGTAGAAGAATAGAAATTCGTGAGTATATAAGGAACAGTGGTTGGAGTGCTACTTGTATACAGAAATCTACAAAATTTTCCTTGCATCCTTTCCTTCTGAGTTGTATGAGTTGACCGCGAAGTTAGAAGATAGTCAGGGAAGGTGTAGGCTCGACAAACCAATAATGTGGACTTTGGAATTACTGCGCAGACTAGAAGCGCCAGGAGATAAGATAGTGCAAGTTGTGGAACATTGGCTCAACCGTATAATAGGAGGATTTATCACTGAGTTCTTGGTAGACAGGACCATTAGCTACAATGAGGCAGAGCGACATTTTCTCAATGGACCATGATGTAAGTATATTAAATCTTTAAACACATGGATTAAGATGATATTGTGTGAAAAGCAGGTTATGCAAAGAAATTAATGTTTGGAATTATGCAAAGCGGGAAGATCTACAGAAGCAGAAGTAGTGAAGAGTTGGAAAATAGTCCCTTAATTTAACCCCCGTGGCAAAGAAAGGAAGAGCTCGCAAATGTTTCCCCGCAAAGTGCGGTTAGTCTAATAAGGTAGCACATTTCACGTTTACCACCTCCACCCACACTGCCACCCATATCACCCTCCTCACCTCCGCTGCCACCACAGTTTAGTATGGTGAGTGTGATCAAACTACTAGTATTAAGAGGAGTGGGAAATGAAGATCCGGACCAATTCTGGTTTGTGGTAAGAGCAGTATGGAAAGCACAGGGTGTCGTGGATGATAATAGTAAAAAGGCTACGCTAGTGAGCGTACTGCAGGATAGTGCATTAATGTGGTATATCAAGAATTCTAATCACCACCTGAATGCAAGGATTGCAGAAATCCAGGCTGCGCTGAATGGGGAATTTAGCAGGCCAAAATCAGAAACAGAATCATTGGGTTTAAGGAGATTGTGATGCTCCCAAACGAGACTCCCTGGGATCTAGACCGAAGGCTGAAGAGTATGATCTATGAATCCAATATGATGTTAACATATGCACATCATCGTGCATGGTTTGTGGCCTCACTTACACCACACTTAAGGATGACACTGTCACAGCAAAAACTTTCCACCCAAGACGAAGTGTTGGAGATGGAATTGAGATTGCATGAGACCCCTATACAAGACAGTGGGTTGGGATTCCAACTAATCCACGCAAAACTGCAGAATCTGTGTCTGGAAATGCAAATTTTGAAATAGGACAGGACACCTTGGATGGAGGTGCACAAGGAAATATGGTGCATAAAATGTAAAGGCCAAGGGCATGACAAGGACCATTATCTAGCTTTTGTGAACTACCTGGTGGGAGGAGGGGCAATGTTGGTAAGACCTGAGCCATAGGTAGGGCAAAGCGTGGCATCTGTATTATGGTATGCAATCTGCTAGATAGGAGGAAAACACACCATGAATAATTGTCATATGTTGCAGAAGTATACACAAACATCCTATCAATTGTTTTGTAATTTTTGCAGGTTGGTAGGCCATGACTAATGCACCTGCCAAAGCTATGAACTAATGATGGACCAGACTCCTACCTACAGGGTGCAGACTGAAATGCGAGCCCTCGACCCATATATAGGGATGGCACGAGCTAGGTTTTAGGGGAACGGTACGGGTCGAGGTGGAATGGGACCATGAAGGGGTCACAAACAAATAATTTGTTATAATTTGGCTAGGGCTAGGGCACTATGCCCATGATTTTACAAACCCAACAAGAATATCATGTTCATACTATACACAGTTTGATCATGAGTCAGAAGACTGGTTGTCACTGATAATGAGGATGCATGTAAAGGGGGTACTCCAACCCCTCCTACTACAATTTACAAATAATGAGGTCTGAGCCACGCGAAGAAGACCCAAATGTAAACATGATGCTCAGGAGCGGTATGGCCATGGGAGATTATAAAGGGAGGCAGCCAGAAGAAAGTGTGTGGGTTCACAAGGCTCCTATAAAGGAACCCGAGTTTGATCTAGAATGCACGAAGGAGACATTCATGGAAGCTAAGAAGAGCTTCATGGAGGCCTCCACTTTAGGTAGTAAGGATCAACTAGAACCAGGAATGGATCCTTCAATTCTCACTACCTTTTTGGAGACATGAATGAAACTTCTGCGTGACAGCAAGGCAATCAAAGGACTACAAGAACTTATCACTAGGTGCACAGGGTCAAGAGAACCGCTTGTGGTACGGAAACTTGGGAAGAATGTATTGCACACCAGAAGGTTAACGAGGTTGACTGCGCCGATCGGTAAGTATGAAATTTGATCAGGTAATCATAGATCTGGGTTTAGACGTGAATGTACTACGAAAGAAAACATGGGAATGCATGGGCAAACCCGCACTACAATGGTCCCCTATTCAGTTATGAATGGCGAACCAACAGAAGATTTTTCCCATGGGAAGATTACATGGGCTAATAGTCGATATTGAAGGTGCGAGCGCACATGAGTATTTTGAAATGATAGAGATTGTCAATGATAGCAATCCCTATCCCATGCTACTGGGAATACACTGGGCTACCAATATGAATGGAGTCGTTAATCTAAGGAAGTGCAAAACGATATTTGAGAAAAAGTCACTATGCGTAATAGTACTGCTAGACCGAGCTGAAGGAGCATGATACACTGAGCTAGTGCATGATGACGATATTTATGACAATATTGATTGTATTTACAACACAGCTTCACGAGAAGAATATTGGTTGAATTTGAAGGCATATGGAAGGATTTCGTGGGAGCACGAAAGCTCCTGCACTTCGGATTTAGACGAAGAGATAGAGCAATGATAGAAGCGGTTGCATGAAGTAACAATGCTGAGCTATAGCATGATGATCAGATCATTGCGTTGCATGAAAACAAAGGCAAGGGAGCTGCCAACATATGATCGATTGTCAGTGGTGGATGAAGCCCTAAGAAAATTTAAAAGCGTAGTTCCAAAACAGTAGTGATTCGATGCACTAAAGTGGGCACTGTGCACCACACCCACACGATGGTGGGGTACCTATCAAGGGAATTTTGAGGACTCATGTGGATGCAGAAGGATGATCTGCCTATGTTTTGGAAAACCCCAACTTCGAATGCAAGTTAGTCAACAGGGGTGGAACAAGTTGCATGCCCACCTTTCTCAATGGGTACAAACATATGCTATAAAGCCCACAGAAGTGCACACCAGCCCCTAAATAGAGAATCAGAACAAATCGTAGCAAAAAGAAAGGCGATGCACGCTACCAATTCTTGGTGACAAAGCCTTTGATAAGGTGTGTGGAGTACTGAAAAAGGTTCACCAGGCGAGACAAAAAGATTGGGCCTACACGTGCCAATAGTTCAATGGGCCTACCGGACCATGTGCAAAACCTTGAGCACAGAGATGATTACAAAGGTGTGAAATAGAGTGGAGACCATAATTATTGAAGAAAATATAAAAAGGAATCCGCATGTACTGGACCCTGTAGTGGTGATAGTGTATGATGACCAGAAGGAAGAAATTAAACATCTAAGTGAGGTCGAACATATAAGGATTAAGGAAGCCATCTGGCAAGGGAAACTTAGACTTCGCGATCTCGAAAAGGACCAGGTACAATTGAGGAAGAAAAGCATTTTGATGGATGTTGAGATCCAGAGGCTGGAAAACGAGATCACACAGGCATGTCTCGTCGATAAACCAACGATGACAAGGGAAGATACAAATGATCGTACCATTGCATTAAAAGAGTGTCACCGAGAATTTATGACTCTGCTACCATGGTTACTGCTGCACCTCACCCAAAACAATAATGAGGGGAATACACTACATATAGTAAAATGCATGGCGCCGATGGTCCCGTAGACAATTGAAGAGTTCCACGGACTATGCTCGAAGGCGCGTTCAGGTCTCACACATGTGGTGTGATCACCTAAATAGCTGTATGGAGCACAGTCTCAGCACTCCAGATAGTTGAAAGAGTGTGTAGGACTCTATAAGAGTCATTTTGGGAGCTCCGTGATGAGGGAGGTGTGTGTAGAATCAATAGGGCAAAAGGTTTTCTCTCACACATGGGGGACTACGTTATCGCGTGGGTGGGCTGGGAAGTAACCATTGATGCCACTGTTCATGATGAGATGTCCAATTTAAGGAAAAAGGAAGCGGGCAGTGGGCATTTAAGACACGAATTAAGGACTAGATTTGGCGCAATTTTCAACTAAGAAAGAATTCATGGCTCAGAATTAGGTGGAATGGTCGGATTTTAATTCAAAAGGTGTTATAAAACTCCACGGGCTAGCCAAAAGACAACACTTCTTCATTTGAGATTTGAGAAATTATGTAGAGCATAGAGTGTTGAGTGCCAAGCGAGATTTGAGCCCCAAAGTTTGTGAGCAACCATAAACAGCTCAAGCAAAATGACAGCTGCCATGAGGGGATTGGGATATATCGAAGGAACCACCACCGAGGCCGCACAGAACCCCATGGTGCATGATGTTCCCAGAGACACTGGGGTAATGCCAGAAATCTTGAAATCACCTCAGACACTGAGGCCCAAGAAGGATAAGCAGGTAGCATGACCAGTTCGCATGTCCTTGTAGAATCTGCGGTTCAGTAAACTCTCTATGGAAGAGAAGGGCAAGGTTGTCACCATTGAGACAGATGACAAGGAGGAGGACCTACAAGCTCTCATAAATGAGATAGAAGCAACAAAAGATATGGAAGAGGACATCTAGCTGGTGTGCGTTGCAGCAAGATTTCCTGAGTTCATTCCTCCGTGGAAAGGGAATGCTAAGATACCCAAGGATTTGGATGCCGCTAAGAGTGCACTCCAAACCTTGCTCCTTGCTAATGGAATTGTTTTTACGGGCTCGGCCCTCGGCCATGTACCCACAATGAAGTTTGAAGATTGGGACCTCACAAACAGTGAGAAGTTCCAACATTTAGAAACTGAGAACCTCATGAAGCAGAGCACAGAGGGGTTAGTTACAACACCAGAGCCATAGAAATGGCTGCGCAGTGTGGAGAAGGAAGGACTACTTCAGCTACTATGGATTTCATAGTTTCACCGCGCACCTATCACAATTTTCATCAACACGCAGCTACTTTGCCTGGTGTACGATGGGTACTTATGGCTAGAGGAGCCTATTCCCATCACGACGGATCTTATCCACAAGATTTCCCGGCTCCCTTGTAAGGGAAAGGAACCTGTGGAGATAGCCAGAAAAAGTGGAGATTTGTGGCTCGCAAAGGCCATGAAGAAGAAATACAACTTGGGAAAGAAAAAGAGGGGTTACATAATCAGCATCATTAAAGAGAAAGGGGTGCACATAGACACCCAACTCCTCACTAGGAAATTAATGTAAAAATGTCGTGGAGATGAGGTACCAGCACCGATAGTTGTGCTGTAAAAACAATGCGCAGAGGGGGTCCAATTCAACTAGGTCGAGTTCCTCTACTAAGAGTTCCTAACTAACTACAAGGAAGCCTAGTAGCAGGGCAAGACCTTCCACTACACGTGGTTGCTCTTTTCAAGTTTATTGGTAATAGGGGAACAACCTGAGGAAAATCAGTTCCCTAATATTGAACAAGACTTACCAGAGGCCACAAAGTACGTGTCACTCTTGCCTTGTAAGGACGCCACATAGATCCGTGAAACAAAAATCTTCTGGGTGCTCATGGAGGCAAGTGTCCTAATGTGGATCAATAGGAGGCTATGCCTCTCCCCCATAGTGTGCAACAATCTGCGGAGCTTTGCAGACTTCAAGGCAGATATGCATAATGTGTATATCAAGGCATGTAAAGATCCAGTGCAGAACTGGACCAAGCTTCCCTTCATCAGCATTAATGATGTGATCTTCTTAGTTCTAGAATCATGGCCTCCTAAATGGTGCACCCTGGATCTGGCAGAGAAGGACAAAACAACAGCAAAAAAGCAGAAGGATGCAACTAAGTTGCGTGTCACGAAGTTGGCCCAGCAGAGGTGTAATGAACAAGCAACAATGAAGGTAAGGACTTCTCGCAACGTAACAAAAGCAACTGCAGATTAGGCAAAGGCCGCCGAAAAAGTAGCAGCAGTGCAGGAATCATGGGCCAGCGTGACTTAGGACAAAGGGGGGCAAAACTTGAGTACAAAATAGGGAGCAGAGGGCACAATAGAAGGCGTGGACCTGAGCAGAACGTCCACCTAGCTAAAACAACCATGCGTCATGAAGAGATTAGGACCACAGAAAAAAGTCAAGGAATCCAAACTAGACAACAAACTGATTACACTGATAGAAGGCAACCTCTATGATGTCAGTGACATGGTTCACGAGATCACCACGGAGGCGCTCCAAGAAGCCATGACGGAGCAACATATTGTTTTGGGGGCCCTAAGGGCGTAGCTGTAGGAACCTCAGGTGCAATCCCCACAGGAAGGAGTTGTAGCCGCCTACAACACTGCAAGTGAATTAGCAACCAAGCAGCTGTACGCGCAAATATGGCCAACACAATAGTGATACCGAAAGGAGTGCTAACAGTGGAGAACAAGGATGACAGAGCCGCGGTGGGCAGGATCAACGGACTTGGCCTAAATTTGGCTGCGCTTTTGCAAGACACACTGTACTAGCTACAGGATGGAATAATAGTAGAGCTACATGTCAGGGAAGGCCGCACGATCCAAGTATTGAGTGAGAAGAAGATCAACATCGAAAAGCTGATCCTGTAGCGTGACGAGCTAGTGTCACAAAATTAGCAGATGGGGCAAACAGTCGATGAATCATGTCGGCACATTCCAGAATTGTCCATCGTTGCAGACCTACCCATAGAGATGCGGATCCACTGTCTGGCAAGTGGAATCTGAAGTGTGCACGAGGAAACAACGCGAGTACAGTTGGAGCTGAACCTCCAGATTGCTAATCTATCGATGAAGGGGCAACCTTCCACTCCTTCGGAAGTTAGAGGGTAGCTCATTAGCGCGATTCAAACAGGATTGGAAGAAATTGAATGGGTAGTGCATGACTATACTAGTATGTTGGATCAAGCTTTTGGCATCCTCACATCCTTGTAGGAGTACCCCAACATACAGTGCCTAGAAACAGAGGTGTGTGAACTATAGGAGCAGTATGATAGTGTAAGGGGAATTGTGCAGATAGTCGTCCTCACCCAATGACTAGCAAAGATGCAGCAAGCGAGGGCACTAAAGGAACAGGTGGATGTTGCAAGCTAGAAAGAGACACTTCTCAAAGAATGCATTGAGCCTTGGTTTGATGTGGCCTTCACCATTATGACCGATATTGAGGGAAAGTTGGCACAGATATAGGGGGTATATGCACTAAGGCATGTAGTGGACCCTCACAAAGAAGCATCAGAGGAACACATGCAACAGGTCTAGCAAACCACAGCACAATGCACCGCGGACCTCTGGGCAGTATGGGACCTGTTGCAGGGGCTCCATGCCAAGATCGCCACACTAGAAAAGTGACTTGGGACGAGTCATGATGATTGTGTTGGGGGCTTGTTGGGCATGGAATCCCCCCACAACATGTTTTGGGGCTCAGAGCCCAAGTTTTGGTCAAAGGTTTTGTAAAACTCGGCGAATTGTGAACGTGGAGTGCAAAGTAGAGGTTAAGTCATAGGGCTGTCCACCGTAAAGTAATGAAATTTAATGTAAAGTCATGTCAGCCTACCCATTGTCCGCGGACAATGGGATTGTATAAATAGAGCGAGGCTCTAAGTTCCAAAGATAATGAAGAGCAAGGAGAGGAGAGTAGGAATGGTTCAAAAATAGAGTAGGATTCTTAGTGTAGTGGGTCATAGTACTAGGAAGAGGCTTTGCAGGTGAGTGTACAAAGGCCTAGTAGAGTCTGCAATTAAGTGCACAGGGCGATGTCAAGTCTGTATTCAGGATTGAAGATTAATAAAGAGAAGCTGATTCTTATTTCTGTGTATTTGTTGTACATTACCTTCTTTACAGTTATGTTGGTTTATTTATCACGTGCACTAATATGATCATTAAATATGTTGTAATAACCATTAAAATTACACACACAAGTTAAGTAATTAGTTAATAATAGATTAAATCACAAGAAACTTGGGTATTATACAGGCTGCACCTTGATTAGGGCTTGTTAAAATTGACAGCCAGGGAAAAACTTCATGTGGGTCATCTTATTCATGGCTAATAATATTTTTATTAGGTTCCTCTCGTCGAGAGGTGTAGGATTGATATAAAGATCATCCGATTCCGATAAGTATTCATGGAGATATGAATTTATTTTGATTATGGAATTATTATCAAGCCGACCTACAACTCATGTAGGCTCAGAAGCCCAACAGTCGCATCTATTCACCCACCAACGTTGTGTATAAATATAAGAGGAATTTTCCTCATTTGGACTCACTCATCTCATCACATCTCTCTCTCTCTACTGCACAGATATGAGTCTCTCCTCTACTGTGCTGAAATGGGTCTCTCTCTCACACATGTGAAGCCGGAAGTTGTTGAATTTGAAGCTGCAACTGCAGAAGTAAAGATTGACTTGCGTGGCCTAGAAGATCTCCTCTTTGGAACTGCACTTTAGGTTCATCTGAACCTCCTCTGAAAGCCGCAACTTTTGGTGGTGGAATGAAGTCAATCCGACGAACGGTCTGCAAGATATCGACTGCCCTAATTTGAAGCCGGAAACTGCTGAAACTGAAGTTGCAACTGCAGAAGTAAAGATTGACTTGCGTGGCCTAGAAGATCTCCCCATCTAAACTACGCTGTAGGTTCATCTGAATCTCCTCTGGAAGCCGAAACTTTTGGTGGTGGAATGAAGTCAATCCGACTGTCGGTTTGTGAGATATGGTCTGCCCTAGTTTGATAATGAAGCCGCTAATGCTGATGCTACTGATCTAGGGTTTTCTACTGCTGATATGAATCAGATTTATTGTACTATTTCTCTCTGCTAAATTATTGAAGATAAAAGAAGATTTGATCAAAGGGTTTCCCCACACATTGTGGGGTTTGTCCCTGGCTAGCAACCACATCTTGTGTCTCTTGTCTTGGCTTGTTTTCTGTCGATCGTTTAATGTTCTATCTGCACTTTACTTTATGTACATGTGATTGCTAATCGGTGGAATATAATAAGAAAAATAAGTAAACTGTTATAAGCATAGAACATACCATAACTTAACATGGTATCGGAGCTGAGGTGAAGAGAAAGCCTGAGCAAGAGCAAGAGCAATCATCGAAGAGAATATTGGCAAGGCTATCCTAAAAGAACTATGGGGTCCTCAACACTCTTTCCTACTGAAGACAAGCTCTATGAGAAAGCTGACTATCACGGATGGAAGATGTCTATCGATCTAACCCTTGAGAATCAAGGAGTGTTGGATCATGTGAGATGCAATATTGTTGAGCCTCCATCAAATGCATCGGCTGCTACCTGGAACAAATGGAAAAGTGGAGAAGTCAAAACAATAGAAGATCATCCAGGACTCTATCGATAAGCACTTGGTGGCCTACATCTCTGAACTGGACACCTCCAAGGAAATCTATGACAGACTGGTGAGTTTATTTAAATTTAATGATGTAAATCAAGTTTTGTTTCTTAGAAATAAGCTGAGGGAAATCAAGAAGGGTAAAGATGAAAGTATGCAAGCATACTTCTTAAGAATCACCGAGATCAAGAACGATCTCCTATCTATTGGGGAAACTATTACTGACAGAGAAATGGCACTCACAACTCTTGAAGGATTACCATCTGAATGGTATGTGTTCAGGACTACTCTTCTGAACTATAATGTAATTCTTGGTTTCGAGGAATTAATGGCTAGATGCATTCAAGAAGAAACAAGGGAAGAAGTGTAAGAAATGCCGATGCCTAAAGGTCCTCATGCTGCCTTTTCTTTTCATGCAAAGAAAAGAAATAATTCTAGGACTAAATCAAAAGGAAAGGCTGGACCTAAGGCTAGAAGAAAATGATGATGTTACATTTGCGATAAAGGAAGTCACTATGCAAGGGAGTGCCCTGATAGAAAGGACTCACTCTAGGATGATGATCAAAATCCTTCTGATGGAAATCAAAGGAATGACAAATTCAACAACAAAGGTAAGAGGAGAGCTGGGAATCAAGGAAGAGGACAAACATTCAGGAAGGCCAGAAATTCCAGGATGTATTAAATGCACCTGACCTCAAAAAGAACCTAGTGTCCATCTCGAGAATGGAAGACAAAGGCTACAAGGTAACCTTCAGCGATGGCAAGGTATGTATATGGAAAAATAATGTTAAAGATGCTTTTACTCTTGGGTTTAGTGTTGATTCATTATAATAGGTCGATGGAAGTCTGCTAGGTGTCATGTCTTATGACACATCTCTTCAGTCCGAACTTCAGCATTAGAGGTTTCCCACCTTCATTGTAAAGCTATACTCGGTGTAAGACAAATGGTGATAGGGATGCCTGAATTCTAAATAGAGAATGAAGGTGTATGTCCAGGATGTGTTGAAGGAAAGCTCAAAAGGGGACCATTCCCCTCAAGCCAAAGCAAGACCTCTGATATATTACAATTGGTTCACTCAGGCATACGTGAGGTTGGCATTAAGAGGGAGACTACTATACCACATACTCCTGAGCAGAATGGTGTGGTGGGAAGGAAGGACCACACGATGATGGAAGCTATCTGGGCCATGCTACATGATCAAAAACTTCTGATGTTTCTATGGGCTGAAACTACAATCACCCTCGTATATGTACAAAATTTGATGCCCTCATCAAGCATTGGGTTCCGAGACTCCTAAAGAAAAGTTCACCACAAGGTGAACAATCTTTCGACTTTGAGGAGCCCTCAAGAAGCCAACACCAAGGAACCGAAAGAAAAGGATGATGAATCAATGCCTGATGTAGAAGAACCCATGGATATGATAGACTCTCATCCACATGAGCCTTCCTCTTCTAGGAAGAGGCCTTCATGGCTTAGGGGGATACTTGATGATGCTAAAGGACATGTTGCACCCTAAGGAACCTTCCGTCAAAGTAAGAATCTTAATAGGTATCAAGGATACCTGACCATCATGAGCACGATCATACAAAATGAGCCTTCGTCATTCTCAGATGCCATCAAGCATCAAGTATGGAAGGATGCTATGACCGTAGAATATGAGTCTATTATGGAGAATGATGTCTGGGAAGTAGTTCCCCGACCCTGGACAAGACAATTCTTACTTCAAAATGGCTTTACAAGATAAAGCATGCAGCAGATGGAAGCACGGAAAAGTATAAGGCTCGTTTTGTTGCTCGAGGTTTCTCCCAAAAGGAAGGTATAGAATATGATGAGATATTTGCACCTGTTGCCAGATATACAACCATCCGCTCGATCATAGCCCTTTCCGCTTCACAAGGATGAAACCTACATCAGATGGATGTCAAGACTGCGTTCTTGCATGCCTCGATCAAAGAAGAGGTCTACATGGAGGAACCCAAAGGATTTGAGATTTATGATCGAAAATCTCATGTATGCAGGTTGAAGAAAGCTCTCTATGGGCTGAAGCAATCACCCCGAACATGGTATGAGAGGATCGATAGCTACTTGATGAAGCTGGGATTCACTAGGAGTGAAGCCGATCCTAACCTTTACTTTAAGGTTGAAAATGACAAGCCTCTCATACTGGTATTGTATGTGGATGACCTCTTTCTATCAGGTGCAGACCCTCTCATTCACAAATATAAGAGGGAGCTGGCCTCTGAATTTGAAATGAAAGACCTAGGACTGATGCACTACTTCCTAGGACTTGAAGTATGGTAGAAGCAAAGGGAAATTTTCCTATCTCAAGGGAAATATGTGGTAAAGATATTGGAAAGATTTGGTATGATGGACTGCAAGCCTGTGACTACCTCGAGGATCTTAACTTTTAGAAGTTATATGGTAGTGATGTCGGACTAGATTTGGGAAATGCCTCTGAGTTTCATAAACTCATTCGCATTGATGTTCTTGGTGAACCTCCATCCAAACATATTTTTTTGCAGTTAGCATTGTGAGCTCATATTTGGTTGAGCCTCACTGGATTGATGCCAGGAATCTTCTGAGATGTCTTCAGGACACAATCTCTCATGGATTAAGATACACTGCCGGAGATGTGAGACTACTTGGATATACTGATGTTGATTGGGCAGGCAGTGTGGTGGACCGTAAGAGCACTTCTGAGTGCTGTTTCACCTTGGGATCTGCTTCAATATCCTGGATGAGCAGGAAGCAGAAGTCGGTGGCTTTGAGCACTGTCGAAGCAGGATATATTGTTGCTAGAATAACCTCGTGTGAGGTAGTCTGGCTGCGAAAGCTCTTCAGTGAGCTATTTGGATTTACATTGGATACCACTGTGATTCTCCATAACAACCAGAGGTGGGATTCGATTATTGAGGAATCCCGTATTCGTCGATTGCTCCAGCAGATAGACATCATCTTGGATATGGTAAGTTGATGAGCAAGGAGGCTCCATCGCATTAAGATGATGTACAGGTTGATACACCTTGCCAAAGTCCCGAGGAAAGATCTAATCTGTGATTTTCCCAAACGACTTGGAGTCAGTAAGAAACCCTTGTACAAGGGTCCTGCATGTTGCATACATTGAGCTCTGGGAGCTCTGAGGGCTTGCGGTTATTACTGGAGCAACATACGACCACAGGGTGACTCACCCTCCCCTGGTGGTGCACACTGGAACAAGACGATTCACTCTCTTGTGGGACAAGATGATTCGCTCTCTTGTGGAAGAGGATGATTCGCTCTCCTGTGTAGCAGGATGATTAGTTCTCCTGTGAGGCCTGGATTGATGTGTTCTCCATGGCGATTGTAGCAGGACTGATGTGTTCTCCTATGAGGCCTGGATTGATGTGTTCTCCATGGCGACCTGGATTGATGTGTTCTCCATGGTAATTGTAGCAGGATTGATGTGTTCTCCTGTAAGGCCTGGATTGATGTGTTCTCCATGGCAATTGTAGCAGGATTGATGTGTTCTCCTGTGAGGACAAGATTGATTAGTTCTCCTGTCGAGGCATCCTACCCATGTAGTCTGGGACTCATGGGAAGTACCTCTCATATGATCAATGAGCAGGGAAATGAAGTTAGGGACCATAGTAGTACCGATGGACGCATCGTTGTAACTACCGTACTTCATACGCTAGGATGACCTCCATTTATCTGGGATCAATGATACTGGTCTGGGACTAGTGGTAGGAGTTGTACCATACTATGACGCTGACTTCTGGTTAGTTGAGACTGGTCTGGGATCAGTGGTACATACTCTGAGAATGACTTTGAGTCAGTGGAGGATGATATTGGTCTGGAACCATTGGAGTTGTACTCACTATGACACTGACTTTGGGTTGGTTGAGATTGGTCTGGGACCAGTAGTACATACTCTGAGACTGACTTTGAGTCAGTATGATACATCCTCGATCATTTCTTCTTCTTCATAATTCAGACAAAAGCAGAGTAGAACAAAACAATGCAAGTGCAGAGCAGAACAGAAAAAAACAGTACAGATCAGTGCAGGGTAGAACAAGACAAAGCAGAACAGGAAAAATAGAGCAGAGCCGGGCAAGGGTCAGGTTGTACAAGGCAGTGCATTTGATGGATGAATAGTAACGACTGATAGACAGATTGCAGATGAAGTTCTCCATGGTTGAGAGGGAGTGTTAAAATTGGCAACCAGGGAAAAACTTCATGTGATTCATCTTATTCATGGCTAATAATATTTTTATTAGATTCCTCTTGTCGAGAGGTGTAGGATTGATATAAATATCATCCGATTCCGATAAGTATTGATGGAGATATGAATTTATTTTGATTATGGAATTATTATCAAGCTGACCTACAACTCATGTAGGCTCAGAAGCCCAACAGTCGCATCTATTCACCCACCAACGTTTTGTATAAATATAAGAGGAATTTTCCTCATTTGGACTCACTCATCTCATCACATCTCTCTCTCTCTACTGTGCAGATATGAGTCTCTTCTCTACTGCACTGAAATGGGTCTCTCTCTCTCACACATGTGAAGCCGGAAGCTGTTGAATTTGAAGCTGCAACTGCAAAAGTAAAGATTGACTTGCATGGCCTAGAAGATCTCCTCTTTGGAACTACGCTATAGGTTCACCTGAACCTCCTCTGAAATCCGCAACTTTTGGTGGTGGAATGAAGTCAATCTAACGAACGGTTTGCAAGATATCGACTGCCCGAGTTTGAAGCCAGAACTGCTGAAACTGAAGCTGCAACTGCAGAAGTAAAGATTGACTTGCATGGCCTAGAATATCTCCTCATCTGAACTACACTGTAGGTTCATCTAAACCTCCTCTGAAAGCCACAACTTTTGGTGGTGGAATGAAGTCAATCCGACGAACGGTCTGCAAGATATCGACTGCCCTAGTTTGAAGCCGGAAACTGCTGAAACTAAAGCTGCAACTGCAGAAGTAAAGATTGACTTGTGTGGCCTAGAAGATCTCCTCATCTGAACTGTGCTGTAGGTTCATCAAAACCTCCTTTGGAAGCTGAAACTTTTGGTGGTGGAATGAAGTCAATCCGACTGTCGGTTTGTGAGATATGGTCTACCCTAGTTTGATAATGAAGCTGCTAATGCTTATGCTACTGATCTAGGGTTTGCTACTGCTAATATGAATCAGATTTATTGTACTATTTCTCTCTGCTGAATTATTGAAGATAAAAGAAGATTTGATCAAAGGGTTTCCCCACACATTGTGGGGTTTGTCCCTGGCTAGCCGCCACATCTTATGTCTCTTGTCTTGGCTTGTTTTCTGTCGATCGTTTAATGTTCTATCTGCACTTTACTTTATGTACATGTGATTGCTAATCAGTGGAATATAATAAGAAAAAGAAGTAAACTGTTATAAGCATAGAACATACCATAACTTAACAGGGCTTCGCGGAAGCAGCATCGCAGGTTGCGAAGGGATAACAAGTGTATGTAGTGATGGGTCAGACCGCAAACCTCCAGAAGCCCATCAACCATCCCTAGGGTGTAGAAACCTAGTTCTAGAAACCTCCCATACTACTCAGGTGAGACCACAGTCCAAGCTCCACGGACTATGGCCGAAAGGGCCAATAGTACCAGGATTTTCTTAGCTAAATCACCTCTAATCCTAGGTCAGGACCATACAAGCCAACAAAAAGGATGGGGAGATTTGTGCTACAGTGGTCTCTAATTTAGCTCAGAATGGCGAACCAATAGAACTTCATCCCCATGGGACGTTTATATGGTGTAACAGTCGATATTGAAGGTGTGAGTGTGGTATAAAACTTTGAAGTTATATAAATCGTTGATGAGAGTAATCCCTACCCGACACTCTTGGGAATTGACTTGGCTATTGATATGAATGGGGTCATTAATTTGAAGAAGAGGACAATGTCATTTGAGAAGAAATCACATCGGGTTATAGTACCATTGGACCCCGTAGAAGGGGCGTGATATACTGAACCAGTCTGCAATTATGAAGAAAGTGGTGATGAACTGTCTCAAATCTACAAAATAACACCACAAGATTAGGCCTGGATGAATCTGATGGTAGATGGGAGGATTGCATGGACCGGGATATTTCCTGCACCTTTGATTCATATGAGGAGTTAGATCATTGGGAGAATTTCTTACCTAAAGTGTTTACCTTGCGATGCAATATGATGATGAAGTCGTTGCACCGTGTTTCATTGGAGGTAAGAAAATTACCCTATTATGATGGTTTAAATTATGTAGATCTATTTTCGGACGAATTTGAGCACAAAGTCCCTCAAGATCACTACTTCCAAGCATTACCGCTAGCACTACATGCTATGCCCACTCAATGGAGAGATTACAAATGAATGATGAAGCTACGATTTTGACGTGCTAACACCAGAACGACTGAAAAATATAATGGAAGGGATGATCTACGCAATCAGCTAGTGAGATGGACTAAAGCATGGCGAATAGAACTGCAACCATAATGGGTACACATATTTTGGCATACTTTCGATATAATTCCCATGAACTAGTATCTGGAAAAGGAGCTCCGCCATGGCACCACAGAATTGGATGTATTGAAGGAAGGGTTCTTATTAACCTTCAACTTTGAAGATGGCTCACAAGCATCGATGAAGTGCTACAAGAAATTAATGAGGTTCTCCTCAAAATGCTAACGGAACCTATAGAGTGGACCCAACCAGACTGGAGCACCCAGCTACGCCATGCATTGGAATGCTATAATGTGATCATTGAAGAGGAATATGAAGATCCTATAAATGTTAATATTTTAGAGGCAGAAGGGCACCATGAAATCAAAGGCCCACAAATAGAAAACTCGGACGTCTCTACGCCTTTCAAGACAAAGCAAGTAAACATTGGCACTAAGGAAGAACCAAAGTTCACTTGGATTGGAGATTATTGAGACGATGCTACCGTGGACAACGTTGTTGAGTTACTCCGCGAATACCAGGATCTCTTCCCCAATAAGTTTTTGGATTTAAAGGGCATAGTTTTTGATTTCGGCATTATGAAGATCACTTTGAAGCTAGACACAAAGCCTATTAAATAGAGGTCGTATAACCTTAATCCTAAATACAAGGAAAAGGTTCACCAAGCGCTGGATAAAATGTTGGAAGTAAACATCCTAGAACTTGTTGAAGAATGTGACTGAATGATCCTGATGCTGGTTTAGGAGAAGAAACAAAAAGGGGAAATAAGGATTTGCATAGATCTATGGAAGCTTAATGATGCATGTGTTCACAACCCATTCCCAATGCCATTTATATGAAGCATTAGAAAATGTTGGATGGAAGGAGCCCTATTCCTTTATTGATGGGCTTTCCATGTATCATTATATTAGCATCGTCTTAGATGATAGGAGAAAAATGACCTTCACAATAAAGTGGGGTTGTTTTCAATACACAATGATGCTGTTTGGGCTTAAGAATGCACCTGCGATATTCTCCCACATAGTTATAGAAGCGTTCAAGGAGTTCATTCACAAGTTCTCGTAAATATACTTCAATGATTGGACGATATTTGGATTAGTGAAGCACCCTGTTGCAAGTCTATGCCTAATGTTGGATACGTGTCACAGATACAAGATCGCGCTGAATTTCAAAAAATGCATATTCTGTGTTCCTTTCAAAATCTTGTTGGGTCATTTTTTGTGCAAACAAGCATTGATGGTGGACCCTAGAATGATTGCAGTAATTATGAATCTGGAGGCCCTTAGGAACATCAAGAAGTTGTGCACGATGCTGGGACATATGGGATACTATTGAAAATTTATCAAAGCTTAGGCTAAAATTACTTTTCCCATGAAGAAACTGATAAAGAAGGACACAAAATTCTATTGGGATGAAGAATGTCAGCACAACTTAGATATGTTGAAAGAAAAAATGATCACAGTGCTGATCTTGGTATTCCCTAATTGGAAAAATGAGTTTCATGTACATGTGGATGCCTCTTGCATTACGTTGGGTGCAATTCTAACACAAGATGGTGAACGAGAAATGGACCATCCTATAGCCTTCGCAAGCAGGAAGTTAGCGAAGGCCGAGAAAAGATATTCAGTGACTAAGTGTGAAGGATTGGGTATGGTATATGTGCTGCAACAATTTAGGCATTATCTATTAGGAGGGCACTTGAAGATGTACACAAATCATTCTGCCTCGAAATACTTGGTCAACAAGCCTGTGTTGGGGGGAAATATCTACATATGGTTCCTACTATTTCAGGAGTATGACTTTGAAGTCATTGTGAAGTGAGGGAGGTTAAATGTGGAACTTGACCATTTGTCATAGATCAAAATAGGAGAGGAGCCTAATAATCTGGAGGAAGGGTTGTCGTATGCACAGCTCTTTGCGGTGTGTGTAGCAGATTACCATTTTCCAGACATTATTCACTTCCTGACTATGGGGATGGCATCAGAAGGATATACAACCCAACAAAAGAAGGAATTAGTAGTGTGCGCGATAGATTTTTCAGTCATTGTAGGACATTTGTATAAAACAGGGGCCGATAAAATATTGTTAAGATATGTGGGAGACTTTGAGCGGGATAACATTCTTGCTGAAGTTGATGGGGGAGTTGCGGCAGGCCATTATGCAGGTAAGGCAACTCCATAGAATATTTTGTGCGCAGGTATATGGTGGCCAACATTGCACAAGGATTCCAAGGCATATTGTAAGGCATGTGATGCATGTCAAAGAACTATGAAATCCTCACGAAGGGATGAGTTATCACTACATCCTAAGGTGTCCTTGCAGGCATTTGAGAAGTGGGTGATTGATTTTGTTGGGACAATTCAGCGCCCGGGAAAGAAAAGATGTTTGCACTATATCATCATTACGATGGAATATCTAACTAGATGGGTGGAAGCAGAGTGGTTTAAGGATTGTACAGGGTCTACGACAACAAAGTTCTTATTTAAGTATGCCTTAACTAGATTTGTTTGCCCAAAAGTGTTGATGAGTGACTAGGGTACGGACTTTCTAAATGAAACAATCAGCGCGTTGACTGAAGAATTTCAGTTCTACCATCAGAAGGGTACACTGTACTACCCATAGGAAAATGGAACTTTTGAAGGCTTTAATAAGATTTTTGAGAATGCGCTGATGAAGAACTGCAATTCGCAGCAAAATGACTAGGATGTTCATGTACCAGCAGTACTTTGGGCTTATAGGAATACTTGCAAGAAGCTGACTTGAGAAATGCTGTTCAGATTAGTATATGGGGTCAAAGCCATAATGCTGATGGAGTACATTCTACCTAGTCTACGCATAGTAGCACCGATGGATATGGCGGATCATGAGAACTTGGAGGAATGGATCACGCAGCTTATGGAGCTTGAGGAAGATTGATTTTTGGTAGGCTTCCATCAACAAGTACAAAAGGAATGCAAAACATCGTGGCATGATCGCCATATCAAGCTTTGTACGTTCAAGGTAAATGATCTTGTCTTGCTAAATGATGATAAATTCACTAAATTTCTGGGTAAATTCCAGATGCATTGGTCAAGGCCATATATTGTCAAAGAAATTATAGATGGAGTTGCAGTTCATCTCATGAAGCTAAATGGGCAACCTTTCTTGAGAAGAGTGAATGGGAGGAGGTTGAAGTTGTATACAGGGGATTGTGAACAATGACTATATTGTAGCAGGATAGTCTTAGTGCTCCAAGAAGTTGCAAGGGAGCTTGGGACTATAAAATGCACTACCCATCTTAGAGGCCATTACAAAGAGTAGGTTGCGTGGAGAGTGAAAAAGATGCAACCCATGAAGTTGCTCTTAGGAAGTTGTGCCATGGAGGAATGCACCACATAGAGCAACAAGAAAATGATAGTTGGAGTTACTATTCATGAATTGATGGCTAGAATATGGTTAAATGGGGTGGGGTGGCAGAAATTAAGGCAAAAATATTTGAAGATCTGTAGCAAAAAAATCATTTATTGTCAGAAATTAGGGGGAACGATTGGATTTGAATTCAAAACCCCTATATATTACGTGCGCCGGTCTAATAGAGAACACTTTGTCCTCTTAGATTTATTGGTGAATTTCGTTGTCTGTTGTCTATGAACTGATCAGTATGGAAAGATTTAGTCGCGAGCCTCGTGTTTGCCGAATTGCCTAAGATAAGCCAGAAACATATTCTTGAGCAAATTTTTTCACCAACTGTTGCTGGAACTATTAGTACTAGCAATGTTTCCTCTGAGACCACTACCCTGGAAGTTGCAAGTATGGAAGCTTCAGTTACTGTGCCTATGCCACCAAGGTCACCTAAGTTGAAGCCTAACCCTACCAGAGAAATCCAACCTACCAAGCGCAAACAATCTATGAAAGATAAGTAGAAGAAGGTTCTCGTGTGTGCCACCCAAGGAAAACATACCGAAACCAAGGAAAAACAGAAGAAAGATAAGCAGCAAGGGAGGGTAGTGGACTTGGAGGTGGAATAATTCCAAGGAACAAAGGACATTGATGTTGAAGGGATGGAACCCATGAAAATGTTACCTAAATACATCCCTCTGTGGAAGGTGACGAGCCTCATCACTGGGTAATTATATGGGCCTTAATTCACCTCCTAGATTAGTGAAACCAGCTATTCTCACAACTTATTGCATACTTTTGATTATATTTTGTTTATGAGATGAGTTAGAGTTGGATATTTTGCTTTGTGGTCTAATGTGCATTTAATGCAGGATTAAAAGATAAAAGCAAGGAATTTTGGCAAAGAACTTGGTCAAAACTCGAATGGGACAATGTATAGGAATTATAGGAGGTAAATTATCCTCATTTACTACACCTCCATTCGAATATTCCTCCATGAGCTTAGAGTGCAACCAGCCAAATCATGAGGACTAGAAGGAAACCAGGCAAGTGCAAGTCAAAGCACCAATTTATCTCAAGTTTGGGAGCTGAGCCTCCTTAATTTTAAGGAAGTCATTGGAGACTTCAGAAGTATAAGTAGAGAGGCCTAAGACCTCAATAGGATTTTGTTTTTTGATTGTGAAACACTACATTATTTTTGAGCTACAAGACATGTGACACTTTTTGATGTAATCCATTGTTTTGATAATAAGAATGAGTTTTGTTTCGAGCCAGCATTGAGTTAACTCAGAGGGCTGAACATCTTGGGTTAGGGCCCAACCCTAGTAGCTAAGGCTCCTCTTTATTGTACATGTATTCTAGTATAGATTCATGGTTTAATCATTCATTTTCTTAAGTAGCTGCATTTCCATTACAAAAGTGTAACATAGATTGGTTGTGTTTTAGTTTTCTTCCATTTGTGCCTTCTTTCAATTAGCAGCTTAGAAATGGGAAAAATATCACCACAAGGTTGTCAGCAGGTGTCTTGGTCTTACCTCCTCCCTCTGGGACCATGACTTGATGAAGAGACCCTCCAGAAACCCCAAAGACATAGATTTCTATTTCTCGCATGAGCTTTGGAGTGTGTCGTCTTGATTCATTACTTGGTTCATTTCATACTTATCTTTCTGTAATAAGATCTCACTCATATTCTCATTTCCTTCAACACTTTATTCGTGCATAATATATGCGAAAGCCAATAAATCATGTCTTAATTAATTATACTCGTAGGTCTCCTTACCGCCCAATCCATAACAAACCTAACCAATCACCGTTAATCGTGTGTCACATATTCATTTCAACATTTGACTTTAGGCGCTCCAAATCTCCACTGTTGATCTACTTTGCTTGATCCAATGGCTATCGTGTCACTCGCTCGCTAATTAGCTTGGTCGATCTCCACCATTGATCAATCCCACGTGATCCAATGGCTTTTGCGGAATCTTGTGTGAAATATTACATGACTGATACCCGATCGAGAGCACGCAAGAAAAGTGTTTTTCCTATTTTACACAACAATCACTTAGGCTAATCGCATGAAATTTAGAATTACAGCTTACAGCTCTTAGGGTGTGTGAGATACTACTTACCACCTATATCCATTTCAACATTTGACTTTAGGTGCTCCACATCTCCACCATCGATCTGATTCGCTTGATCCAATGACCATCGCGTCACCCGATCGCCAACTAGCTTGGCTGATCTCCATTGTTGATCAATCTCACATGATTGAATGGCTATCACGCAATCTCACGTGAATTATTGCAGAGTGGATATCTAATCAAGAGCATGCGAGAAAACTGGTTTTGTCGTGCTACGTGTCACTCACTTAGGCTAATCGCATAAAATTTAGGAATTCCACTTACAACTTTGAGGGCATGCGAGAAACTACTTACCACCTAAGAAGACCGCTCCATCATTCCAGACATTTTACACCCTTCTGCCGACACATGACTTGATGTGATCCATCTATCTATTCACTTAATCCCCATGATAAGATATATGTCATTCATCTTCTGTTAATCTTGTTCGTCCCTCTATTCACTTAATCCCTTGTGATAAGGTCTTTGCCTTTCATCTCCCATTAGTCCTGTTCTTCCATCTATTCACTTAATACCTAGTGATAAGATCTCTGTCGCTCATCTTCCATTAATCCTATTTGTCCATCTATTCACGTAATCTCCTTCGATAAAATCTCTGCCACTCATCTTTCGTTTTTACTGTTCATTGATCGATGCAACGGTTCCTATGTAGTGCTGCCTCATTATGTTCTCCCTTCACTGATTTCAATCTTCGATTGCTTTTCATCTTGACTCCTTCTCGAACTTTGTTTTGCATATCATTTGAATGCTGCGACTTTTGATCTTCGATTTGGTTATTCAATCAGACTCTAACACTATCTGATCATCAAAAAATGAAGAAAGTGAAAACCAAATTAGTTCTGTTACCTTGCTTACTCATTATTTTGGTTTGATGCTCTTTAATTCTGTAACTTAAATAGTGACATTAGGTTAGTGTTGATTTAGAAATTCCACTTAGTGTAGCTCTTTAAATGGTTAATTAGGATATGGTGTGATTTAGCATTACATGTTTTCTTCAATAATGCAATAGAGTAACTCTCTTAGAATAGATTTTCTCTTCTTCCATCAAATAATCAAGCTTCTTCTGATTCTATAGAAGTCTGGCTTGGAACCCCTAGGGTCTCTCTCTAGATGAACAAGTGACAACAGCAAGCACCTTCACTTCTACTTGTGCATATAGCACTGTCACCTCCATGTTTGTATGAACCCCAAGATGATAATTAAAGCTAGTAGCCCAGGAGTTGCAGCATCTTTGCTGCAATACCGACGCTCATCACTTTTTGGCACCGTTGTTGAGGAGGTGTCTGAGTAGAATGTGATTACTGCATTCTTTTCTTCTATTTCTAGTTTGCTTTCTTTTCTTCTATTTCTAGTCTTCAATTTTCTACCATTAGTATATTTCTACAAAAGTAATCCAATAGCTTCCTTTTTTTTAGTTGACATTATCTACTTTCCTTTCCATTCTGCAAGTAAAATTTCAATTTATTAAGTAACTTTTCTTTCTGTCAGTAGTTTTCATTCAATCAACAATTTCATTTCTACAAAGTACTTTCCCGCTTAAAAAAATCTTACAAAAAACAACGCAGAAACATTTCCTTTCATGCCTTGTATGAGAAGGGACAACTTAAGGAAATTCTTGCCAAATACCCCCATTGCATCCAACAACCAATGTTCTCTCTTCTTCAGTGGCTGTGAACTAGAGGAACCTTTAGGTGAGCAACCTCACATATTTGAAGAGCCTACATGGGAAGAAGAAGAAGAGGAACCCACTCCTACTGAGCCAATCACTAGAAACCAAAATGATAGAGGGAATAGAGAGAGAATTGAGGGTTCCTTCCCCATTAGGGAAACCCATGGGGACACTAAGATGAAGAATATAAGCCCCTCTTCTCTACCTCATTACCATGGCCTAACCATAGAGGAACCTAACACTTTCCTATTTGATTTTTTTGTTATATGTCGAACATATGACTATACAAATCATGAGAAAAAGTTAAAATTGTTTCCATCTACCCTCAAGGATGCAACATTGCGATGGTTAATTGGTTTACCTGGAGATAGCATCACAATTTGGGCTCAGATGCAACAAGGTTTTAACAGTAAATATAGGGACTACTTTAGGTCAAAGGATACTAAAAAGGAGATTTTCAAGATGACCATGGGTTAGGATGAATCCTTAGAAGACTACGAAGAAAGATTCCAACTTAGAGACAAAAGGAACAAGTGCATACTTGACCCTGATTCACTAAAGATAGTCCTCCTTAGAGGAGTAAGGGAGATCTTCGGGATATGTTACACTTGTTAGCAGGAGGGGATATCTACGAATTACCCTATGAGGATATCAAGACTGTCTTTAGAAACCATTCTAGGGCAGCTAGGAAAAAGGGTAGGAGTAGGCTACCTATGGACAATACATCATCTTCCAACTCATCCATCAAGGGTGAAATTGGAAATATGCTGGAAGATTTCAAAAGTGAGATGTTGCAAACCCTTGGCTTGCAATTGGACACCACTAATATCAAAAGGAAGCAAGAAGATGTAGAGAGATCATTGGCCATATCTTGTCCTAGATGCACCAAGAGGCATCCCAAGAATGAATGTATATTAAACTGCATTGAGATTTGCTCGGTCTTTGAAGAAAACCACTCCACATACAAGTTTCCTTCTTTACCTAGACTCAAAGTTGTATATCAAGGAGCTGAAGGGGTTAATGAGCAGCTTTGCTACATCAACCAAAGGAAACCTCCTGGGCCTAGACCATACCAAAAGGGTATGAAACGATCATCCCATTCATATTACAACCCCAATCAAACCATAGCTATACATTCTTGGGGACCCCCTACTCATCTTTCCTCATCTACACCCCCTCCTTGGTCCTATCCATCTCAGTATGATTCCCAACTAGTCACCCAATCATTTCAACATTACATTCTGGCACAACCTCAGTGGAATACCACACTCCAGGGGTGGAGTCCCCAATACAACAATTCTCCAGCTCTATTTACTCCACCACAACTCCTACACTCTTCTCCACCCAAGCAACCCAAGATGCATGACCAGCCAAATCCGAGCCTAGAAAATAGGCAGGCTCAACTAGCATACAATGGAGAGACATCATACCCAACTTATGCTGTAGAAATCCAAGAGATCAACCTAGAATCTGGGAGAATTCTCCTTGATAACAAACCTCCCTCTCCACATAGGGAGGTTGAGGAGGAAAGAGAGGAAATAAACCTTAAAGTAAATCCACCCTTTCCTGAGAGATTAGCCCAACCACTCCAGCGTACCCTAGCAGAAACTGAACTTCTGGGAGTATTGAAAAATCGATGTGTAAAGAACCCCCTTCTCCAAGCGATAAAATATTTTCCCACTTACATTAAGTTGATGAAGGAGAAATTCTTCAAGCATCTTGGAATAAGAAAAATGGGTGCCCCTACGGCTAATGTCATTGGGTAGCTTTCTGACGTAATCCTGGGGTAGGTAATATGTATAAAATTTTTGGACCCTAAGTGATCTAGGGGCTGTCGTTAATGTCATGACGAAGGACACCATGCTCAAGCTCAAACTCCAAGGGTCATGGAGGAAGACCAGAATAGTTCTACAACTTGCAGACCATTCCACAGTCACCCCTGAGGGAATTGTGGAGGAAGTGATGGTTTCTATTAACTCCTGCTAGTACACTGTAGGTTTTCTAGTTGTCCAGCCTAAGGCTAAGATTATTGGTTACCCTATCATCCTTGGGAGGCCATGGTTGACCACAGCTGATGCTTAAGTTAGTTGTAGCACTGGGAATATGACCATCAAGAATGGGCATATGTCCAAGCAGTTAGTCATATACGCTCCTGATCAACCTTCTCTAGAGCATGAATTACCTTTATGGTTGGAAGAGGAGGAATAAGATGAGACTTATTCAACCCAAATTTATGCTTTGGAAGCAACCATAGGAGGAAGAAAACAAGATGATGATGACTTACTTGAACACCTTCTACAAAGTCAAACTCCTAGTTCATTACCATTAGAAGAAGAAGTAAGGGAAATCTAGAACAATCATCCAGTTGACTTATTCATGGCAAATTCCAACCCACTCCATGTCAAAACCATAAAATTTGGCCCAGAGAAAACTTTGAAAATTAATCCGTCTCTTTGTACTCTTGAAGAGGAAAAGCTATGAAACATGTTGAGAGAAAAGCTAAAAACCTTCACTTGGAGTCACAAGGAAATGGAGGGAGTGCACCCCTCAGTGTGTACTCACCACATATACATCAAAGAAGGTTGCAAGCCGGTCTAGTAACCACAAAGGAGGATGAATCTAGCTCTTAATGATATATTCAAAGAAGAACTGCAAAAACTACTAGATGTAGGATTCATTTACCCTCTTCGATAGTGAGTGGATCTCTCCTTTAGTGTTAGTTCCCAAGAAAAATGGTAAGTGGAGGATTTGTGTCAATTATAGGGAGTTGAACAAATCCATAAAGAAGGATCGTTTTCCCCTACCCTTCATTGAAAAACTGCTAGATGGCCTTGTAGGGAAGAAGTTCTTTTCTTTCCTAATGGATTCAGTGCGTACAACGAAATCCAAATCTACCCAGAAGACCAGGATAAGACCACATTCATCTGTCCTTTAGGTACCTTTGCCTATAGGGTCCTTCCTTTTGGCCTATTCAATGCTCCTGCCACTTTAGAGAGAGAAGTCTTAACTATTTTTGCTGAATTAGTACATGATCCGATATTGAAAAACATATTACAGACTATGTGTGAAGTTGCCTATGTTACTTAGTTCAATGGATCGATAAGATTGAAAATAACAATAACACTTAAATAATTATAAAACACATTCAAACCATCAACACAACCAAACTTGATAAAGGAGTTCACCAGATTTTCAGGCTACATCTCCTGGTCCTCTATCTTCCAGTGCTAACCTCTTTATTATGTCTTCAAATAATTGTTACAGGTGTGAGATCAAAAGAGTGTCTCAAACATGAAAATGGATCTCACCGCTATGTTCAGCTCAAACCTTCAAGTTGAAATGAGTATACACTCGACCATACTTGGTCAAGATGACCTCCAAACCCCTTGGAACAGTTCACAATGCACTCCTCTATGAACGTTTTTGTGTTATGGTATTTATATACCATGTACAGTTACAAACTACAATAAACATAGAATAATACGTTTATAATAGAAACAAACTATAAACCAATGGATCGAAGGGTGCGGGGTGGACCCCGACCATCTGGCCTTTTCCTAGTGCTAATCTTGAGAGCAAACAATCTGACAATTATTGTGTCCTTCTCATCAACTAATCCGAACAACCTGTACCATCAATCTATCTTGAGCGATTTGACAACTCTCGTGCTCCAACTAGCACATATGCTAATTCTCTGTAGGCATGAGAGAAAGTGCTTTCGGGAGGCTACGTGTCGACCGATGAGCCGAATCACGTAGATTTTTGGAAAACCATTTCCTACCTTGAAGGAATAGGATAAACCACTTACCACTTCTTAACCAGAACAAAAAGGAGTTTAACTTCTTTTGCATAACTTTACACTTTCATTTTTCAGGATAACCTACCTGCATGTTTCGACATGATACGAGTCGATCTCCTTTGATCAAATGATCTCTCCTCTTGTTCGTTGATCCCCATCGCCTATGGTATGAACCAATAACAAGCTACAACATCATCTTCTACACTGACATCTTCAAGAACCTTTGACTTTTTCTTGGGTTGCCACATGTCCTGCTGACGTAGGAATTGACTTTTTGACCTAATTTTTAATTGGCTCTAATTTCTTCATCCAAACTTGGATTTACTCACCCTTTGCACCATTGCCTTCATATTAATGAGAACTTCAATATCATTCTACTTTAACCTATATTTGAAGACTTTTTATTTGGAGGCTATGTTGAATCCCTTTTGGATCATTCCTTCCCACCAGAAGATTTTGGTCCACCAAACATTGGTTTTAGCTATCAAGTAAGTGAGGATAAAGTTCCCTGACTTTTCCAATCTCTATCCATCATGATTTACTTGGATTTGTACCTTTGAGTCCAAATCGAGGATACTCAACATTCCCCCGTCGTGAAGTCCTTATCCTCCTGTCAGGAACTGTGTCCTCCTCTCACTCATTTAGATACTTGGGAAGCAAATCCTTAATGGAAGGTAGTTGACCTTGCTCTTCGGGATCTTCAATCAATGAAGACTCATACGACCTCAAGTTTTAAACATTTATGACTGAATAGATTTGCATACAAGCTAGTAGATCTAGGCAGAAAACATTTTCACCAATTTTATCAAGTATTTTGAAAGGACCATATCTAATTGGTTTCAACTTTTTACCTTCCACTTGCAGTTTTTCGTTGTTGATGTGCAGCCAGACTTGATCACCAACTTGAAAACTATGCTCAACTCGATGCTTGTCATGTCACGCCTTATACTTTGCTTAGCTTCTTTCAATGTGTTCCTATATTTCTTGGTGAATTTCCTGCATTTATTCAATGAACTTAGTTGCTCTGTCCACATCACTATGTCAATCAACTGTTATGTCTTTCCAAGAGACAAAATCCAAAGGAGACTTTGGTATAAAACCAAAACAAGTCTCAAAAGGAGATCTCTAAGTAGAATAATGTTTTACATGGTTGTAAACATGTTGCACATAACACAACTGCTCATCCGAAAGTTTGGGATGCTTGCTGCAATATCCTCAAATCAGTTGTATTACTGTCCTCTTGACCACTTTTGTTTGACCATTTGTTTGTGGATGAAATTTTGTGCTCTTCTTTAACTTTGTGTCCATTAACTCCCATAGACTTGACCAAAATTTCCAAACAAATGGAGAATCTCGATCGGGTAAGATAGATGTGGGAAACCCAAAATTAACCCATATATTTTGAAAGAACAACTTTGCCTTTTTGTTCAACTGTGACCTATTTATTACATGGTATCAAAATACACATCTTACTAAACCTATCCACAAATACATACAAATAATCATGACCTTTTCTAAACTTTGGAAATCGCCCAATAAAATCCATGGAAACACGTTCCCAATGATGAGAAGGAATTGGAAGTGGAGTATACAAGTCTAATTTTGTATTACTTGGCTTGCTTGTAGCGCACATAGTACATCCTTTAATATATCTAGAAACTGTCTCATTCATTCATGGCCAACAATAGAACCTTTGTATTGTGCAACTATTTTACTTATAGCAAAATGACCTAATATGAGAGAAGAATGTTCTTCTCAAATTATGTTAACTCTTTTAGTTTTTGGAATACATGTTGGCTTATACGGGCTTGACCCAGGTTTGGAAGAGTTATTTAGCCAAATAAATCCTGCAGAGCACGAACTGAGGTCTCACCTGAGGTAGCAGGGGAGGGTGCTGGAACTAGGTTTCTGCACCCTAGGGACGTATTGGTGTGCTCTGGAGGTTTCACACACTAGTTTATAGCTCCGCGCTGCTTAGTATTCGCATAGATACAACTTGATTATATCTTTCTTATGAGTGCGATTTTCTATTAGATGAAGTAGTTACCAATTACAAGGTCCTCAAGAAAACATTTAACCAACATAATTGATTCGCATATTAAAATGAACACAGATTTACATTCATTTAAATCATAAGAAGATTAAATTAAATAGATATTATGATAGCTCAGAAGAAACGTAGAATTTCAAAGAGAACTTATCTTTATTTACACTTTATCCTCAATACATTCACATCTTCCTTGTGCACTCAGCTACAGGGGTGCACGCACACAACTATGGACTTTCCAAGCCTCTGCACACACAACTGCAGAGCCTCTACCTACTACCCCTATCCCTCGATTTGGACTTATAGACGCTTCCAATCTATCTTCTTCAAGAAGCCATTACATTTCATATTTTAGATTCCTTATCAAAACTCTCTTGCTTCTACCCATAGAGCCTCACTCTATTTATACCATTCGTTGGCTCGCGACCCCTGTGTGGGCTGACCCTATTTAAATTTCTTTACATTGTTTTCGGGCAGACTACCCTTTGACTCAACATATTATAATTCGCGCTCCGCACTTTTAGCAGAGTCCTTACCCTAACCTTACCCAAAATGTCCAACTTCGCACTCTGTGATCATTGCACGGGGCTTCTGCTACCCAACAGTCCCCCAACACAATCATCGTGACTCATCCTGAGTCACTTGGATGGTGGGGTGATCTTCTCATGGAGGTTCGTCACTAGCTTCTTTAAAGTGCACGTTTCTTCAACAAATTCTGTGGCGATCTATTGTACCTATTCCACCCGAGTCACTGATACATCCATGTCAGTTAGATTCGCCTGCTCGAAATTGCATACTACCTGCATATGTGCTAACTTGCCCTCAATCATTGTAGAGATGGAAAATGCTTCATCCCGCCAAGGCTGAATGCATTCTTTAAGCTCTGCCTCTTTTTGTCGTGCAACATCCATTTGGGCTTTGAGAGCCTGGGTCTCCAACATTTTAGCCAGCCGGTGTGTGAGATAGACCATTTGTGCATCGTCGCAAGTTGTATCATACGCCTATTGCAGTGCGCGCGCCTCAGCTTCTACATGCTGTATGGTGGGATCCTCCTGGAGAGATGTAAGTATATTAATAGACTGATCTAAGAGGCATGAATATTCACAGACATCGTACCTCATTGTTTCCATGCCTGCTTGAATTTCGACGTGACATTGTTCATGATCTGCCAGTGGTTGCTGCACCTGGAGTTTGAGCTCTGCTATTTGTCGAGTAAGCTCCCTCTATGCTTGTGTGGCTGCCTCTTAGGCCAAGCAGGCTCCTGTAGCCATGTGTTGAAATTTGGTAATATTTGGAAGGTCCATGGGGATATCTAATGCCAGAACTATGCTGCATGCTTCTGTTATGGCTTTTTCAACGTCCCGATAACGTTTGACCAAGGAAGTGTACTAAATATTTACCTATTCTAACTCGACTTTTTTCTCGATTAGAGTGTGGAGGGTGCGAATTTCCCTCGCCTGGAGTTTGTTAGTGATTCCGTCCTGCAGTTGGTAGAGTGACCCCCCGGTTAGGGCAGCCAAATTTAACTCCCAACTACTTTCGTCATCGGTGCCTTTAGCTAAGAGAGCATTGGCTGGAAATGGTACAATGTTCGGCGTGAGCACACGCACCATTTGCTTAGTTGTGGTTGTATTGTCAACAAGGTGGTTCTTTCATGGTGTGTGGGGATTCCGGAACCCCCAGCACCTGACTCCCGCCCTCTGGCTCTTCTAGATTTAGTTCCATTTCTTCCACGAATCGTGCTCGCATTCTAGCCACGATACTCATGGATTGTCTGGGAGCTGACTGCTTACTACTCTACTCTGATGTATAGTGCCAATATGTCTGTGTCGTGCCCTGATCATAAAATAATGCTGAAATTTTGAACGACTTTCTTCCCTCCTTTTTTAGTGTAGGACTAACGTTCCCTCGGTAGATCTTAGCAGATCCAACTCAGAACCTTCACCTTAAAAGTTCGCTGCCTGCTCCTTCCTGTCATACTGTAACATCCTTGTCATGAATAGTGGTGTTAATGGTTATCTCTTGACTGTTCCATGTGGTAGCGCAGTCCTTCGGCCGTTGCTACGATTGGGAGGGAAGTGTTTCACCAGATCATCTTTCTATAGACTTGTTTATAGTCCCACGCCTTCTTTCAACTGCTCAAGGTGCTGAAACTGTATAGTCAACCCCTAGTCAGGTGTTTGCACCACTGGTGTGTCATCATAATGTCCCTACCAACCTATCCTGCAAGCACTGCTCGATCACTCGAGTAGCCATTTTTTCACACTGAGGGTGTATGCACAACCATGAGAGTAGGGTCATAGCTCAGTCGTTCCTAGAAGTATTCCTAAGTGGTTCGACTCACCTTATGCATAGAGGGGCTATGCTATTGTGAGTGCCACGGTGTGACATTCTGTTGAATCTGTTCCCACATATTGCTCTTTGGTCTCTCGACCCTACGCAGGGCCTACAGCTATCCGGCTTCCTCTAAGCTTTCTTCCACTGCTTATTCCAGACCCATCTAAGTTGCGGTATTTCCAACTTCCAAGAGGTTTGTGTCATTGGGTGGCCGCAATGTGGGATGCCCCTCAAGTCCTTGCGAATGCTGTCATTGGCTATTGGTGACCAGAATCGCTTTAGGTTGCTTCCCTTAGTTTATCTAGCCACTTGTGCTTGCACCTGTCTGCGACCTCCATGCCTCTTCCTTCACTTTAGTACGACTACCCTCCTTGCTAAAGTGAAGGTCATTCGGGGTGCTATCATGGACATTATCAGTGCACTTGGTTTCAATCTCACAGAGGCAACTGGCTTTTCAACTTCCTCTGCGGGTGGTCCTACTGACCCTGTTGTGACCATCCTATTGCAATTCAATGTGGTTACTTCATGCAGTCAGTTCTGCCATCATTCAACCTCTTCATCCGAATCCAATGTGCAAGAGCTATCACAGTCCCATGAGAGTCGACTGTCCACTATCGGATTCACCTTGTCCCAATCTCACGCCGTGAGTTGATAGATACAATCTAGTTCCCCATCACTATCATCGTTGCAAAACAGTTCAGTATAACGTGTTCCTTCAGCTGGATCCAATGGAATCACTACTCGAAGGGAATTCTTTTCAAAGATCATCTTTTGTTGCTTGAGGCTGATGATTCCATTCATGTCTGTTACCTAATCTATCCCCAGCAACACTAGATATGGGTTACAATTTCATTGACATCAAAATCTGTCTGCACACTGGTGCTGTCGATGTCCACGGTAACCCCTTGCAGCCTTCCCATAGACAGAATCTTTTGCTAGTTAGCCATGCATAACTGGATCGGGGACCATTGCAGTGTGGGCCTACCAATGCGTTCCCAAGTCTGTTTTGGTAGGACATTTGTGTTAGACCTCGGATCTAAAACACCCTGGTCCATCTCATAGTCACCAATCTAGATGGTCAATTGCATCTCCTGGCTAGTACACAAAACATGTTTGCCCAATTTGCAAATCATGTGTGGTTCATCTGCCCCAGCGCATCTAGTTATTAATTCCTGCAACCCTTTCACCACATTAGCATCCCTTGGAAGCTTCATACATGTTTCTAAGAAGGTAGTTTTCAAAGACCTCTCCTGTTCTAGCTCTGGTTGTCCCTTACTACCCGAAGTCAATGCTTCTGAAAAGTTTTTCTTAGCCTCCAAAAATGTTTCATTTGCTTATGCTAAATAAAATTCTGGTTGTTTTGTGAGAGCCTTATGAACCCATGTATCCTCGTCCAACTTCGTCCCCTTATCTTCCCCCATACCTGTGACACTTCTAAGCATCATGTTTATGTTAGGGTCTTTGGTGTGTGGTTCAAACTTCATCATCTGGATGTTCTAAGTGGAGCTAGCTGGGAGCACTCCTTTTTCTCATAATTGACAAATTAGTGTAGGCTAGTTGTCTGCGTCATGATGAAACTAGTAGCATGATGGAAAACAGGCCTTAGTTGGATTCATACAAACCCGAGCGTAATGTCCTTGTCCACCGCAATTATAACAGATCAACTGTCCGTGGCCCCGTCCGGGCTCCAATCCTCTGCGACCGCATCCACGTATCGGGAATCCCCCACGTGTGAATGATATAGCTAGGTCCTACCCACACATCTCTATTTGCATCCTATATGTAGGTGGTCAATCCATCAACATGCGGCAATCCCTTTCCTCATGACCCATCATTTTTCAGAAGTTACAAAATAAGCGTTGAGGAGGTTGTTGCAAGCTCGGCAATAGATGACAGCTGTTCGTGGCATGCTTTCCTCCTACCTGGAAAATTACGCACCAAAGCACAGGCGGAGCACTTGACCCTAGCTGTCCTTCTAATTTTAATGGCATCAGACTTCCTCCATCTAGATAGTTCGAGAAAACCAGACAATGGTCCTTGTCGTGTGCTTGGCTTCTAAATTTAATACACCCTACCTCAAGGTGTACCTCAGGTTGGGAAACTCTTCCTTGCTTCAGACTCTGCAATTCCAAGCTCAAGTTTTGAAGTTGAGCATGGATTTGCTGAACTCCCAACCCTGAGTCCAATATTGGGGTCGCGCGTAACTCCATTGCTATTTCTAGTACCTTGGCTTGGGGTGAGATCTTATGTTGTGGCAAAGTCATCGTCAAATGGGCATCAAGGACACCACAAACCACGCACAATGTTTCCCATTTGTTAAAGTCATATTAGCTTCATGAATAGTACTCTTTAATCTCTGGTCTAAATCCCACAGAGTTTCACTAGGCAACATTGCTAGCTCCTTGAATCCAATGACCGATTGGGCTTTAGACTTTGGTCAGCCAAACCCTTTATTCAACGCATCCTGGATCACTAGTATTCCCTCATTCCGATGGTCGGTTGAGTATTTTATGTACCATGTCAACGCGCGGTCTTATTCTGTACTGACCAACGTGGCCTTTTTAATGTTTTCATCTGTTATGTCTTGCACGTCCCATACAAATTTTATCACAAACCAGAACTGATTTGGATCTTCCTTCCCTACACCCTCGAATGTTGGTAACTTGACTACGGTAGCCATCCTAGCTTTTGCTGGTGGTGGGGGTGGCGGGGGTGTTGGTGTGGATGGACTTGATGAGGGTGAAGTGGGTGGCGGTGTAGACAGAGGTGGTATCAGTGGGAGGCGTTCTTTAATCAATCAACCGCACTTCCTGGCGAGAACCAAACAAGATCCTCCTCACTTTCCCCTAAGATAGAAGTCAATGGGTTGCTTTCTACTTCTCCTATTCTTCGATAACCCTTTCCACTCGATGTTGCTCGGTATTCACAGAGATCCAGCTTGATTATATATTTCTTATTAGTGTGCTTTTCTATTAGATGAAGTAGTTACCAATTACCAAGGTCTTTAAGCAAACATTTAACCAACATAATTGAATCGTGTATTAAAATGAACCTAGATTTACATTCATTTAAATCATAAGTATATTAAATTAAATAGATGTTATGATAGCTCAAAAGAAACGCAGAATTGCAAAAAGAACTTATCTTTTTTTCCACTTTATCCTCAATACATTCATATCCACCCTATGCACTCAGCTGCAGGGGTCCGCGCACACAACTGCAGAGGCTGTACCTACTACCCCTATCCCTCTACTCAAACTTACAAATGCTTCTAGTCTATCTTCTTCAAGAACCTATTATATTTCATATTTCAGATTCCTTATTAAAATTGACTTGTGTCTACCCATAGAGCCTCGCTCTATTTATACCCTTCCTTGGCCGGCAACCCCTACACGGGCCAACCATATTTACATTTCTTTACATTGTTTTCGAGAAAACTACCCTTTGACTCAACCTATTATAATTCACGCTCTACGCTTTCAGCGGAGTCTTTACCCTAACTTTATCCAAAACGTCTGGCTTTGTGCTCTCTAATCGTTGCGTGGGGCTTCTTCTACCCAAAAATACATAACTTTCCTAAATGATATAAGGGTCTATCCTTTATGTAATAATACAATTCTTCTACCTACTTTCTATTACCACTTGGATTGAACCTCAGGTTGAAGTATGTCAATGCCAGGGTAACCACAAACCATGCTTAGCCAAGTACCTAGCCCTACTAGGTCGAGATAGGACTCCCGCCGTAAGGATATCAACCAAGATGACTAAATAAGATAAAGGATATAAGGCTAGCTATATTAGCACAAAGTTTTGATTAGATTTTGAAGGGTTTTGCTGAATGAGGAGGAGATGGATAGTTTAGGTCTAGGGAATTAGGTCATAATTGTCGGGTGTTCAATCCAGCAAGGTAGGCATAGGCTTTAGAAATCAAGGCTTGATGGAGTGAGATGTTTTAGACTATTGAGAATATAAGAAGAGCATGTGAAAATCATGGATCCTTCCTAGACTATAGAAAACATGAAATGGTGAATGGTTTCCCAAGGTAGAGCACAGATGTAATGAATTCTACCTATCAATTTGAAAACATTCAACTAGAAGCAATGAAATGATTAACGAAATACATAAAACACATTAACATATGATCACAGAAGAAGAAACGGCATTAAAACTCCATATCACATGGATCCCATAAAAATAGTTGCAATTCTTATTAATCTCCTGCTAAACTGCTTACAAAAGGTGTACAATCAAGGTTTGAGCATCCAGCTGAGTCCAACTCTTCACAGTGAGAAAGAAGAAGAAGATATAGACATGAATTACACCTCCTCCCATCCTCAGTGGTCGAATACTTAAGATGAGGAGTTAATCTAACTAATACTGAACAAGAAACATGAATATAGGCATCTCAACGACTTGCCTCTAAAAGTGAAAAACTGTTTCATTTGAGCTCAAACTGACTTCTAAAGCAGTGAATCTACCCTCTATTACTACTTATCTATCATAGTTACATTCCAAGTCATCATTTACAATGGCGAAACAACCTCCATGAGAGAGAATCCAAGAACACAGTCAAAAACTGGAAAAATGGCCATTCTAAGAAAAAACGGCCCAACGTGTAGCGCCACTAGCCCAACACATAGTGCCACTGTTAGATCCATTTTGGTGGCCTTCCTGCCATCCAAATTGAGCTCATGATAGCTCATTGGAAAATGAATTCAAGTCTAATTTCCAAAACACCTAGAATTACTGTATTTGAAGCTCATTTTACCCCTCAAAACACGATTCTCCGAAGACTACTTCTCTCTATCCAAAAAGTGTTAGAAAATTCATTTTTTGGGTGTTTTTTGACGTTTTGGTGGATCATTTATGCCCCATAAACTTTGAAAATCTCTAGGGTGCATGTCCTCATCGCTCTGAAACAAAAAGTGCAAACCATTTCTTCATCGAGTGCCCCTAGGAAGAGCAGGCAGTTTTCCTATGCGTAGAATTTCAAAAATTGGCAAATGACAAAAATTTCTCCAAACTTGCCCAAAATTGGTGAGAAACACCATCATCAAGTGTCTTGATGAGATAAGGAAGATCCAGCAAGCATCCTAAGCCTATCCTCCTCCTTTTTTCCTGTCAAAGCCTACCTAAGCCTAGCCTTCACCTTTTTGACCCTCATATTGCAAATCTTTTTTGGGTCCTGTAATGATAGGCCATGTGTCTGATCATCTGATTTTCTTTATTGGTCTTCTATACTAGCTTCTCAAGGTGCAAGTTGACTCTCTCAAGCCAATTCTCTCTATCATCTTCAATCTATTTCTCAATAGGAGTCAAAGTGACTTGTGCCTCTTTTCCACTTTTTCGTTTTACCTTGAGCATTTCCAACTCCATGAGGACTTGTTTGTCACTCAGCTACTTCTTTTCTTGCCCCAAATATGTGATAACATATTTTTCCCTCTCCAAATTGTTCGCCAAAGCTTGAACTTGAGCCTCCTTTTCTTGTATGATGATGTCTTTTATGGTTTCTTCATCCTGAGCCTCTAAGTCAATGATTTCCACTCCATGGTGAATATAACATTGCTTCGGCTCATCATGATCAATCAAGTCAAAGTCTCTTTCCTCATCATCATCACAAATCTCCTTTGGCAACTTTTCCTTCCCTTTGTGGAATTTCTGCACCTGTACCTATTGTGTCAATGAAGAAGGAAAAGCCCCTTCCACATCATGTGGAGCTGGCATTTTCCTATGCCTTGATGAAAAAGGCATGGTCCCTTCCGCATCTTGTGGAGAAAACACTTGCTTATCGATTGAAAATAATCTCCTTGTGCCCCTCTGATATGTCATGAAGGTCTTGGGCACCTTATTAGTTCTAATCTCTTAGGTCTCCTCATCTGTTTTCACCTGAATACTACTATAAGGCCCCCCTACTTCTTGACACATTGGTGGAGGAATTTGAGGACCCCTGAAGATGTCATGAGAAATAAAGGTCTACCAAGAGATGTTGAGGAGACTGAGATGATGAAGCACAATGATCTTGATCAGGGAGTAATGATAAAGACTACTTATCTGCTAAGGGTATGGCTTCTTCTGGACAAAATGAGCCATCTTCTCAATATTCCTGAACTATAAGTAAGGAAGGTTCAACATCCTCACCCTGGTAAAATGCATGACGAGCCTGATATGATAGGTGTATAGCCTGGAGAATCTGCCTTCACAAGTGAAATACTTCATGATGGTTTTAATCATGGCGACATACTTATCTTCATGAAATCTGAAAGGAAAAAGTCGCTTCACCTCATTTTTGTACTTGGGTTTAATATAAGGCTCATAATAGTGTTCATCCAGGTCCTGGGCCTTATACCACTTCTCCCCTACATTCAGAATCTTGGTGGAATCTGAAATGATGGAAGGTGAAACTGTTAATGTTACCCTAGCAAGAGTCACCCTATTGTCCTAAAGATGGGCTACAAAATGTCTAGTGATCTCAGGGTGGTGTTGAACTCTCTCTACCTACTCACAGAACTCATAGAAACCAAGATATCTAAAAAATGTGATAACCAACTGAGAGGCCTACAATTCTCTAAGGCTTGATGGCTCTTCTTTGATAATCATGCCTCCCTTTTGTGGTTTTCTCTATTGCCTAGCTCTATTTGCTGAATTGTCACTGCCTATGTTTTCTTCATCCTCATAGTCTTAGCCCTCTCTCTCCATGTTTGCAGGGTTGAGGTTGTATGAAGTAAATGAGTGAAATTGTTTTAGGAGGGAGGGGATGAGATATGAGCTTATGGGCTAGAAAATTAATGAGGGAGTAGGAATGATAAAAATGAAAGGAAGGGCTTATGTTAGTTTGTGATATTACTCTTGGGAAGAGGGATAAATGGGTGGGATGATATGAAATAGGGTTAAAGGGATAAAGGGATAAGGGGATAGAGTTTAGAGTTGTAGGGTTAGGTGATAGGATTAAAAATGGGGTTTTAGGGTTTTATGCATCAATAGGGATATTTTTAGGGTTTCATATTTATCATGGAGAATGATGCTTACGATGTTGATATGCAAACCAAAACTGCAACAAAGGATGTAAACTTACTTCTATGCAGGTGAGAGAGGGAAAATTTGAGGTTTGTATGAATATTTGAGGCTTTTCTAGCCCTCCTACATAACGCGCAATGCCACCCTAGAAGCGCAACGCCAGTGTAAAATAACACTGCAAAATTTTGCCGGATGTGCAATGCTAGTCTCAATGGGTAGCACCAAGCTCTGAATGTGTAGCACCAACCCTGCCTCCCTTAGACACACAACACCACCTTGAGGTGAAAATTATGTTAGGTTAAAAGATAATTATTCAATGGCTATGACCTACAAGCCATCATGCTTGACATATTTATCATCCTCATACCCTTGCTGACCTTTATTTACACTTTTAAATCATGCTCTTGACCTTGTAGTGAAACCCTAAGACCTAATGAAACATGCCCTATGACCTAATGAAAACATGCCAAATGACCTAATGAAAGCATGATTGCAAACTAACCATGAAACCATGACTAAAGACAACCTAAAGAAGGGTCAGAAAGTATACTCTTATGAGGGAAAAATTAGGTTTTCTAAAGAGAATATAACCATCAACAGATCAATTTGACATGACCTATTGGAATGATGTAAAAATTTCAATATGGTACCCCTAAAATGAAAATGCAAAGATGTTGGAAATAATACTAAGAGGAGGGGTGAATCAGTATTATCAAATCAATAAATTTATTTCCCAAAAAAATTTGTATATGCTACTTCAGCTAAGTGAACTAGCATGTATACACAGCTTGGTCAAGGTGAACCTGCATATACATATCTTTCTTCATTCTTTGTAGTCTGGTCTGTAATTCTTTGTTGTTATCCTATTGTACTGTGATCCTTCATTTGAGTTAGTTGTCGTGAAGGACAACACCTGTATCATAATACCAACAATATCCCCCTTTAGAATTGATGGCAACAACAACACCAAGTCACTCTCCCCCTTTGACATCAAGGGCAAAGTGTCATGCTGACCCTTTGACATACATTATGTTGGTCATGCTCCCCGTGAGTACATGCGGAATTCTCTGATATGCTAAAATGTACTGATTGATCTCCCATGATTGAGTCCATGCTCCCCCTTAGCACAAGAAAAGTCTGCAAAAATATTTTCTAAAAGAATAACACGACTCTATAACTCAACTATGAGAGGATGACCTTCCTATCACCAATGACTCATACATACATCCATCTCCCAACCAAGTGGGGATATACCAAATTTGACTCATCCACCCAACCAAGTGGGGATATACCAATTATTTATACATGACAAAAACAAGAAATATTACATCATCCATCCCATGTAAAGTGGGGATATAAATTACATCATTTGTCCAAGAGGACCCATTCAAATGTATGAGAAGATATATCACACCCTAGACTTTTATATGACTTGAGTAGCAAATGGTATAAATATCTGAATCCATAGCTGGACTCAGCAACCATAATGTCAACGATGCTAAATGTACATGAAGGCTAATGCTCCCCATGAACTTGTGCTATCTGGCATTGGTCAAAGATCAAGGCATCTTTGTTAGTCAGATAAAATTAATGAACAGAGCATATTAATCATCAATATGAGTCATAACACCGACATGAGAGCCTGCCCTACTATTTTTCTTGTCTAAACAACATATACACTCCTTGACCTATAGAAATCCACGTGTGTACATGACTATAATTCAGGAAACACGTAGAAAATGTTATTTGATGGGTATGTGCTTGGTCTTGGAGTGCATGACTGGATTCTTTGAAATACTCATGGCACTTTTATTATCACATAGAATGGAGATGGGTGGAGTACATGTGATCTGAATGTCTTGCAATGATTGCATCATCCAAAGTAGTTGTGTGCAGCAAGATGCAACAACCACATATTCTCCTTTAGTTGTAGATAACGCAATTGAACTTTGTTTCTTGCTGAACCAAGACACTAACCTGGAACCCATATAGAATGCACCACCACTAGTGCTTTTTCTATCATCAACACCTCTTGCCCAATCTACATCTGTATATGCATGAAAAATAAGATATGTATCTCTAGGATACCATAAACCAAAGTTATGTGTTCCATGAAGATATTTGAAAATCCAATTGACTGCCTGAAGGTGTGATTCCTTTGGATATGCTTCGAATCTTTCGACTATTCCTACTGCATGCATGATGTCAGGTCAAGTACCTATTAGATAAAGCATACTTCCAATCATTGGTCTATAATTTGGTTGATGTACTACTACTGATTCATCATTTCAGTTGAGACTGCATCCTGTTACCATTGGGGTACATACTGGTTTAGAATCTTCCATGCCGTACTTTTTCAAGATCTGTATGAGATATTTGGTTTGTGAAAGAAAAATACCATCTTCATTTTGGTGAACTTGTAGACCAATAAAATAGGTAAGTTCACCAGGCCATGACATTTCAAATCCTTGATGCATTACTCAAGCAAAATTTTGACTCATGGATTCTTCATTGCTACGAAAAATGATATCATCAACATAAAAAACAATTATTAGCAATTTATCAATGTCAATCTTTTTATATAGATTGTTATCTGCTGATTCTTTTTAAAAACCCTGTTGGTGGAGATATTTGTCAAGATGGTAATACTAGGCCCTTGGAGCCTGTTTTAGACCATAGAGAGCCTTTATTAGTCTGCATACAAGTTTTTCATCATTTCCAAGAATGAATCCTTTTGGTTGTTCAATATAGAATTCTTATTCTAAGTCTCTATTAAGGAAGGCAGATTTTACATCCATTTGGTATGCTTTGAATTTCTAAACGCTAGAAAGAGCAAGAAACACCTTATGGCTTCAAGTCTAGCAACAGGTGTAAAAGTTTCTTCAAAATATATTCCTTCCTGTTGAGTATATTCTTTACAAACAAGTCTGGCCTTGTTTCTAATAACTTCTCCATTTTCATTCAGCGTGTTTTTCAATATCCCTTTAGTTCCTATGATATTTTTAGAATGAGGTCTACGAGCTAATTCCCAAGTATTATTCTTTTCATTTTGCTCATTTTCTTCATTCATTGCCTTGACCCAACATTCATCTTTGCATGCTTCATTTATATTTTGAGGTTCGGTGGAGGATAGTAATGCTAGATAGATTGAGGTTTCTATAATAGTTCTTGTTGTGTGTACACCTGGCTCTTTTTCCCCTAAAATTTGAGTTTTTGGATGATTTTTCTGAACATACATAGACAGAGTCTTTTCTTCTACCATTATCTCTTCTTCTGGTGCTTCATTGGTTTCTTCTTCAGAATCATTGTTATTTAATGTCGGAAAATAATCCCCATCTTCTTCATTGTCATAATCTTCGGTTTTTATCTATTTTGTATTTTTGCATGCTTCGTCAACTACAACGTCAATACTCTCAACAATTTTCCCAAGCCTTTTATTATAACATTTATATCCTTTACTTTGGGAAGAGTAAGCAAGAAGAATACCTTCATCTACTCTGGTCCCAAACTTACCACGTTTTTCATTAGTCCTTTTGATATAACATTTTCTTCCAAGAACTTTAAAGTATTTTATAGTAGGAGTCTTACTATACCAAAGTTCATGTGGTGTTTGGGTGTTGTTTACCCGAATAATTGCTTGGTTGAGAATATTCACGGTGACGAATGCAACTTCACCCCAGAAGGTTGCAGGAGTTCCAGATTCATCTAGCATAGCTCGAGCCATTTGTTGAATAGTTCTGTTCATTCTTTCTACCACTCCAGTTTGTTGAGGATTCCTTGTAGTTGAGAACTGCCTTTCTATTCCATGCTTTTCAAAAAATTCATTTGAGGTAAATTCCCCTCCTCAATCAGATTTGAGGCATTTGATTTTGCAATTTGATTCATTTTCAACCAAACCTTTGAAAGCTTTTAACTTTACAAATGATTCATATTTATTCTTTAGAAGAACTATCCAACACATTTTGGAAAAATCATTAATGAACAAAATAAAGTATTTGTCTCCACGAGGTGACCTTTTCCTTGATGGTCCACATAAATCAGTATGGACAAGTTCAAGAGGCTTGCTAGCTGACCCTTCCTTTTCAATGAAGTGAGCTCTGGTTTTCTTACCAAATTGACATGCTTTGCATATTGTATTTCTAGGGATGTTGATATTTCGAAGATCACAAACAATCTTGAATCTGCATGCTTTTCGTATTTGGGAAAAGCTTATATGTCCCAATTTTCTATGCCACAACCAATTTTCATCATTTTTTCTTAGATAGCATTGTTGTTGTCCTCCCTTGAGTATCTATAAGTGTGTTGGATTTCTTGTGCCTTTGATCACTATTTCTTTCGTATCAAGCTCACAAACAACACATCCATTTGATCGAAACACCACTTCATTTCCTTGATCACACATTTGATTGACACTCAACAGGTTATGCTTTAGACTTCTACATACATAACATTCCCAACGTCAACCTTTTATTTCAAGAAAATAGATCCTTTACCTTTTATGATTGCAGGACTGTCATTCCCAAATGAGACATTCTTTTCCTTTTCTAAGCCATTATATGAGTGAACTTTTTCTTTGTCACATGTCATGTGTTTTAAGCATCCACTGTCAATGTACCATTGATTTTCTTTTCCTTCTTCATAGAAGGCTATACCGCATCTTTCTGTTTGAGGTTTTTTCCTTCTACATATCTTGGGATTTAATGGAGTTTACTCCTTTTGAGATGTTTTCTGAAATTTCATCTTGCATTCAGATTCTTCATGGCCAAATTTGTTACATATTGAGCATTCTATTTCATTTTCAAGAAGAGAAAAGTTATTATAGGAACTTTTCTTGATCCCTGTCACATTCCTTTGATTTCGTGCTTCTCTAGTCATGATGGTTTTGTAATAAACACATTGAGTAGCTTTATGTCCACAATTATGAAATGAAAAACATTCTCCATTAAAGAAGTTCCTCTGACTATCGAATCTATTGACTTGGTGACTGTAGTTTCTATTGATATTCATCTTTGGAGAAAATTGAGTATGATTTACCTGAGGTTGGTTGTCGCTTTTATTCATCCTTTAAGAAAATTTAGTCTGATTTACTTGGTGATCTACTTTATGCCTTTTCTGATGATTTTCATGCTGATCATTGTTCTTTACTGCATTAAGATAGCTTTTAGTGGAGGTTAACGACTTCTATGATTGAGATGCTTCTTCAGTATATACAAGACCTGTCTTTATCAGAGGAGAATGTTGCACTTTGATAATCTCATTTAGGGTTTATGATCCTTTAGCAAATCTAATATTGAGAGATTTCGTTTTGTCAAGATCCTTTCTTAGACCCACAATTTCACATTCTAGTTTTTCATTGTGTTTTTATTTTTTAGCAAGTTGATATGTCAAGGTATCTATAATCATATTCTTTTCTTCTAAACATATTTTGAGTTTAGAGATTTATTCATGAAGGTCATCTTCTTCTAAAGAATCCAAAAAATTATCATCGTCATAAGCCATTAGAAGTTTATAGTCATTACTATTTTCATCTTCATCACCATTTGATAAACCATCGCTATCTTCATGAGTATAGTAACTATTTATTCTTACAACTTGTTTTCTATTCCATTTTTCATATTCCTTCCCTTTTCCCTATTTATCTTTATGAGGACATTTGGCAGCATAATTACCGACTCGACCACAGGCAAAGCATTTGAAGGGTAGTGTAACTCTAAATCTTCCGTAACCCTGTTGAAGCTTCTTAGAAAAGTTTATCTCATGTTCTTCTTCTGAAATATGTCTTGATCCATTGAGTTATTCCTTTCCCTTTTCTGAAGCTTTAGATGTGGCTTCTCTCATATATGATGGACCTCCTTTTCTCATCTCAAAGGTAGTTAAGCTTCTGTGTAGTTGTGTCATAGTGATAGTCTGTAGATCATGTTTTTCTTCTATGGCAAACACTTTTGATTCAAATTTAGCAGATAAGGATCTTAAAACTTTCTCAACTAAGGTAACTTCCTTTATATCTTCAGCTATATTCTTCATACAATTGACAACCTCATCTATACGTTAGAAGTAACTTGCTATACTTTCATCATTGTTCATCTTAAGAGTTTCATACTAAATTCTGAGAGTTTGAAGTTTAGCACGTTTTACCTAAGAGTCTCCTTCATAGCTCATAACGATTTTGTGCCATATTCCTTTGGTTGTTTTGAGGTCCATGACTTTGACAAATTCTGATTGTGACAGACTTCCCAATAAAGTATTGACAGCCTTCGCATTGGTTTCATATTGCTTTTTACCTGCCCTATCTATAGGAATTGGTGTAGGAAATGTATATCCTCCTTCCACAATTTCCCAGACATCTGTTTGAAGAGATTGTAGATAGTCCGTGGTTCTTATTTTCAAATAAAAAAAGCTGGTCCCACCAAATATTGGCAGTCTGATGGACCCCACGCTTTCTTGATTACTCATAATGATGGATATCCCTTCAAGCGATCAAGCTTCTTCTGAAGGACCTACTCTGATACCAATTGTTCGAAATAATAATGAGAGGGGGGTGAATCAGTATTGCTAGATCAATAAATTTATTTCCCAAACATATTTGTATATGCTACTTCATCTAAGCGAACTAGCATGTATATGCAGCTTGGTCAAGGTGAACCTGTGTATACCTCTCTTTCTTCATTCGTTGTAGTCTGATCTCTAATTCTTTGTTGTTATCCTGCTGTACTGTGATCTTTCATCTGAGTGAGTTGCCATCGAGGACAACACTTGTATCATAATACCAACAAAATAGCAAATTTTCATCCCTGATGTAAGTATGCAAATACTGACACTAACACTTTCCATGACTTAAAGTTGCATATACATCCTTAAAATCTGTGTCTTGAGCATATTGTTCAATGTAACTTTCATGAATTACTGAATTATGCTTAAGTATTGTGGATGCATGTATAATTTGTCTTGACAACATGTCTACAACCTTATTATGTATGCCCTTATTATATCTGATAACAAGATGAAATTGTTGTAGAAAACCCATCCACCTGTAATATCTTGATTGTTGCAATTTAGTTTGTGAGTCTAAATATTGAAGTGGTTGATGATCTGTATATATGATTGTTTCTTTAACCATTATGGAATGTTCCCACTTTTAGCACTCCGAACTAATGCATACAATTCTTTATCATATGTAGGATAGTTTACTACTGCTGATGTAAATGTCTCAAAATGAAAGCAGATAGGCTTCATGTTCTACATCAACAATGCCCCCATCGCATACTCACTTGCATCTATCTCGATCTCAAATGGATGCTGAAGATATGGCAGTGCTAGTACTGGCGCTGTATTGATCCTTTCTTTTAGTGTGTCGAAGGCTTTCTCTTGTTTGCCTCCCCACTGAAACACTTGTTTGACACTTGTCAAAGTATCTAAAGGAGATGCAATCAATGAAGCATTAGCAAAAAACTTTCTCCAATATTGCGTTGCCCCTAAGAAACTTCTAACTTCTGTAGTAGTATTGGGTTTATGCTAGTTTACTATGACTTTGACCTTAGAGGTATCTATCTTCAATTCACCACCCCCTACAATATAACCCAAATAATTCAATGATGTTATGCTAAATTCACATTTTGACAGTTTCACATAGAGATTTTCTCTTTTTAAAACATCTAAAATCTGCTTTACATGCTTCACATGTTCATCCCATGTCCTAATAAAAACAAGAATATCATACAAATAGACTATTACAACATTAATAAATGGTCTAAATACATCATTCATGACTCGCATAAACATAGCAGGAGCATTAGTTAAGCCGAAAGGCATAACAAACCATTCGTTAAGTCCTTGCTTCGTCTTGAAAGGAGTTTCCCATACATCCTATTCTGCAACTCAGATCTAATGATAGCCGCTTCACAAGTCTGATTTAGAGAAGTAAACTTCAACTTTACACTGATCTAATAAATCATCAATATGAGGAATATGATAACGATTCTTTATTGTGATTTTATTTAGTGCTCTAAAATCAATACACATTGTCCACGAACCATCTTTCTTTCACACCAACATAATAGGTGATCCACATGATGATGTGATTGGTCTAATAAACCCTTTATCAAGCAACTCCTATGCCTGCTTCTTTCTCTCTACATTCTCTAGAGCTAATAACCTGTAGATTCCAATGTTAGGTAGTGGAGCATGTTGCTGTAATAAATTTCATGCACTATCTCTCGCTTGGTGGAAGCCCTTTAGGCTCTTGAAACAGAATATCATAATTAGAAACAACTTTAACTAGACCTACTTTTTGTTTAGGATTACAGCCTTGAATGCATCGAATTTATCAAGATGCTTTGCTTTTAAAATCATTATTAAAAATTTCTTACTTGAATTTACAATTCTTTTCATCCATTCTGAATTTATGAGAGTGGAGTTATCTTTGAGTTTATGAGCCCTTAGTATATATTCAATTCCATCCTTCGTGAGTTGATACTTATTTACAGCTTGATAGAAGATAGCTTTTCTATCATACAAGTACGGACTTCCTAATACAATTCCACATATGTCTAATGGGACTATGTCTAACTCAACCTCATCTACAATGTTGATCCAATAGCAAAAGAAAGTTTACATTGTTTCATGACTTGTAGCTTTGTTTTATCACACACCCAACCTAATGGATATCGATTTTTATGAGGTTTTGTTTCTAGAACCAATTTCCTTACGATTGTTTCAGAAATCAAATTAACTTGTGACCCACTATCAAATATAGTATCAATTTTTATGTGCTTGGAAATGACTCTAATATGAAATAGCTCATTTCTTTTCCTCTCATTTCTTTCATTACGAACAAAATGTGAATTATTACTTGTAGATGCTTCATAATCTTTACCTTTTATACCTGTAGCTGTAACTATTGTTTCGTCACCTGAGTCTGATCCCAAGTCCTTTTGAATAGCAGCATCATTCTGTCGCTCTTTACTCTCGAACTTCTTAGGCTTCAATTCTAGATGCAAAGAACAAAAGTGTGCCTCGTCGTGTCCTTCCTTTTTACAATGAGTGCATCAATGTTTATCCTTCTTCACTGTGTTTGTTTTCCTCTCCTTCCATTTTAGTTTATTCTTGACTTTATTCTTGTTCCTAATAGATTTGGATGATTTCCAAAAACAGTTGCTTGAAGTAATACATTATCTAAGCTAGTGGGATTAAACATAAGTATAGTATGCTTCAAATAACTATGAAGAACACCTATATATTTTAACAATGTCTCTGGTGAGTCCAATGATATGCCTAATGTTAAAGCTCTCTTACAAAATTGTTGAGCATAACTCTGAACACTTTGACTCTTCAATTGACGTAGTTTTTGCCAACTCATCATTGCTTGCTGCATATAAGCCAAAGGATAAAATTTGTTTTTAATGAGAGAAACAAATTCATTCCAAGTTACCATGCTTTTGGAGATCTTCTTGTGTCTTGCCTTCCCACCACACAAGTGTGGTTCCTCCAAGTCGAAGGCTAGCCAGCTAGATCTTCTCCCTTTTTGCATCAACCCTCTACACCCTGAAATATACATTAATTTTCCTTATCCAATGATCGAGCTTTTCAACGTTAAGTTCTCCATCATAAATTGGTAAATCAAATTTTACATCTAATTTGATCAAAGAGGAATTATTTTTCTTCTTCTTAGAAGAACTAGTTTTATGAGAAGAAGACGATGATGATGAAAATGATGGTGATGATGGAGGAGATGGAGGAGGAAGCATTCCTCCTTTTCCTTTATCTTCTTTATCCTCTTTACTTGGAGGGCCAAAAGGAAAAGGTTCCTTTGTTCATTTAGGTGATGAATTTCCTTCAACTTTACCCTTTTTAAACTCATGATACATTTCTTCCACCATTACACATATCGTCATGAAACTATCTAGGAACTGGGATTCTAACACAAGTGGAGTTTCATCTTCCATCCTTCTTTGTGAAAAGACCCTTCCAATCTCTGGATTGGCCTCAACAAGTTTGCCTTCACCTAATCCAAGCCTCAACCTAGTAGGCATTCAAATCTCCACACAAACTTGTTAAATCTTATAAGCCTTAAGCTCTGATACTACTTGATCTAATATTGAAAAAGGCATTACAGACTATGTGTGAAGTTGCCTATGTTACTTAGTGAAATGGATCGATAAGATTTCAAATAACATAAACACTTAAACAATTAGAAAACACATTCAAACTATCAACACAACCAAAATTGATAGAGGAGTTCATGAGATTTTCTGGCTACATCTCCTAGACCTTTAGATTATAGTGTTGACCTCTTTATTATGTCTTCAAATAGTTGTTATAGGTGTGAGCTTAAAACAGAGTCTCAACCATGAAAATGGATCTCATCGCTATATTCAACTTGAATCTTCGAGTCAAAACGAGTATACACTCGACCGTACTTGGTCACTCTGACCTCCAGACCCCCTGGAACAGTTCACAATGCACTCCTCTGTCAAATTTTCTCTGTTATGGTATTTATATACCATGTACAGTTACAAATTGCAATAAATGTAGAATAATATGTTTATAATAGAAATATACTATAAACCAAAGGACTGGTGGGCGTGGGGTGGACCCCGACCATCCGTCCTTTTCCCTGCACTGATCTCGAGAGCAAACAATATGAGGGATATCATGTCCCGCTCATCAACTAATCCAAACAACCTACACTGTCGATCTGTCCTGAGGGATCCAACGGCTGTCACGCACTCTCGCGCTCCAACTAGCACATCTGCTAATTCTATGAAGGCGTGCAAGAAAGCGGTTTTAGGATGCTACGTGTCGACTGCTAAGTCAAATCGCGTAGGTTTCTGGAAAAGCATTTCCTGCCTTGAAGGCACGTGACAAACCACTTACTACTTCTCTGTCGAAACTCAAAGGGGTTTAACTTCTTTTGCATAACTTTATCGTGTTCGTTTTCCAGGATAGCTTGCCTACATGTTTCAATGTGATATGCATCAATCTCCTTTGATTGGGCGATCTCTGCTCTTGTTCATTGATTCCCATTGCATGTGTTATGAACCAAACATAGACTACCACGTCATCTTATCCACTAACATCATCAAGAACCTGTGACTCTTTCCCGAGTTGCCACATGTTTTGCTGATGTAGGCATTAAATTTTTGATCTAATCTTTAATTGGCTCTAATTTCTTCATCCAAACTCGGATTTACATATTGTTTGCACCATTGGCTTCGTATTAATGAGCACTTCAACATGATTTCACTTTCACCTATATTTGAAGACTTTTTTTATGGAGGCTATGCTGAATCCATTTTGGATCAGTACATGATGCGGTGGAAATTTATATGGATGAGTTTACATGTTATGGATGTCATTTTCAAGAAGCCCTTACTAACCTAAGCAAAGCATAGCACAAATTCATTGAAATGAACCTGTATCTATGTCTAGAAAAATGTGAATTCTTAATGATTGAAGGGACCGTGCTAGGTCATTCAATATCGCAAAAAGGACTACAGGTGGACCCAAACAAAATATCAATCATCCAAAGGGTCCCACCTCCACAAAAGCATAGGGATGTCAAGAGTTTCTTGGGATTATTTGGATACTACCAAACGTTCATAAAGGACTTCAGCAAGTTGGCGTCTCCTTTATTTGGGTTGTTGGCTAAAGATTCTAAGTTTATATGGTCAAAAAGCTATCAAGAGGCCTTAGACAGTTTAAAGGGTAAGTTAACCACTTCACCAATTCTTCGAGGCCGAAATTGGGCCCTCCCTTTTCATATTCATGCTGATGCCTCACAGAAAGCCATATGAGTAGCCTTCGGTTAGGTAGAGGATAAATTGCCCTGTGCCATCTATTTTATCAATAAGAACCTGTCAAAGGTTGACCTAAATTATACTGTGACCAAAACGGAACTCCTCACTGTTGTGCATTCACTAAACTAATTTAGGCATTACATTACAGGCTACCAAACATTTGTGCATAATGACCATGCTAAAATCAAATATTTAATGAATAAAACATATGTGAATGCTAGAAGTATAAGATGGTTGCTTTTATTATAGTAGTTTGATCTAACTATTGTTGATAAGCCTGGTGAGGGAAATATTGTTGCAGACTTTTAGGATGAATCTACCTACAGGTGAAGAAGGAGTGGTGGATGACTAGTTAGCAGATGATAATTTGTTTGCTATTTCATTTGTCTCCCCATGGTTTGCTGATATAGCAAACTATTTGGTATCAACATAGTTACCACCAAACTTGCCCTCCAAATAAAAGAGCAAGATAGTCAGGAAAAGCTCCCCCTTCACCTGGATTGGGGGAAATCTTTTAAAACTTGGCCGAGATCAAATCTTGAGAAGGTGTGTAAGGGAAGAGGAATTTTTTGACATCCTTCTGACCTGTCCCGATGGGCCTTGTGGAGGTAACCCTGTAGTAAGGAGGAGAACATTCAAAGCATTACTAGCAGGCTATTATTGGCCCACTCTTCATCAGGATCTGAAAAAGTACATTTGTCGGTATGATCAGTGCCAGAGGATGGGAAAGCCTACTCCAAGAGATGAAATGCCACTATAACCTCATGTGACTTTCAAGAAATTTAACAAGTGGGGCATGGACTTCATTGGGCCTATCAACCCTCCTTCAAAGCAAAAACAATACATTATTGTGTGCACTAGTTATTTTACTAAGTGGGCTAAAACCAAGGTGATTGAGGCAACAAAAAAAGAGAAGGTTGTTAAGTTCCTAAGGGAGAATGTATTCTACAAATTTGGGTACCCTAGAGAGCTAGTCACAGACCAAGGTAGCCAGTTTACCTCCAACATCATTGAGTAATTACTCAGCCATCATAAAATCAAACATAGGATCTCCACTCCTTATCATCCACAAGCTAATGGGCAAGTGGAGGTGACAAATAGGGCGCTAGATAGCATGCTAACCAAGGTAGTAATAAGTAGCAAGAAGGTTTAGGTAGAGAGACTATTTGAGGCCACCTAGGTCTATAATACAACATGGAAGACCACCACTAGATTTACACCCTATGAGCTGGTCTATAGGAAAAAGGATTTTCTCTCCATTGAGTTTGAATATAACACATTAAGGATGGCATCCCAACTAGAGTTGGGTCTCATTCATGCACATAAAGAAATATTGTTCCATTCGAATGGCTTGGATGAATTCAAAATGCAGGCCCTCCTACATAGAGAGATAGTTCAGCTTCAAAGGAAGATCTAACATGATAGACATATTAAGGAGAAGTAATTTCAAGAGGGTGATTGGGCATTGTTATATGACTCTAGGTATAAATAATTCAAGGGCAAGCTAAGGAAAATCTGGCTCAGACCTTATGTGGAAGCCATTCCATTGCTTGTTAATGGACACCGACTGAAAATGTACAAGAGGACTTTATCAAAGCAAGATTTCATTGACAATATCAATAAAACACTGATGATGGTGGACCAAGTTCCAGCTCCTCCCTCATCATGTCATTGCAAAACAAAAAAAAGGAATAAGGACTCAGGTGAAAACCTCCATGAGGTGTCTAAGTCCCATCTTTGGGTTGAAAACCTCTTAAGGCAGCCCAAGGATGAGAAAAAATATAAATAAGAAAAAGGAGATCCCTGGGTTAAAGCCTTCCTTGAGGTGGCTACGGAAAAAATCTAGGGTGAAAACCTCTCTGAGGCAACGTAGGTGTTTTTCAAAGAAAAAAAAAGAAAGAGATAAAAGATTTCATTGTTATTTGTAGGTGGATGAGAAAGACAGTCAAGGAGCAAAAAGAGGATCCAAAGGGAACCCTGCCTCACACATATCCATCTCCTCCACTCCTTACCATGAATCACTCCATCATTTCTATTGTTTTCCACTCCACTACTTCAATTTATGTGTACACTATATTTTCTACAAGTTTCGCTAAAATCCTATAGGATGATCATGTAGGAAATCCTCTAGGAGCCCATCCCACAAAATATCAATCATCAGCTACATGTCTTCACTAGGATGATGTAGGAGCTCTAGCTAGCCGACAATAGAAAAAAGAGGAGGAAGGAGAATGACTATGCAACAAATAAACAACGCAACACCTCTGATCTTCGACATCTACAGCATGGCATCGAGACCATAGGTAAGTATCCCTCTCACTCACTCATATGTATCATCTGATCAAAAGTCGTAAGGGTTATCAAGGAATTGGTTTTTAAGTGAAATGGTGGCCAGTTAACTTGGCCACCTTCGACAAAGCAAATAGTCAAGTGGAAAAAAAGAAATTATTTTTAAAATCAAAAGAGAATGCAAGGGTCCAAAAACAATGATTTATTTTTGATGGCATTAAAATCTAATGTAAGGTGGGGCCTCGACCCATATTAAATTTTGAGCGATAGCACAAGATTTAAGTATGTGTGGGTTAGAGATGCATATAAAGTGCTTTGCAGGGGATCAGTGAGCAAGAATTATAACTCAGGATCAACACCCACAGTTGACCATGACGTCAAGGTGTTTGACCAAGATCTATGGCCTGAGATTACTACGGGGGGATTCAAGCTTGATGAACATCCCGTACACTCCCTACCCCCGTAGAAAGCCACCCTAATCACTCCACTCCATCTCATCTCCTCCATGTCATCCATCACCCTCATTCATTACCGTCCACCTCATTCACTGTACCCTGTCACCTCATCTACCATTCCATAGATACAGTGTTGTTTATGGATACAATTTTAGGATGCTTGAAGAATTAAGATTTGGGGTAGAAACATGAGTTCACCAAAGACTCAGCATACCCTATTTCTTGATGCAATCACTCATAGACTCTAGCAACAAAGTAAAGGAAGGCAATTCCAAACAATTGGCTAACCATGGGTTGATCAGGATCCTCATTGAGGATGCCCCCCAAAACCTCTAGATCCCTATAACATGGTTAGTCTTAAGAGACTTACTAGTAGAGGATGACATCTAAGCCCTCACCTATGATGTTATTACTTCTGTCAGTGAGGAGGAGGAAAAAAAAGAAGAAGATACATATATAGATGGCGATGATATGGATGAAGAAGAAACTAACATAGAGGAACATGATGAAGGAGAAGAGAAGGAGGATGATGTTGAAAGAGAGGAGGAAACGAAGGAAGAAACTCATGGAGATGAGAAAGAACAGTAAGAGGAAGAAGATAAGAAAAATAAAGAACTAAGTGGCTTAAGGGACATAGAAGCAATAATGAGAGGTCAACTTGAGAGGGAAAATGCATGGCTGAGAGGACAATTGTAGGAAAGGGAAAAACAACTAGCATGTATGGCCAACCTTTCCTTAGTGGCCAACTAGTGTAGGATGGTAGGTAAATCCTATTCTCTTTACCTAAGAGAACAATGGATACAATTTCAAATTAAAACACTAGAAAAAAGGGGCACCATGCCATTTCAGGACTACAAATAGTTTATTGATCTTTGTGATCAGAGTACACTCAAGGATAGGGCCAAAATGGCTGTGTTTTACTTGCACAACATGGCCCTCATAGACATGAATGTTTGGGATCCTAATGTCGCACTAGGAGATCTACAATTAATGGCTTTGGCATCATGGATGAACCATGAGGAGTCAAGGGTTGTAGAAATGAAAAGAATATTGGCCATAGAGAATAATGAACCTATTTTCATGAGAGCTGAAAAATAAAATCCCAAGGCCCTAATCAACACCCATAATCTAATTTCAAATTATCCTTAGCTGGCACCTATATATTTTTCTGCCCAAGAACAAGCAATTTCACATTTTGAGGATATGTTTAGGCTGGTAGGAGATGATAGTATACATGCCTACCTCAGGAGATGGAACACACTGCTACACAGCTTGAAGATCATAGAATATCACTCTACTCAAAGGTGGAGAGAGGAACTCAACAAGACACCTATGCATAAGCAATCAATGCAAAGGTTGAAGGTCAATTGGATAGGCCTAAAACTCATCCCACCACTACTCCTAGGGATGATAGAAGGGAGAAAAGATGAAGAGGGAAAGAGGCAGTGGGAAGAAGCAGAAAGGAAGGTAGGCTTCTATGAATGAGAAGAAGTGACCACAGAAGAGGCATGGGATGTGAGAGAGGTTACCAGAGCCATGAAGTACATGGACATTGACTAAGTTGCTTAGAGGATGAGAAACACATTTAGTAGGGGAGTCATGATGAGCCTCATCATTGAGTAATTATATGGTCCTTAATTCACCTCCTAGCTTAGTCAAACCAACTATTCTCACAATTTATTGCATACTTTTGATTATATTTTGTTTATGAGATGAGTTAGAGTTGGATATTTTGCTTTGTGGTCTAATGTGCATTTAATGTAGGATTAAAGGATAAGAGCAAGGAACTTTGGAAAAGGCCTTGGTAAAAATTCGAATGGGCTAAGGGAGAGGAATTATACGAGTTAAATCCTCCTCATTTACTACCGCTCCATTTGAATATTCCTCCATCAACTCAGAGTGCAACCAACCAGATCATGAGGACTAGAAGGGAGTTGAGCAAGTGAAATTCAAAGCAACAGTTTATCTCGAGTTTGCGATTTGAGCCTCCCTAATTTTATGGAAGTTATTGGAGACTTTAGATGTATAACTAGAGAGGCCTAGTACCTTAGTAGGATTCAGATTTTTGATTGTAAAGCTCTACTTTATTTTCGAGCTACAAGACTCGTGACAATTTTTGATGTAATACATTGTTTTGATAATAAGAATGAGTTTTGTTTCAAGCCATCACTGAGTTAACTCAGAGGGTTGAAGCTCTTGGGTTAGGGCCCAACACTAGCAGCTAAGGCTCCTCTTTATTGTACATGTATGTTAGCGCAGGTTCATGATTTAATCATTCATTTGCTTAAGTAGCTACATTTCCATTACAACGGTGTAGCGTAGACTGGTTGCATTTTAGTTTGCTTCCGTTTGTGCCTTCTTTCAATTAGTACGTGTTGTGCTCTACAACAACCCCCCATTTCATACCATTTTTTTTATTCACAAAACTATAATATGAAATGGGTCCCTTTTTATTTTTAATGGGTATCAACTTTGTATCATTCAAAAGGATCTGAAAACAAAATGAAAACATTATAAAAAACCTTTTTGACAAACCAATAATATAAATGATTAATCTTTTATCATTGCGATAAAGCAATCGCAATATTGCATATCACAATGACAAAGGGGCATAACTTAAAGGCCCATTTGGTTTTCTCTGACGCGATAACATGCAATAGCCTATCGGATATCGACAATCATAAGTTCCCATAACTAAAGTGCCTTTTACTCTGATGCGATGCGATAAAGTCCCATTCACCCCGATGAGATGCGATATCGCTATCGGTGATCGGGGAAATACCATGCATGCTTTTTAAAGTACCCTAGTCAATACTCCCGATGCGATGCGATATCGCTATCGGCGATCGGGGATTCCAAAAGGTGTCAATATAAAGATTTAAGTTTTCCCCGATGCCCGATTGCGATAAAGCCAAAAGCACAAACTTCAAAAAACTGTTAAAGAAGGGATCTTACGATTAATTCGTATTAACGGCCTTATCCTTAAAACAGTGATCCACCTGCGCTCAACCGCCAAAACACCCAAGGCACACTTAAACAAATCATTCGGTCGATAAGTGATATGATGGGCATTTAAAGGATTGGCAGGCTTTAACGGCCATTTAATGAAATAGTAAATTTAAAAAATCTTTTCATAGATTGTATCCGCGGCCACTTTAAGTTAATCCTTCATCGTGCATTGATCAATATATCTCACTCGTATTTGGTTTTCGCTACCAATTCTCTGTGTTACGCTTATTTTCACTACTGTGCAGAATTCTTCCGAAGTAATAGATTCAAGCAAAATGGGGAAGAAGTCTAAGAAAACCACAATCGCTTCCTCTGCACCAGCCAAAGGACAAGTCATCGCTGATCCAGCAACTAAAAAGAAAGGTTGATATCTGATACTAAATGTTCAGGACTCGGCAAGACCACTTGGCAAAGTACCTATAATTTGATCGAGGCCGAAGAACCAAAGGTGATGAAAGGACAAGCTACAACAGGTTCCAATCGAAAATCTGATGGTACTTTAAAAGACTTGGCCGACTCTTTCCTTCATCAGATAGCGGCTCGGGAACAAATTCTCCTATATACAGATGTAGTAAGATGGGCAATTGAGGAAATCCCAATCACAGACAGAACCTTCTGCACCAGAGATGGGAGAATTTTCGGTTCATTCAAGGCTAATGATTTGAGGAAAATGTATCATTTGCTTGAGCCAGAGAAGAAGTACAAGAAGGCATTTCTGGATAAATTCCGAAGTGAGAACGAAACTGAATCCGAACCCATTCGGGATTGGAGGCAAAATCTGGCGAAACACAAGCATGAAACTTCCGGTAAGTACTCTGTTGATTCTCTATGTTCTCCGTATTGTTATGCTGGGATAATGATGTGTAGATTATGGGGGTTGTATGATTCCTCTAATTTCACTATAGAAATGGTTCCCTTGATGGAAGCAGCGTGTAACAGTGAAATAATGGATTGGGCACTTATATTGTCCCATTCTACCACAGTGCTTATATACTAGATACCCTGTGTTTTAATTCTGAGTTCCCTGTACTCGACTGGAGGTGGACTGCACAAGACCCCATGCCTATTCACATATACCATCAGAAATTGTGGAAGACTTCCTATAAGCACCATTTATACCAAGTCTGCAACGACTTCATGTTACCCATTCATTACTCTATTTTTAATAAACCTGCTCCCAAAATTTCTTACCAAGCAAGGATTGATTTGACATCAATAGGAAGATGGTTCGGAGAGCAGAAATTTACTTATATAAGAATTTTCGGCAGCCAAGCCGAACCTCATGTCCTTCCTTTGTACATACCTGATAAACTGTTGGCAAGAGAGATAGCCTATCAGATTATTGCCGAAGGAGTTACACAAACGTTGAAGAAAAAAAAGAAGCAGGTCTGGCCCTCTTTTCCTCTGAGCTGTGGTGTCTACAGTTTGCATGATTTCAAACATGTAGAAAAAGAAGCTACAAATATGAAGTCATTAACTCTAGCGACTCTCCCTAATATGCGATTTGATCCCAACAAAGTTGACTATAATGCACTTGAACAGGCCAAATTGACAAAGTTTGATCATATAGAAGATAAGTTTGATGACCTGTTCTCCTCAGCTGAATCAATGTATCAAGTTAGATCGCTGGCCATAATGGAATAAAAAGATGAAGGGTTAGTTGAATTCAACAGAATTAGAGAACAAAGGTTGCAAACTCTGCCTCTAGATCTATTAGCGACAACCCCAGCAACAGGATCAAGCGAGTCTGAACAACGACATACTAAGGAACCTCCGGTTACAACTAAAGAACAGGAGAAAGTGCAAGAGGAAACCCAGACTAAAGAGCAGGAATAGAGCAACATAGAGGCAAATGTAGATACTCAAATTGATCCCAAATTGCTCCAGGAATGGCAGCAATTTGATTCAATTATCAGTAGTCTTGAATGCTCAAAGGACACCGAAACTTCAAAAGCAGCAGATACATAGGAGACCACTTCAAAACAGGTTCCAAGTGGAATCAGCGGCCTACCCAGTTTGAAGGAAGTAGAAATAATCCCAAAGGATCCCTCCGGTCAAATTATTTTGCAGATAGAAGAAATTCCTCCCTTGGATGTCTTCTATAGCCCAAGACACAAAGCTGTGGTAAAACGATAGAGGAAGAGGAGAAGGACTGATCAACCATCCCTATTCCCAGAACAAACGGTCATAGGCAATGTGGTTTGGAAGGAGGAATTTGACCCCTCTGATGACCTAACAAAACTATCACAATATGCTGGAGCCTATTCGGCAGCAACAATAGATAAGGCATCAGAGGTGAGTCTTTTATTAAAAACAAAAGACCAGGAGATCTTTTTATTGCAAGCACAACTAACAGAAGCACAGCAGAAGGCAGAGCCGTCAGAATGGAAATTGTTGACACAACAGCAAATAAATAACCAATTAACTCAACAATTGCAGGAAGAGAAACAGAGAATTGATCACAAACGCAGTCCAGAAGCAGAAAGAGTTGTCTGAGGCATTGGCACAACTGAGAATAGTGAATGAACAAATGATGAAATTAAAAGATGAGCAGATTGCTCAACTATCAGCCCAGCTAGAGAAGACAAAGAATCTTCCATAGATAGCCGAACTCAAATCAGAAGAATTACAGATAAATAAGGCATTAATAACACAGATCAAGCTTTTATGCCAACAAATCGCCCAAGCAGAACCATTATGCGATTTAACGACATCAATAAGTAAACAATGAGAAAAAGCTAGAACAAACTTGGATCAAGCTGATGAAACATTAACGAAGTTTCTTGAGTGACAAGATACTGATCAGGGACAGGCGGTAAATTTACCAAGGATTTTAGAATCACATAAAGAAATATTATTTACAGAATGGCAGTCCCTGTTAATGAAAGCAGAGAGGGCAATTTCAAGATGCAAATCAACCACAAGTAATTTGGTTGAATTGGTTAATAATACTCTTTACTTGTCTAGCATGATTTCCCAATGCACTCCAGGTAAATTGGCAGCGGCAAAAACATTGGAGCAGTCATGTTATCCAGATCTAGAGAAAAATGGGAGATTAATCGCTGGAATTAACAGTTTAACATGGGACACCTATTGGTTCTTCTTGGTAAAACCGCACAGTCAAAGAGCCGCCCTTAAATGCCTTACAGATGCAATCGGGTATATTATCCCCGATATTCAGGATGCCACCTATGCCGCCCAGCTCAACTCCCGCCTCAACAGAGCGCCTGAAGTGGAGCCAATGCTTGCGATAAGTCAGCTCAAGTTTAAAGGCAAATAGCCTACATGATGATTCATGCCGCCGACTGCCAGATTGCTGAGAAGGAGATATTCAAGATCGTTCAATACCAATTAAGTAGTATTTCAGTATCATAGATAGTTAGTTTAATTCAGTATTTATAGACCCTTTCATTGTTTTGGAAACGGTCGTAAAGTTTTGTACTTGACTTAAAGCCTGAAGTTGCACTACTGTACTTCAGGCATATTCTTTTATAAAATTGGACCAATTATTCTAATTTTGGCAAGGAAGCTTTTATGCAAATGTGCATTACTGTCTTTGTTTGAAAGTATTTCTACGTTGGAATAAGAATCTCAAATAGCGATTGATATTGGGAGTGACTAGCGGCTCATATGGTACTATTATCTATGTCTGAATTCATTCCTTTTATATGAATTGTCGTTTGATCGCCTTTGCTATTATCGAATATATGTATGTATTTTAACATCATTTCTTTATTTCCTCCATTGTTGGATGTTTATGGCAATGCTTTTCTTTTGATCATATATGTATTGATGATATAAATGATAAGTGTAGCAATATTGCATTAATCACTTTGTTTAACTATTTAAGCAAAGTAATCCTTGAATGAATAAATGTCCATGTTTATTAGATGGAGTCATCTATATGCCTGTCAATAAACGTAGATCATCAAGCGCTATACTTCAAAGTACAATAGTTCCTGGGATTAGTAGTACTTCTTTTATTTTGCTGATAGATTAAGTTATTTTCCTATCATTAGATTAGACAATCAATCATTCATCCATTCCCTTTATTCATTACCGGGAAACTGGTCCCATTATCCCCAGTCGGATCCACCATTCCAAACAGAAAAGGAGCTGTGTTAAGGTCCGAACCGGGTGGTTATCCCCCAATGTTGATACAACGATTTTCGGGGCATCAACATTTTTGGCGCTAGAAGGAGGGCCTCAACTGTGAATGGCAAGCAAACCCAAATCTACAAACCATTCTAAGAGTAATTCTCCCTCCGCATCACCTCGTACTTCACAATTGCATGCTGGTCCTCCAGTATCCAATCAAGAAGAAGAGGAATCAACTACCACTGCTCAAACCCTTCATACTCCAGAACAATTAAGTCTTGAATCCCCTAAAGTCCAGTCTCCTATCCATAAACTTCAGAGCTTCTCGATATCACCATAGAAATATGAAATATCTCAAAGCAGTGTGACTTTGCAGTTCAATTTACCTCACCCTCTCACCAGACTTCAAAGTGGAAAGCTCGGTATTGAACCCACTAAGTCCCCTTTACCCAAAAGGAAAAAGGAAAAGAAAAATATTGAAGGATCTGAAAGTGAAGAATTTTCATCCACATCCTCCATCTCACCTTCCCCCGTGTGAAGTCGACCATCCATTCCCTCATCACACATTTTTGTTCATCAGGGATCAATAACTGCAACATCCCAAACTACGCAACCCTTAATATTAAATCCTTCCCAGACTTCTGTAAGTTCAAAAATAATATCATCCACTACTATGGTTACAATGGCAGATCCATGGACCAGGCCTGGTGCAGTCAATATGCCTGCTCCATTGCATGCATTACCTGATGCACTTGAAAAATGGCTACCCAATTTTGATCCAGATGATGGAACACATCTGAGGAACATATTAATAACTTCATGTTGGCAGTTAATTTGAAGGGAGTAACAGAGCAAGATGTTGTCGTTAGGATTTTCCCTTATACCTTGCAAGGATCAGCAGGATCCTGGTATTTTTCTTTACCTTCTGGTTCCATTACCAGTTGGACGACTTACCAAGAACAATTTCTTACTAAGTATGGTGATGATAGGTCTTTGGCTACACTAATAAATGATCGCTCCAATCTTAGGATAGAGCATAGGGAACCAATTAAAGAATTTAATGCGCGATTCAATAAACTCTTGAACAAAATCCCAACGGCCTCCAAACCAAGTGAGAAGATCCGAAGCGAGTGGTATATAACTGCCCTACGTGCCAATATAGCTATTTTTGTAGACAGGGCTGGAAAACCAACTTTAGTTGAAAACATGAAAGAAGCAATTTCCGTGGAGAGACGTATTAATGCTCTAGAGAAGAAAGCTGCTCTTGAAGATATAAAAGCCAAAAAAGTTTCTTTTAAAGATGATTCAAAGAAGAAAACCCCTAAAGATCCATATGGCATGGAGGATCTACAAAAGGTCCTCAAAACTATGTCAAATGAAATGGTTGAAATCAAAAAACAGGTAGCTGAAACCTCAACCAAAAGACCCTTTAGGAATTACAAGAAAACTGAATCAAAACCACCGAATGTTATATCTAATGTAGATTCAGATCTTGAAGAAGGAGAAGAAGAAACAGCTACACCAACTGATGAAGAAGAGGAAGTTGTTGAATGTCATGGAATGTGGGATTTTATATTGCCTAACTCCGACACAGAAAACGAAGAAGAAGCATTTCCTGTCACTACCAGGAGTAAAGGTACCTCTAAACCTGTTCAGACAACTTTGAGGAAAAGAAGTGCAGGTGCTGCTACAACAAAGGAAAAGGTACCCCCAAAGAAGCCACCTGTAACAATCCCACAAAACCAACCTTCAACCCAAACAATCCCATCAACATCTAAGAAATTGGTAGTGTCTGATTCAATGGATTACAATATTGTTGATGACATGAAAAGGACCAAGGAAAACATTACCATGTTTGAACTTAGTAAATTGAAACATCAGGAAAAACTGCTTCTCAAAGAATTAAATGTTGTTCCTACTTCACCCCTTCCCAGTGCTAAAGCTGCAAACGATACAGGTCAACCACCTTCTGGTATGGTCGAAGCTATTGATGCAGTCCTAATAGGAGATAGATCAAATTCTCATACTCCACCTTTCCTTCTAACCTATGAAATCTACAATAGAAACCTGCACAACTGTTTGATTGACTCAGGGGCATCTTCTAACATAATGCCAGCTTCAGTTTGTTCCAAACTGAACATTGAACCCCAGAAGTCCGCTATTCATATTGTGCAGTTGGACAGAACTAAAGTACAGGTTTTGGGAGAAATCAATTCCGTAACTATCAGGCTATCTGCTAATCCTAGAGTAGTACAAAGAATTGATATCTTGATCTCCGATATACCTGAATTTTATGGTTTGATCTTGAGTAGGGATTGGTCTGAAAAACTACATGGGTATATTTCTAACGATTGGTCACATATGTGGCTTCCCTATAAGGGTAGGCCAAACCAAATAAAAATTGATCGGGGAAAGCATATGACCCATACAGTTACTGAATTTGAACAAGAAAACCAACCAATAACATTTAATAACAACATTTTGGGGAGTTATTCATCAGAGTTATTCTTTGGCAACTTCGTTGCCCAACCATCTCCTTTCTCAGTAAACCATTCTACATCTCAGATTGAAAATTATTCACAAACAGATAGGTCAAGATGTTTTAATGATACTGAGGAAACTGTAAATAAAATTGTTAATACTTCTTTATTTTGGTCATTATATCTCGATGGGTCCAAATATAGTGAGGGCTCAGGAGCAGGATGTATTTTGATTAGCCCACAAGGAGAAAAAACAATGCTGTCTTGTAGGTTAGAGTTTGAATGCACGAATAATACAGCAGAGTATGAAGCCTTAGTCCAGGGACTATATAAAGTTATTGGCCTCAAGGTCCAATATTTGAAAGTGTTTGGAGATTCTGAAATTATTATCAAACAGGTAAGGAATACAATTCATTGTCTTTCCACCCATCTCAAATATTATCAATCGCTGGTACAGGAACTCACCTCCCACTTTTCGGCATTCAATATTTCCTCCATTCCCAGGTCTCAAAATTCGGTAGCCGACCTGCTAGCCAATGTTTCTTCCAAGCTCCTACCTTCCGAAGACTATAGACCAGATAGATTTTCAGCAGAATTACTTTTTAGGCCATCAATTCTTGACAATGTCACTAATTGGCGAGTATTGAACCACGATGATGAAATTTTACAGTTTTTAGCTTCTGAAAAGTCCTATGATGATCAAATCATTGAGGAAAAGAAGCATGACCTTCAAATGAGAGGTAAACCCGAGGAGAATTCAATCCCTAAGCCTGTGCTGAAGCTTGAAGATCTTTACGATATTAAAGATAGGTTTAAACATGTGACCAATAAAAAGCTCCAAAGTTCTACCTTAAGGTTTGAATTGATAAACCTTGGCACTGAGCAAACTCCTCAAAACATTAATTTAGGATTAGGACTTTCCGTCAAAGAGAAGGAAGCATTTATTAGACTGTTACGAAAAAATAAACAGGTTTTTTCTTGGAAATATGATAATTTAAAGACGTATGATACATCCATCATCCAGCATACCATTCCAATTCTTCCCGAACAAAAACCAATTCAGCAAAAGTTGAGAAAAATACATACGAACTTAGAGAGTCAAATAAAATCTGAGCTTAATAAACTCTTGAAAGCTAAGATTATTTTTCCCGTTCGGCACTCAAAATGGGTCTCCAATATGGTGCCAGTCAGAAAGAAAAATGGCGACATTAGGATTTGTATAGATTTCAGAAATTTGAACAAGGCGAGCTTAAAAGATAATTTCCCATTACCTACTATGGAGCAGATACTCCAATCAGTAGCAGGCTCTGAGTTAATGTCCTTTCTAGACGGTCTTTCAGGATATAACCAAGTTTTGGTCCATCCTGATGACCAACTTAAAACCACATTTAGAACAAAATGGGGAACATATGCGTATCAGAAAATGCCTTTCGAACTTATTAATGCAGGAGCCACATTCCAAAGAGCGATGGATATAGCTTTTAAAGGATTGATTAACAAAACATTAGTCATCTACTTAGACGATATTACTGTATTTTCAAAAGAGAAGTCCAATCATTTGCATCATTTAAATCAAATCCTTCAACGCTGCAAAAGGTATGGTATTTCACTTACCCTAAAAAATCTTTCTTCGCTCTTGACCAAGGAAAGCTCCTAGGCTTTATTGTTTCTAAAGATGGCATTTATATTGATCCTGATAGGATCAAAGAAATATCTGAAATCCCTTTCCCTCATAATAAAAAATCCATGCAGTCATTTTTAGGCCAAATCAATTTTGTCAAAAGATTTGTTCCAGAATTTTCTCAAATCATTTTTCCACTTCAAACTATGATTAAGAAAAATTCAGTCTTTAAGTGGGGATCAGCAGAAAAGGAAGCGTTTGATTTAATCAAACAATCAATAATTAATGCCCCCCCTTAAATACCCATAATTTTTCTAATCATTTCACATTGTATACTATCGCATCCGATTTGTCCTATGCAACAGTACTCACACAGGTTAACGATCACAATTCGGAAGCACCCATTTCATTCTATAGTTCAAATCTTCACGGTGCTGAATTGAATTACTCCAAAGTAGAAAAACAAGCCTTTGTTGTATATAAAGCTGTCAAACATTACAGACCCTTCATTTTAAAATCTCATACAAAAGTTATAGTTCCTTTCCCTGCAGTAAGGCAACTATTAATCCAAAGAGAACTAGGTGAAAAAAGGGCAAACTGGGTTACAACACTTCAAGAATATGATTTAGAAATTAAACCAGCAAAGATTGTTAGAGGCCAAGGTTTTTGCAGGTTATTGGCAGGAGCATCCAACATTCCTGAATCAGGTGATACAGATCAAACCGAAGAAATCAACCAGATAAGTATTACTGATTCTAAATCACAATATGCTAACTTAATATTTTTTTTGAAAAATGGATATGCACCTCCTAACCTGTCTTACAAAAACAAAAGGGCCATTAGATTAAAAGCAAAAAATTTCACAATTATTGATGATGTGCTTTTTAGGCAAAATTATGATTCAATCTTATTAAGATGCCTAGAAAAACCCGAAGCAAAACATCTTGTAGGAATTACATGATGGACCAGCAGGAGGACATTTTGGAGGTCATACAACAGCCCACAAAATCATTCATGCTGGATATTATTGGCCCACTCTATTTAGAGGTGCTCATGAATATGTAAGGAAATGCCGAAATTGTCAAACTTCTAGTGGAAGACAAATGAAACCAGCTTTCCCTTTGCAACCAGACAACATTGAACAACCATTTGACCAATGGGGATTGGATATCATTGGGGAAATTACTCCACATTCATCCAAACAGCATAAGTATATTCTTACCGCTACCGATTATTTTACTAAATGGGTTGAAGCAATTCCTTTGAAGACAACAAATTTTGAGGAAATCATTGAATTCATAGATCAATTCATCATTACCAGGTTTGGTGTCGCAAATGCTCTTGTTTTTGATAATCCATCTTACTTCTCAGGCAATGCTATGCTTGATTTTTCTATTAAAAGAGGATTTAAATTAAAATATTATGCTAATTACTATCCCAAGGGTAATGGTTTAGCAGAGTCTACAAATAAAAATCTGATTAAAATTATTAAGCGAACCATCGAACAGAATCATAAAAATGGCGCAAATCCTTAATATTTGCACTATGGGCTGATAGGATAACGCAAAAGGCTTCCATAGGTTCTTCTCTGTTCAACCTTGTGTATGGAAAAGAAGCAGTGCTACAAACAAATCTTGTCCTTCCTTCTCTAGCCCTAGTGCAGTTTATTGAGGAAAACCCTTCTTCTTCTATTCAACTTAGACATGACCAAATTTTAAAATTAGAAGAGGAAAGAGAAAAGGCCAAGGTTATTCATGCCAAACATCAGCAAATCATCAAGTCATCCTTTGATTCAGTGTCATCCGGTTCAAAACAATTTCAAGTCAGTGATTCAGTTCTGAAATGGGATGAAGCCCATGAGGACAAGGGAAAACACACCAAGTTTCAGAACATGTGGCTTGGGCCATTTCAGATCCTTGAGAAGATAGGCCATTCGACCTTCATATTACAAGATTTATCAGTTTTGAGAGATTCTCTCCCTGTTAATGGCCTCATCTTAAAAAAATTCTTCAATTAAGAAGGTAACCCCTTCTCCTTTTTTTTTTAGAATTTTGTAGTTTGTAGGATTATTAGAAAATAAAGTTGTGAGATATCTTCAATTGACCTTTGCTGTACGTGAAAGTTGCTCAAAACAAGTAGGGTTGATATTTACTTTTAAAATAATAGAAGTCTTAAACAAAAGGGATAATTTCTGGGAAATTAGGTGAAATTGCATTCTGAAACAACACTCCATGTTTGTGAACGCTTCTCAAAGTTTAGAAATATTATAAATCATTTTATGTTTTCAAATTGGTCACAAAAATGTTATCAATATCAAAATAGAAACTAATCCAATTTCAGCATCTTTAACTCTTACCTTGTCATCCATTTACTCTTAAGGAGAAAATTGTCCATCCCACTCACTAAAGCTTACGATTACTCAGAGTATAATTCTAAAATATCTGATATAAAAGATAAAAGGTCTTATTACAAGCCTGCTTACCATGATCATAGGGAAATAGTTTAACCGACATTACCAATTCTGCATACCAAAACAAGGTAATGGCTTAGAATTAAAAGACAAGGGGTCTCATCACGAGCCAACTTGTTCGGTTAAATTACTACCAGTGAATGGTATTGTCACTAAGTTGGTCACCAAACCAGGACAATGGCTTTTTATCTTACAAAACAACAGTAAAGTGGAAAATAAATGCAAAATATGAAAAGCATGTTTTGAATTCATTCTGTTAATCATACTCTGAAATGAGCAGGACAATGGACAATAGCATGGTTAAAAAGGTATCCCTGTCGAAACTATGAATGTTTGCTGGCAGTAGATGCTCTACCTATGACAAACGAGTCAATTCTAAAAGCTGAGTTGGAAAGGTTTTCTGTTTTACCACTATCAACCAATCAAGGCCAATTTAAAACTTAGAACGTATCTAATTTTAAAACAAGAGAGGAAATTAGCAAAAATAGTTTCATTTTATTTGGAATGCATATATACCTAGTTATATTAGAATTTTCCACTTTGATGAGAACTCTATTTTGAAAAAGTTTAAGTATTTCCATACTTTTCAGAGATAACTGTTTCTTCCAGCGAATCGCCAATTGTTGTGCTCTACAACAACCCCCCATTTCATACCATTTTTTTTATTCACAAAACTATAATATGAAATGGGTCCCTTTTTATTTTTAATTGGTATCAACTTTGTATCATTCAAAAAGATCCGAAAACAAAATGAAAACATTACAAAAAACCTTTTTGACAAACCAATAATATAAATGATTAATCTTTGCGATAAAGCAATCGCAAGATCGCATATCGCAATGACAAAGGAGGCATAACTTAAAGGCCCATTTGGTTTTCTCCGACGCGATAACATGCAATAGGCTATCGGATATCGGCAATCATAAGTTCCCATAACTAAAGTGCCTTTTACTCCGATGCGATGCGATAAAGTCCCGTTCGCCCCGATGCGATGCGATATCGCTATCGGCGATCGGGGAAATACCATGCATGCTTTTTAAAGTACCCCAGTCAATACTCCCGATGTGATGCGATATCGCTATCAGCGATCGGGGATTCGAAAAGGTGTCAATATAAAGATTTAAGTTTTCCCCGATGCCCGATTGCGATAAAGCCAAAAGCGCAAACTTCAAAAAACTGTTAAAGAAAGGATATTATGATTAATTCGTATTAAAGGCCTTATCTTTCAAACAGTGATCCACCTGCACTCAACCACCAAAACATCCAAGGCACGCTTAAATAAATCATTCGGTCGATAAGCGATATGATGGGCATTTAAAGGATTGGCAGGTTTTAACGACCATTTAATGAAATAGTAAATTTAAAAAATCTTCTCATAGATTGTATCCGCGGCCACTTTAAGTTAATCCTTCATCTTTCATTGATCAATATATCTCACTCATATTTGGTTTTCACTACCAATTCTCTGTTTTACGCTTATTTTCACTACTGTGCAGAATTCTTCCGAAGTAATAGATTCAAGCAGAATGGGGAAGAAGTCTAAGAAAACCGCAATCGCTTCCGCTGCACCAGCCACAGGACAAGCCGTCGTTGCTCCAGAAACTAAAAAGAAAGTATTGATATCTGATACTACATGTTCAGGACTCGGCAAGGCCACTTGGCAAAGTACCTATAATTTGATCGAGGCCGAAGAACCAAAGGTGACGGAAGTACGAGCTACAGTGGGTTCCAATCGAAAATCTGATGGTACTTTAAAAGACTTGGCTGACTCTTTCCTTCATTGGATAGCGGCTCGGGAACAAATTCTCCCATATACGGATGTAGTAAGATGGGCAATTGAGGAAATCCCAATCACAGACAGAACCTTCTGCACCAGAGATGGGAGAATTTTCGGTTCATTCAAGGCTAATGATTTGAGACAAATGTATCATTTGCCTGAGCCAGAGAAGAAGTACAACAAGGCATTTCTGGAGAAGTTCCGAAGTGAGAACGAAACTGAATCCGAACCCATTTGGGATTGGAGGCAAAATACGGCGAAACACAAGCATGAAACTTCCGGTAAGTACTCTGTTGATTCTCTATGTTCTTCGTATTGTTATGCTGGGATAATGATGTGTAGATTATGGGGGTTGCACGATTCCGCTAATTTCACTATAGAAAAGGTTCCCTTGATGGCAGCGGCGTGTAAGAGTGAAATAATGGATTGGGCACTTATATTGTCAGATAAGCTAGCGACAGTAGCTCTTAATTTTAGAACTAAAACTTCCGTCTCCGAAAGGCTTATTCCCCCATTCTACTACAGTGCTTATATACTAGATACCCTGTGTTTTAATTCTGAGTTTCCTGTACTCGGCTGGAGGTGGAGTGCACAAGACCCCACGCCTATTCACATATACCATCATAAATTGTGGAAGACTTCCTATAAGCACCATTTATACCAAGTCTGCAACGGCTTCATGTTACCCATTCATTACTCTATTTTTAATAAACCTGCTCCCAAAATTTCTTACCAAGCAGGGATTGATTTGACATCAATAGGAAGATGGTTCGGAGAGGAGAAATTTACTTATATAAGAATTTTCGGCAGCCAAGCCGAACCTCATGTCCTTCCTTTGTACATACCTGATAAACTGCTGGCAAGAGAGATAGCCTATCATATTATTGCCGAAGGAGTTACACAAACGTTGAAGAAAAATAAGAAGCAGGTCTGGCCCTCTTTTCCTCTGAGATGTGGTGTCTACACTTTGCATGAATTCAAAAACGCAGAAAAAGAAGCTACAAAGATGATGTCATTAACTCTAGAAACTCTTCCTAATAGGCGATTTGATCCCAACAAAGTCGCCTATAATGCACTTGAACATGCCAAACTGACAAAGTTTGATCATATAGAAGATAAGTTTGATGACTTGTTCTCCTCAGCTGAATCAATGTATCAAGTTAGATCGTTTGCCACAATGGAATACAAAGATGAAGGTTTAGTTGAATTCAACAGACTTAGAGAACAGAGGTTGCAAACTCTGCCTCTAGATCTATTAGCGACAACCCCAGCAACAGGATCAAGCGAGTCTGAAAAACGACATACTAAGTAACCTCCGGTTACAACTAAAGAACAGGCGAAAGTGCAAGAGGAAACCCAAACTAAATAGTAGGAACAAAGCAACATAGAGGTAAATGTAGGTACTCAAATTGATCCCAAATTGCTCCAGGAATGGCAGCAATTTGATTCAATTATCGGTAGTCTTGAATGCTCAAAGGACACCGAAACTTCAAAAGCGGCAGATACACAGGAGACCACTTCAAAACAGGTTCCAAGTGGAACCAGCGGCCTACCCAGTTCGAAGGAAGTAGAAATAATCCCAAAGGATCCCTCTGATCAAATTATTTTGCAGATAGAAGAAATTCCTCCCTTGGATGTCTTCTATAGCCCAAGACGCAAAGCTGTGGTAAAACGACAGAGGAAGAGGAGAAGGACTGATCAACCTTCCCTATTCCCAGAACAAACGGTCACGGGCAATGTGGTTTGGAAGGAGGAATTTGACCCCTTTGATGACCTAACAAAACTATCACAATATGTTGGAGCCTATTCGGTAGCAACAATAGATAAGGCATCAAAGGTGAGTCTTTTATTAAAAACAAAAGACCAGGAGATCTTTTTATTGCAAGCACAACTAACAGAAGCACAACAGAAGGTAGAGCAGACAGAACGACAATTGTTGACACAACAACAAATAAATAATCAATTAACTCAACAATTGCAGGAAGAGAAAGAGAGAATTGATCACAGCGCAGTCCAGAAGTAGAAAGAGTTGTCTGAGGCATTGGCACAACTAAGAATAGCAAATGAACAAATGCTGAATTTAAAAGATGAGCAGATTGCTCAACTATCAGCCCAGCTAGAGAAGACAAAGAATCTTCCACAGATAGCCGAATTCAAATCAGAAGCATTACAGATAAATAAGGCATTAATAACACAGATCAAGCTTTTATGCCAACAAATCGCCCAGGCGGAACAATTATGCGATTTAACGACATCAATAAGAAAACAATCAGAAAAAGCTAGAACAGACTTGGATCAAGCTGATGAGACATTAACTGAGTTTCTTGAGTGGCAAGATACCGATCAGGGACAGGCGCCAAATTTACCAAGGGTTTTAGAACCACATAAAGAAATATTATTTACAGAATGGCAGTCCCAGTTAATGAAAGCAGAGAGGGCAATTTCAAGATGCAAATCAACCACAAGTAATTTGGTTGAATTGGTTAATAATACTCTTTACTTGTCTAACATGATTTCCCAATGCACTCCAGGTAAATTGACAACGGAAAAAACATTGGAGCAGTCATGTTATCCAGATCTAGAGAAAAATGCGAGATTAATCGTTGGAATTAACAGTTTAACATGGGATGCCTATTGGTTCTTCTTGGTAAAACCGCACAGTCAAAGAGCCACCCTCAAATGCCTTACAGATGCAATCGGGTATATTATCCCCGATATTCAGGATGCCACCTATGCCACCCAGCTCAACTCCCGCCTCAACAGACCACCCGAAGTGGAGCCAATGCATGCAATAAGGCAACTCAGGTTTAAAGGAAAACAACCTACATGATGATTCATGCCGCCGATTGCCAGATTGCTGAGAAGGAGATATTCAAGATCGTTCGATACCAATTAAGTAGGATTTCAGTTTCATAGATAGTTAGTTTAATTCAGCATTTATAGACCCTTTCATTGTTTTGGAAAGGGTTGTAAAGTTTTGTGCTTGACTTAAAGCCTGAAGTTGTACTACTGTACTTCAGGCATATTCTTTTATAAAACTGGACCAATTATTCTAATTTTGGCAAGGAAGATTTTATGCAAATGTGCACTACTGTCTTTGTTTGAAAGTATTTCTGCGTTGGAATAAGAATCTCAAATAGCGATTGATATTGGGAGTGACTAGCAACTCATATGGTACTATTATTTATGTCTGAATTCATTCCTTTTATATGAATTGTCATTTGATCGCCTTTGCTATTATCGAATATATGTATGTATTTTAACAACATTTCTTTATTTCCTCCACTATTGGATGTTTATGGTAATGCTTTTCTTTTGATCATATATGTATTGATGATATAAATGATAAGTGTAGCAATATTGCGTTAATCACTTTGTTTAACTATTTAAGCAAAGTAATCCTTGAATGAATACATGTCCATGTTTATTAGATGGAGTCATCTATATTCCTGTCAGTAAACATAGATCATCAAGCGCTATACTTCAAAGTACAATAGTTCCCGGGATTAGTAGTACTTCTTTTATTTTGCTGATATATTAAGTTATTCGCCTATCATTAGATTAGACAATCAATCATTCATCCATCCTGTTTATTCATTACTGAGAAACTGGTCCCATTATCCCCAGTCGGAGCCACCATTCCAAACGGAAAAGGAGCTATATTAAGGTCCGGACCGAGTGGTTATCCCCCAATTTTGATACAACGATTTTTGGGGCATCAACAGTAGGTTAGCGAGGGGAAAAATATCACAATAAGGTTGTCAGCAGGTTTCTCACCTTCACCTCCTCCCTCTAGGACCATGACTTGAGGCAGAGACCCTTCAACAACCCCAAAAACACAAATTTCTAGTTTTCGCATGAGCTTTGGAGTTTCTTGTATTGGCTTAGTTCTTGGTTCATTTCATCATTATCTTTCTGTAATAAGATCTCACTCATATTCTCATTTCCTTCAGCACTTTCTTCATGCATGATATATGTGGAAGCCAATAAATCACGTCTTAATTCGATTATACTCATAGATATCCTTACCATTTGATCCATAACAAACCGACCAATTGCCATTAACCACGTGTCACATATTCATTTCAACGTTTGACTTTAGGCGCTCCAAATCTCCACCCTCGATCTGTTTTGCTTGATCCAACGACTATCGTGTCACTTCCTTGCCAATTAGCTTGGTTGATCTCCACCATTGATCAATCCCGCATGATCCAACGACTATCATGCAATCTTGCGTGAATTATTGCACAGCCGATACCTGACCAAGAGCATGTGAGAAGAGTGGTTTTCCATGCAACGTGTCACTCACTTATGGTGATCGTGTGAAATTTAGAAATATAGCTTATAGCTCTTAGGGTGCGTGAGATACTGGTTACCACCTATATTCATTTCAACATTTCACTTTTGGCACTCCACATCTTCACCATCGATCTATTTTGCTTGATCAAATGGCCATCGGGTTAGTCGATGCCAACTAGCTTGGCCAATCTCCACATTGATCAATCCCACATGATCCAATGACTATCGCACAATATCGCACAAATTCTTGAACGACAGATATCTGATCGAGAGCACGTGACAAAAGTGGTTTTCTTGTACTATGTGTCACTCACTTAGGCTAATCGCATAAAATTTAGGAATTCCACTTATAGCTTTGAGGGCATGCGAGAAACTACTTACCACCTATGAAGACTACTCCAACATTCTACATGTTTTCCACCCTTCTATCGACACGTGACTTGATGTGATCCATCTATCTATTCACTTAATCCCCATGATAAGGTCTCCACCATTCATCTTCTATTATTCTTGTTCATCCCTCTGTTCACCTAATTCCCTGAGATAATATATTTGCCATTCATCTCCTTTTAGTGAGGTTCATCCATCTATTCACTTAATCCCTAGCGATAAGATCTCCGCCGCTCATGTTTTGTTAATCTTATTTGTCCATCTATTCATGTAATCTCCTTCGATAAGATCTCCGTTGCTTGTCCTTTGTTTTTATTGTTTTCTAATTGATCCAACAATTTCTATGCACTGCTGCCTCATTATGTCCTCCCTTCACTCATTTTGATCTTCGATTAGTTTTCTGCTTGACTCCTTACCGAACTTTTTTCTACATATCATTTGAACGCTGCCACTTTTGAGCTTCGATTTGGTTATTCAATCAGAATCTAACACTATCCGATCATCAATAAACCAAGAAAGTGAAAACACATTTAGTTTCATTTCCTTGCTTACTCATTGGTTTGGTTTGATGCTCTTTACTTCTGTCACTTAGATAGCAGCATTAGGTTAGTGTTGATTTAGCAATTCTTCTTAGCACAACTGTTAAATGGTTAATTAGGATATGGTGTGATTTAGCATTACATGTTGTTTTCTTCATTACTATAGTAGAGTAGCTCTCTTAGAATAGATTTTCTCTTCTTCCATCAAAGAATCAATCTTCTTCTCACTCTTTAGAAGTCTATCTTGGAACCCCTGGGGTCTCTTGCGAGATGAACAAGTGACAACAGGAAGGACCTTCACTTCTACTTGTGCATATAGCATTATCACCTGCAAGTTTGTATGAACCCCGGGTTAATAAGTAAAGCTGGTAGGCTAGGAGTTGCAGCATCCTTGTTGTAATACTAGCACTCATCAAAAGGGAAAAGCGAAGGTCACAAAAGACCCAAATGCTGAGAATTTTATAGTATCCACACCACTGTTACCTGAGCAGGTCCCTTTTGAAGGCCCTCAGGTCGCAAGGATCTCGTTGTTAAAAATGGAGGATTAGGACCTTGGAGACCACACTAAATTTCCACATTTGGTGATGTATAAATATATGCAGAAGGTCTATTTTGAAGAAAAAAGTGTTACAGTATTGGAAACACAAGAATGGATCTATGGTGTCAAGGAACCAGGGTTGCTTAATCTGTTGTTGGTGCCACATTATTAGTGCACCACCATTAATATGATATGTGTGCATGAGCTCCTCACACTGGTGCTTGATGTGGTCTTATGGCTAGGAGAGCCTATCCACATCATGAACATGCTAATTCACAGGATCATGTGGCTGCCTTAAAAAGGCGCAAAATGACCTATGGAGTTTGGAGGGAAGACTGGGGAGAAAGATCTTGCAGAAAGCATGAAGACACATTATGGCCTCCTTAAGAAATAGTGAGCGTATTATTTTATTTCCATAACAAACGTGATAGTTCAATTCACTGCCGAGATCTTAGCAGGAAAGGTCATGAGAAGCTGTTGCGCAGATGAATTTTTGGCACCCATCATTTCCCTTGTTGTGCAGTGCATGAAAGGCATGCAGTTTAATTCGACAAGGTACCTCTTGTCAGGAGTTCGTCGCAAACTATCGAGAATCCCGAGATGAAACCAAGACGTTTCACTATGCTTGGTTGTTGCTCTCAATTTTTCTCGTTGCACAGAGATTGCCGAAGGATTGCTAATTTCCTCCACTCAAGGAAGGATTTTCGGAGGCAACACAATTCACTTCCTTATGGTCTACAAAGGATATCATGTGAATCACAAAGACGAAGATATTTTGGATTCTAGTGGAAATGGGTCTCCATATGGCGATCAGTGAGCATCCATGGTTGTCCATAACCTTGTTCACGCAGCTGTCAGCCTACGCAATGTTCAAGGCTAACTTCCACATAATCTATATCCAATCGTGAAAGGATACAGAGCAAAAATGGCACTAGTTTCACTATTTTGTGTCAAAAAGAGATGTCGAGATGGTTGTAGAAAAATTCCCTATAGAGTGGTGCACCCCGTCAGACTTAGATGTTGGAACAAGCATGGGTGTGGAAAGTTCTATTGTGCAGAAGTTGAAGGAGGCCACTAAGAAAGCTACACATACCCTAGTAGAAAAAAAAAGAAGGAAGCTGCAAAAAAAACTCACATAGAGAAACAATGCGCTGCTAAGGAACAGGTGGAACAAGAACAATGCGAATCATAGAAATGTGACAAGTCACCTTCATTGGAGACATGGGAAGAAGAAATTTCAAGACAAGGTGATGGAGGTGATGAGGGGCAGAGCACCCCATTTATTTTGAAAAGACACAACAAGGAGAAGTAGGGTGAAATGCGGAAAAAGAAGAAATATGATAAATCGTAGGTTGATCCCATGGTGCTAACAGAAAGTGATCTTGATGAGATCGATGATAAAATCAGGGATACAACAGTATAAGTGTTGCAACAGTTTGAGTAGCAATACATGCAGACTCTTGGGAGCATCCAAAAGGATCTGCGTGAGTTGCAGATCCAAACAGGCATAATATAGGTGGCCATTAGACAAGTGAGTGTGGAGCAAGTGAACCTAAGACCTGGGACAAGCCAAGCAACAGAGCTTATAAGGACCCTAGATCTCAGAACCATACCATTTCCAGATGGGTCCATTTGCATAGAGTTTTCCGACGATCATATTATACTGAGTACAATCAAGAAAATAGGACTGAACATAGCGGCGCTCTCCAACGTAACCCTCCACGCGCTGCATATGGTGGTGGCACATGAATTGATAATGAGGGAGCAACGTGCCTTCAACCTCATAGGTGAGTACAAAGTCAAAAATGAATAAATGTTAGCTGAAAAGATGTAGGCTATGAAAGAAAAGGAGGTGCTTCAAGTGCAGAGTTCACATCTGGAGTCGGTCGTAGCAGAGGCATGCAAGATAGTGCTTGAGCTTCACATCTTGGAGGATGCACAACTAGAAGCCAAAATCAGAAAACTAGTCGTTGGTGTTCTTGAGGCTAAAGCACAAGTTGGAGGGGTAACCTTTGAGTTCAACGTGATGATAGCAAAGCTACATTTGAAGTTGCAGCTCACGACTCCACCTGAGGTCTTGGAGCAACATCAAACCGCAATAAAGAAAGGCATTCTACATTGGATAACACAGTCACTAACTATATGACACTGTTCAAGTAGGCTATGGTTCTAGTGACCAATTTGCATGAGGATTTGAACCTGCAGACATTAAACACAGAGGTAAGGGAGCTGCAGCACCAATATGATGAGGTTAGGGCAACTACGCGCGCCTTAGAACCATCGCAATGCCTTCCCAAATTACATGAAGGAAAGCATCTCTAGCACAGGTAGAAGAAGTGCAGAAGGAAGAGGCCTTTCTCAAGGCCTAGTTGTAGCCTTAGTTAGAGGAGGCTTATGAGGTCATGACTTCCCTTCAAGATAAGCTTAAGGGACTCTAGCAGAGACAACAAATAATGACAATGGTAGTAGAGGGACCAGCCATTGAAATATTGGTCAAGGACGTTGGAAAGGCAATGAAACAAAGCGACATTGAAGTTGCAGTGATCCGGATGGAGCTAGGAGTTCTTCTCAATAAGATCATTGCGCCAATAGAGTGACTCGGGGGTGACTCATGATCGTTGTGTTGGGGGCATGTTGGGATGGTGTCCACTGGATTAGTTTCGAGTTAAAAAAACTCAAGTTTTGGTACAATTTTGTAAATAATGTAAAGTCTCCACGATTTTTGGATGCCGAGCACATAGATGAATAGGTGTCAAAGGGGCTTATCCCCTTGTTTTATGTAAAAAAATTAGTCTATTTTGAGATTCACCCATGGTCCATGATCCATGGCATTGTATGAAAATTCTATAATTAGTGAGTCTTAGTTAAGGGAAAAAGTAAACTTAGAGTTAGAAGAGAAAGAAGGAGAAAAGAGAGAATTGGGTGATTCTAGAGTCTAAGGCAGGAAGGATTTGGTTCATGCACTTAAATACAGAAATAAAGGCTCCGCAACTGAGTGCATATAGGCCTAGGTAGAGTTTGCAATTAATTGCGCAAACCCCTGCAACTGTTTGCGTAGGGCAGTTTTGAGTTTTTAATCCTGAATTGAACATCGATAAAGATATTTTCCAAAGAATTCTTGAGTATTTTTGTTATCTTTGTTAATTTTATATGTTGTCAATGAATGATTTGTTTTATGAGATATTCATCTAATGATACACGATTCTCTTGAATAGTGTTAATGATGTATGCAATGCATGTCTAAGTACTTTCACAAAGGCTCTCATGAATTTTGTGATGTTTACTAATAACTTAAATAAATATGCGCAAACACTAATTTAGGACTACTCTCAAATGCATGTAAATATGCGAATTAACTATTAAAGGTCTGCAAGGACTCATCATAGACCTTTGCAAAGGTCTAAATGTTGTTTTAATAGAGTGCACTAGCGAGGCCTAAGAGGTTATCGATCTACGCAAAGGAAAATATGAGGCACTAGAAGACATCACATTAGTCTTTGGATGTAGAAACTTGGTTCTTGCATCCCCCCATATTGCTTCGAGTGAGAATGCAGCCTGCACTACGAGGGTTGATGCCAAAAGGGCGAGTAGTGTAGGGTTTTGTTTGTTGGTGCAACTAACTCTCAACCTCGGTCAAGACCCCCTAAGCCAACAATTTATGAAGGAAATGAAATGAAATAAAAATTTAAAACAAAAACACAAAGACATATTAAAACATGGTTTCATTTAATAAATAGAAAATGTTGAAACTATATGCATGTAGAAAGAAGACAAGGTAGCTCAAACTATGGTAGCTTATCTTTGAGAAGAGATGTAACAACTATTCACCTTCTTGAACTGGGTTACAATGAGCATCAATGACCTTTATTATTATGAAGAAGTGATGAAAAACTATAAACATTCGAAAACCTAATTGTAGGAGATGAAGTGGCAAAGGCTTATGGACCTTGACGAGGTAAGTTGGAACATAAGATTCCGAGGGTCGTAGCTTTTACATACAATCTCCATTTGGCATGCATGATTTCATGTCAGAAATATCTATCATAGGAGTACAATGTTCGACCTAAGATTGCCACCTTGTTTCGCAAAAAAAATGTTGTTTGGGGCATTAGAATGGCTTGGGAAGTTTAGGATGTGAAAATTGACAAAAGTAGAAAGCTACCAAAATATGAAAATTGTATTGTGAGTTAGCGGAATAGGTGGGTCACCACTGATATCCAACTCAATGATCCTCCCACATGAAGCAATGGCCTCTATTGAATTGAGTGCCTCGATGAGATGGGGAAACTTCTTCTAAACTTGGCCCCTAGTGAGCCACTCGCGATGTTGCAAGAGCTAGCCTGCTTTGACAACTTGATACAACTGAAACCATTGTTGGCGAGTGCTCTTAATATGTGTCCCCATAATTTGAACAATTGTGGCATTTTCAATGCAATTGGGTTTGACTTATGTCGATTTCAGTTTCTATGCCATTTTTTATGTGTCCAATAATTGTGGAAAGTATGGACAAAGGTGGTCCACATTGAGCACTAGGTGCACACCAATGAATGGGGGGATAGTAGGATACTTAGCTCAAATGAATTGTCACCCACAACCTTGGTGATGGTATGAGGTCCATAGGAGAGTGGTTGAAGCTTTTGAAGGTCCCCTGCAAGGTATTCCTTCTATAGATACAACCAAATCTTATCTCCCACTTGAAACCTTTGTGTCTCCCACTTGAGACTTTTGTGGTACCCAATGTTGATAATGACATTTTTTATACTTAGTATTAGCTTGTTGTAAGATATCATGCACCTCCTAGTGTGCTAAGATCATTCAATAAACTTCACTGTTTTATGAGCTTCATATTGAACATCTCTAGACTGTGTGTATGTAGTTGCAAGAGGTAGTGCAACGACAATGGGAACTAATGGTTGAAACCCCATGCTCACGTGAAAGGGGTTGTGGGTAGTTGAGTTATGGAGAACTTTGCATTAGTTGTGTTAAACATAGGGTGGTTGAAAAATTATTGAATTTAAACCCTAAAAAAAGGGTGATGTTATGTTACTACTTTTGCATTTGAGTGTTTTTTTCATGTCTTTTGTAGTCATGATAATTAACCTTTAATGCCATGATTGGGAAATGTTTGAGTTTGTACCGTAATAACTAGCCTTGATCTATCTTAGCTCTAGAACTACCAAGCATCAAGAGGGATCAAATCTATTTTCATTGTAAAAGAGGTTTGTATATCAAAAGGTATGATCCCTCTCAATTTGATGCACTTAAAATGTTTACATTACATTATATTAATAGTTTTATTTAATTCTATTTTATTTTTATTTTTATGGAGTTTGATATAATCAAAATGTTAAATTTTACATTAAAACGTCTCTCCCACATAAATACCTCTTTGCACAACAACAATAATAGTAATAATAATTATAATAAAAGGTGATGTTGCATCGTGTCAATTTTGTATTTCAAGAAAGCTTTTCATGTCTTTCATAATCATGATATTTTGTTTTTAATATCATGGTTGAGGATTTTTGAAATTTTAGCCTTAAAAATTAAAAAAGGCTATTGTTTGATTACTACTATTCAAAATCAACATGAAAATCATGATTTAATGAGACCTCCAAAAAAATAAAAACTCGTCAAGTTAGTACAATGTTTCCCCTATTAATACATCAATTGCATTTACTTTTCTATTTCTATTTAAAGAAGAACCTTGAATATATTTTACTTTTATTGTAATAGGAGATGTTTTCTTTTCAACCTTCTTTCTCTGGAAATTTTAAACTATTTACTCTTCCATGGTTTTAGCTTTGATAACTCAAAAAAGGAAATATTAGCTTCGGTTCTCTTCATATTTGCAATGATATTAAAATCTAATATATCATAAACAACCAAAGTCTTAGTAATTGTTTTATGAGAAGGTTGATACTTTTTGGATATAGGGGAAGGTTGATTTAAAGTAGTGGGCAGAGAGCCTTTGATTGGCCTGTTTAGATTGTTGATGTTTATCATCATCATCAATTATTCCTTCGATTAAATATTAGATGATATTCATTTCAGGAATATTTTGACTGCTCTTAGAATCAACATCTTCTTTCTCTTCATAGTTATTATCAACTGAATAAATTTTATTACTTTATTACTAGTAAGTGGAGGATTTATTTTGAATGGCCTCCCTGATTTAATCCAAGATGAATTTTCTACTTCATTTTTCTTACTGTCAATAATATCATAAGAAAAAAATCTAACTAAATTACGCAAACTGTAGATATCTAATATTTCTTTGTTTTTCTTTTCTTCTACCCATTTAGTTGGAACTAATTTCTCGGGAGTTGAAAAACTTATTTTTTCTTGTACAGAAGATTTACTAGAAATGTTCATCATCTCCTTCTCAACTTTAATATTTTCTTACATAGTTTCCTTTAATGGGATCTTTATTGTTATCTTAACAAAAAAATAATTGACAAAGGAAAAGAAATAGTATAGAATTGAAGAAGGACATTAGTTAAAGGTAGGTTTATATTTGATAGGGATTTTACTCAACAAAATTAACAATATGTGATTGAAATATTTCATCTTATCTTAGAGTTCAGGAGTTAATGCTTCCCATGATTTAACATCACCAAATTTATTTAAAAACCATTCCTTGAAATCATTCCAATTTATTATGGATGACTATGGCAGTGCAAAACACCAAATAGAGACCTTCCCCTCAAACGTAAAAGGGAAAATATGACAAAATATATTCATGTTGTACACCCACAATACCCAATAGGTTAAATACTAGCATAAACAAATTAATATGATTATCTAAAAATTATTTGTTATCCCGATCAAATTTCCGAAGAAATACTCCTTTCGTAGGTCATGTTAAACATAAGGGACTTGAAATACTCCTAAAAATAGACAACGATTTGAGGATCTATTCTTAGTCGTGATCTGTGTATGAAGGCAGCTTCTGTGTCTGAAACTAACGATTGTACCACTCTTCTTGGTTCCTTTCCTTTAGGTAATATATTGAATTGGCACTTGACCTAGTTGTCTTGCTTATGATCTCCTTAAAAATCCGACTTGATTCAATTGGCATATATTGTTTCATTTTCTCGGTGATATTATAAATTTTAATTTACAGTAATAAAGGTTTATATATATATATATATATATGATTTAGGTAGGTTTACAATTTAGTCCATCAGGGAGGGTATGATTTAGGTAGGTTTACAATTTAGTGCATCATGGAGGGTAGAAAACCAAATTGTAGTGTTGTTCAATATTCTCGACAACAGTAGAACTTGAAACTAAGATGTGAATTAAGGGTCGTGTTGGATATTCATGAATTGGATTTATACTAATATGATTTCCATTCCATTTATTATATCTTGCCCTTCTTGTGGGACCAAAATTGTTGTTTCTTGGAAAATCCCTCGTAGACAATGTGGAGAAATCACCTGATAAAGGTCCCAAGTTAAAACTATAATCATTTGGGATGGTGATCCTCACCAATTTGTCAGTCCAGTTGCCACTACAGAGGTTTTGAAATCAACAAAAGTTGATACTATTTTTTTGAGTTTCTATTTCTATGAGGCAAGCTAACACAATAAAAATGAAGCTAATTTAAAATGCAATCTAATTATCATTTATAACCGAGAGTAATCTACTATGAAAACATAAAAATGATTAAATATGAGACAAATAAATAAGTTGCTTATTATTTTAAAGTACTTTTAAAAGAATAATGGTTAAACTAATCATTAGAAATTAAATTATTCAAATAAATAGTTATTTTAATAATTAATCTATATATGTCCATATTTATTTTACTTATTATTCTTATCAAATTAAATTAAAATTTAATTAAAATATATGATTACATGACTATTTTAATCATAGGGCAAGTGATATAGTACTTTAAAAATCATTCCATACATAAATATCAATATTCAATTGCATGAATAATATTATGAAACAATCTAAGAGGAAAATATACAACCATCCTAGCTATTTAAGTTCTAAAAATTTGACTTGACAATAGTGTAATGAATATGTTCTCTGGACTTTCCAAACCTTAATATGACTGGAAAATTCCCAAATAGACATTGGATTAATTGATAAAAAAACAAAAACACTCTCCATTTGACCCATCATTAATGTTAAAATATCCCATTTCTATTAAAAGAAAAATAAAAAATCCCATTGCAATATTCAGGGATCCTTCCGTCAACCTATTGTCATTTTCCTTTCAAATTCATAAACAAAGGATTTTCGTTGGGAATGAATCTCGAAGATATGAATGATTTTCTGGGGTGACTCATCAAAATTTCTCTCACACTAATAAAATTTACCAATAATAATTGTCATCTCCCCTTTCCACTTTGAAAGGAAGTTGTTAATTATTTTCTAGCAAGATGAACAAGGAATTGGTTAATTGAATTTTAAGTACAACTATCAATCTCTTGTAGTTCATTTTTTGTATTTTTTAGGCTCTGATTATATTGTGGCTCCATTGTATTTTTTAGGCTCTGATTATATTGTGGCTCCTTACACACCTATATATATAGAAAGGAGGTTTTTTAATTTGATTATCCAATAATTGATCATTTGTGTAATGCACTAATTTTTAAGTCATTCATCCATCTCTTTTTCTATTATGTGACTTGGTTGCATAACATTTGGTATCAAAGTCTACATAACAATAATAATGTAAGGCCACAACAATAACAATAGGGGCTACAATGACAATAATAATGTCATAATACACTAGTGTTATAGGGAACTAGCAAGATTACATAGCTATTATGTGACATTATGAACAAAGATAACTCCCATCAATTTCTTATAGGCACCAAGACCACCATTGTACAATCAAAACATGAGATATAAGGTTGTAGAAACAATGCCAACTTCACATATACAAATCTTCATTTCAACCTTCAAACAAACATCTAATGAAGAGAAATCAAACTATATGCATATCATAAATCAGTGAAAGACAAGGATGACATCCCTAAACCAGAGACTCTTCAATATCATAGCCATAGCCCAAAATAACAACAAAAAATCAGTAAGATATCATGGAAGTTCTTTACCATTGGCAGAAATTCTTGGTAGTAGCAAGTAATATATAGATCCCTCTCTTTAATGAACAATATATCAAAAGAAACGTCTTCACAAACCTTATTCTCAATCATGCACGAATATGACATTATGGGGCTAGGATGTGATACCTTCGCGAGAAATATAAAGCAAGAATTCCAGACTCCATGAAACCAAATCAATAGGAAGGTAATAAACACTCAACTGACCCTCAAGACCTTAGCTATGAAGGAAAAAGCTAGGGGAAAGAAAAATATGTGAACTCATAGGAAGCTAAGACAGTAAGAAGCGAGATAACCTCTTCTTGGTAGAAAAAAAATGTAATATTATCAGCATATAAAACTCATGTTCTCCTTGACTAAAACATCAATAACATCTAGCAGCAACATGTAAACTAGTATGAATATAAAGCGGTGACATAACGCCAATAAGTAGAAATGTATCAAACACCATCGTTGAAACAATATAAAGCATCAACAAGTACATGCCTCCATAATGAAATAATAGATTATTCTTCAATAACAACATAATATGTGGATATCACAAGTAGAAAATAGATCACCACAACAACAACCTTTAAAAAAAAAACTTAAACCTCCGATCTATGCAAGGATATATGGATCAATATGTTCACATGTTACTAATAGAACGACATCATTTCGAGCATCATGCATCAAGAAAGAACTAATTGAAAGTATATCTAAACATCGAACATGAGAAAAATAATTTCTTGTAAAATCATAAAAAATTATCAATGAACCAATGTAAATATAAGGCAACCGTCATATAGCATTCGGAGACAACTCCATATGGACCATATAAAATAGAATCAACAGATAAGACCTGCAAATTTTGGCTTGTGAAAATATGTCAATGGATAATCTATTTGTCAACTATCACCAAGGAAATATCCACTACACCACTTCATAAAAAAACATTCTCTCCAAAATTCCATAATGGCAACGAATTACTAGTCTGCGAGAATGAAAATAAATATTTTCCTAAACCTCTGCCAGCTGCTCACTGATCAATTTTGACAGCCTTATCAACAATAACAATAGTTGCATGACTCAAGACATGCCAAGGAAACAAAAATTTTCATGATATCTAAACCTTGAGCATACATCTCTGCTGCCATGTGATAAAAAATGTTTCAAAAATTTGCTTTTTCAAAAATTGTATTCAATCACATATGACCGTTCAAACATAAGGCAAAAATAAGTAAATAAAATTTCAGACATCATAGAACTCCCCTAAGTATGTGGTACATACATATCTGTCAATGTAGTCTTCTCCTCTATGGCTGCATTTTTTTAGAATTCTTCTTGCAAAATTACAATACCGCCATATGCTCCCCCTAAGACCATGCAAGCCTCAGTTTTAGAAGGGAGACAGTTTTTATGCCTTTTTCTTCAATATTTTGTTATATTGATCCTTGACACATGCTCCATTATTTAATCTATTGTGTGATCTTCTGTGTGTGATCTTTTCCTTTCGCTTGAGTGTCACACATGAACATTTTGTAGTCTTTGGGATTATGGCCAATGTTGTCCCATGAACAACACCTTATGTGTCCAAGAAACAAAGGATAATATTTGAATCTCTCTTATTCACATAGCCCGTGCAATAAGAATTCTTATACCAAAAATTATTACAAGAGAAACAATATCCATAGAATGATTACAAGAGAAACAATATCCATAGAATGAACTATTTTACCAAACCATAAATGAGCTTGCTTGATATGTACTTTTGTCTAACTCATTCCTCTCCTACACGCTTTTTCACTTTGTAGCAATGTGCCCAAGATTTTGACAGTTAAACATCTTACCACTCTTGGGGATGTAGATGATGTATCTTGTAGAACCTTTGTAAGCTTTACGTGCTAACATTGTTGATGTCCTTCATTCTTTCTATTCTCACTTCTAGTACCATCTATTGTTATTGGTTGTTTAAGTTTTGCTTCTAAACTCATTTCCCCCTTGTGTAGACTAGACTCTCAATCGTTTGAGAGAGATTCTTGCTTTCTCATTAGATGAGTGGATTTCTCAATTAAATCACTTCTCAATGCAAAGACTTTAGCTTCCAATATTTTAAGTTGAACTTCTTTCTCTTCATACTTCTTCATCATTCCTTCTTCAACCTGCCTTCGTTTATCTAAATCAACTTCTAATTAAATTGTTTTTTATTGTATGCAACTCAATCTCATGAAATATTTGTAGTATTTTTTTTTGGTTTTTGTTCTCTATTTAGAGTTTTTAATTTCCTCTTTTAGGGCTACAATCTTGCAATCTTCTTCTCTTTCAGAATTTAATTCAATTGCAAAAGGGTTACCTCCAATTCACTTGAAATCGATTTTGCAGACACCAACCAGCTATAAGCCTTTACCCCAACAAGCTTCAACCAACACTCTTTTGACTATGAGAATACCACTCCCTCTACTGAATCCACCAACAAGGAGCAATCATTCCTTATTCACCAAGCTATCACAATTTGTTGATCCTCTAGGACCACATTTCAGAATGTTTCAAATTAGAACTCTATCCAAAACAATAACAAGTTTATTCCTCTAGTAAAAATCTTAATACATTAACACCAACTCAACAAACAACCCCCAATACATCAACAACATACCAACTCTTAACAACTCAACTATCATTATAACCTATGGCTCTCTAAAGGAATCATATCAACACACAATACATCACTCATACAACTTTGTTCGTAGTGTAACCTAAAACATATGTAAGTATTTTCTAGCAATATTAACCTCCAATCTCCTGCAAACATACTCTCAATTCAACTCCATTAGTAGTGAAATAAATGTGAGAGAACAACTCAACCATGTAGTTTCTAAATGACACATAGATGTAATAATACAACCATGCATATAAACATTCTTTTTGCAATTACAAACATCAAACATATATAAATATGTCATGAAACATTTAGTTTCCATGCAATACATAATTAGTATTTCAATCAAAAGCATAGTAGAAACTCCAAGGTGAAGCCATCCCTTCTAACTCTGCACTGATAAATCTTCCGCAACAAACACAACTAAATGAATATGACACAGGGGCTACCCCAGGTATACCCATAATATGCATGTACAATGCATAATCACATTTGTCCCAGGAATTTTTAACTCTATGCTGAGTTAAATCATCATTACTTATATGGTTAAGGCCCTTTAATAAATCTCATGCGGAAAAATTCATTACAATAGCCCAATATTTCCCTTAATTAATCATCCTTTTTATCGTGATATTATATCTCCACATAACCCTTCATTAACATTTTGTTAATTCCTAATGTCGCATATATATATATCCAAGTCCCATAAACCTTATTACTTTGGGTTATTTAAAAACATAACCCATAAACCCTTTACGTCAGCTCTTTAATCAATTATAAACCTTTATAATTGAAATACACAAAAAAACATGTGATTCATACCTTTTTCCTCTATAATACAACCGTTGCACAGTTTTTGAGATATCCATTTATCGCAATCGTAATATTGCTTCTCCGTGTTCTCACTACAAATGAACCCTTCTCCTTCTCATATGCAATAACGCCAAAACATAAATCATAATTAACAACACTTAATTACATTATTGGGTCCGCCCTTATTGTTTCTCACATTTGACTCTCATATCCTGATCAGTGCTTCCTCAGCGATCGGCACTTGTTGCTATCGGTGTATTGGCCATCGCACTATCACATTCCTATTGTCCATGTCATTTGAATTTTCCAATTTCCGATTTGCGATTGAATCATGACCTTTGATCTAGATCCGATCTAACGGTTCTTGATCAATCGGCGATTGCTCATCACACTTATCCAAGGCCCAATTCCAGTATCTTCATAAGGATCTCGCCGATGCGATTTAATACTCGCCATTGTTCATAAAGATCCAACGGCTACTGTGCACTGATTCTTCACTTCTCCGCTCTTTCGCTTCACTTGGATTTTACGCTGTTTCTTCAATTTTTCTTTGTGGTTCAAGTTTCTTCAAAAGGTTTTTGGGCTTTGCTATTCCATTGCATGACTCCCTCTTGAGATTTCCTCTACAGATTCCTTAATCATTATCATTCTAAGCTTTGATTGAATCTATCAAATGGATTCAAAGATCCTTTTTGATCCACTATCACATGCTTCTCCACTGTGTATTCTAGCGAAATCTACCTCCGTACATATTTGTTATACAAAATATCTAACACACACACAACTCATCATTCGATGCTCAAAATGTACATTCACACAGTTTATTGAATTAAATCTCTAGTAATGTATTTACAACAAATAATCACATAACAAAACTCTCAAGATTCTTTGACTCTCTCTAGCCTGATATTCTAATTAATCACCCCTCTTCCTCTCTTGCCTATAGGCTTACAGACACACCTGTCTCCCTCTCTCTAACCTCTTCTCTTTTCTTCTTTTCAATACTTCATTAGTAGTTTTTTTTTTATAGTTCAGGAACTGTTCTTGAGTTACTTTTTAGTTATTCAATAGTTTCTTCAAACTAATTCCTAACTAATCATAGTCCTCTCATGTTCTCCTACATTCGAAAACATTTACCAATATGTCTCACAATATCTAATTTATTCCTATTCTCATTAAAATCACTCAAAGCCTTAAATATTTACATTAATTCAATACTTAGGAAACCAACTTCCTTAGAACACAAGACCCCCTATGTCTACTAAAATACAATTATATTGTTGGGGTGAATGCTCCTGCATCAAACTCCCAAGGTAGAAAATATTCATGATATCCTCATCATGTGTCTTCATATGTTGTTATAAAAAACCTCCAATGTCCTAGATTTTAGTTTGCAACTGCCCAAATGCTTTCCTCCTTTGTTGTTGTTGCATGTCTACTATCTTTTGCTTTATCTTTCTCTCCTTGTCAATCAGGTCAATACTCTAATTGATCATCCTTTTTGCTCTCATCAACTTTCTCCCTATGGCGTGTTTCATCATCAGCTGCCACAATTATTCAACTTCTTTTTCTAGCACATCATTGGGCTAGTCCATACTCTACCACTTACTTTTTCTTCTTTCTCTTTGTTTTAGGTTCTTGCTGCTATCCACCAACTCTTCAAATTGCTATTGGTTACTTCCACCGTGTAGCTACTAGATCCTTACTACCACCCTTACATCCTTACCCTCCGTCAAGATTATCTTTGTCTCCATTGAATCCTAACTTTCCAACATTCTCTCCAGCAATTGAACATATCTATTCCATGGATTGAATTATTCCACAGAATCCTCTTCTTCTACTTTATTTGGCTACTCATATGTGCCAAATTTCTTCCGTCATCTGCAACTAAACTTGCACTCACAAAACACTTGTTAAAATAAAAATCATAAGGCTTCTGCACCTCTTCTTCCTTTGGAAACACATCAGTATGCTGCTCTATTTTCTCCTTCTCTATCAGCATATGAGTCTGTTGATCTGAATTCTCAAAAGAATTCACGAGGCTATCAGCTAGTCCCTCCTCCACAACATTTACTCCAATGATGTCTTCCTGTCTTTGTTCAATGTAGTGAACTTCTTCATTCTCATTCAATTCTGATTTTACAATCTGAACTCTTACCTTTTGGTCCTCTAGCCTTTCTTCCAGAAGGCTTAACTCATGCCACAAATTTTCCATCTCCCTTGGAATTTCTCGCAAAAATTTTATACAATCCTCACTATCTGCTTCTTTGCCACAAGCATAACTTACTGGTGCATTATTTCATCATTTGAAAGATAGTCAGCATCATACTTTGCTTGGCAATTTTCAGCTTCATTCAAGACAATTTCATAGGATTGTTTGTCTTCTGTAATACCTGCATTCACACACAATTTGTCAATTTTAAACCCACAAGATTGCATGATCTCATTTGATTATTCAATCATCAAATCCTCTGGTTGTTCCAAGTCATCTACATGTTACGAAACCAGCTCTCAAAAATATAGAAAAGAGAGATAAATGCCTTAGAAATCAACCTCTTAAAGCGGGCAACCTCCTTTACATTACACAAATGAACAATTCTTTGATGATACAAATGACAAGACCTCCTTTCTATATATAAGAGTCTAAGGGGTCATAACATAATCAAAGCCAATATAACAATAATAATGTAAGGGCACAATAATAACAATATGGGGACTACATGGGTACAACAATACAATAAGGGGGTTGTACTAATAACAATAAGGGGTTACACTAGTAGTATAGGGGCCTAACATGTCCCTCTCCTTCAAAAAGTGTTGTCCTCAATGCTTGAGTAGTTCTTGATGCTTCTGTATAAGATTCTTGTCCTCCCATGTGGAATCTTCAGTGGGTAAGTTCTTCCACTTGATGAGATACTCTGAAATTGATCGATTTCGTAGTTGTCGGGCTCTTGATTCTGTGACTTTTGAATACATTCTTAGCACATAACTCTATTCTAAGTTTCTTCAAAGAGCTTTAACTTACTCTGATACTAATTGATGTTGGGGCTACCCCGCGTATACCCACAATATGCATGTAGGATGCATAATAAAATTTGTCCCAGGAATTATTAACTCTATTCCGAGTTAAATCCTCATTACTTATATGGTTAAGGCCCTTTAATAAATCTCATGCAGAAAAATTCATTACAATAGCCCAGTCTCTCCCTTTATTAATCCTCCTTTCTTTTAGGACTCTGTAACTCCACATAACCCTTCATTAACCTTTTGTTAATTCTTAATGCCACATATATATATCCAAGTCACGTAAACCTTATTACTTTGGGTGATTCAAATACTTAACCAATAAACGCTTCATGTCGACTCTTTAATCGATCATAAACCTTTATAACAGAAATACACACAAAATCATGTGATTCATACCTTTTTCCGCTTTAATACGGTCGTTTCACAGTTTCCGAGATATCCCTTTATCGCAATCGTAATATCACTTCTTCGCAGTCTCACTACACATGAACCCTTGTGCTTCTGCTATGTGATAACGCTGGAACTTAAATGATAATTAACCGTACTTAATTACATTATCGGGTCCGCTGTTACTCATTTTTGCATTTTACTCCCCGATCTTGATTAGTGCTTAATGAGTGATCGGCACTTGTCGTTATCGGTGTATCGGCCATCGCACTATCGCATTCCTATTGTCCCTGTCACTTTACTTTATTGATTTCCGATATGCGATTGAATCGTGGCTGTTGATCTGGTTCTGATCCAATGGTTCTCGATCAATCGGTGATCACTCATTGCACTTGTCCAAGGTCCAATTCCATTATCTCCATAAGGATCTTGCCGATGACATTTAATCCTAGCCGTTGTTCATAAATATCCAATGGCTACGGTGCGTCGATTCTTCACTTCTCTGCTCTTTCTCTTCACTTGGTTTTTATGTTGTTTCTTCAAACGGTTCTGAGTCTTTGCTATTCCGTTGCACGACCCCCTCCTGATCTTTCCTGTGCAGGTTCCTCAAATCATTATCATTCCATGCTTTTCCTGAATCCTTCGAATGGATTTAAATATACTTTTCGATCCACTGTCACATGCTTCTCCATTGCGTATTTTGCCTAACTCATCCTTCATACATATTTATTATACAAAATATCTAATGCACACATAACTCATCATTCGATGCTCAAAATGCACATTCACATAGTTTTTGGAATTAAATCTCTGGTTATGTATTTATAGCGAATAATCACATAACAAGGCTCTCAATATTCTCTGACTCTCTTTGTCCTGATCTTCTAATTAGTCACCCCTCTTCCTCTCTTGCTTGTAGGCTTACAAAGACACCTGTCTCCCCCTCTCTAACCTCTTCTCTTTTTTTCTTTTCAATACATCATTAGCAGTTTCTTTACAGTTGAGGAACTGTTCCTCAGTTACTTTTCATTTATTCAACAGTTTCTTCAAACTAATTCCTAACTAATCCTAATCCTCTCATGTTCTCCTACATTCGAGAACATTTACTAATATGTCTCACAATATCTAATTAATTCCTATTCTCATTAAAATCACTCAAAGACCTAAATATTTACATTAATTCAATACTTAGGAAACCAACTTCCTTAAAACACAATACCCCCTATGTATACTAGAATATAATGATATTGTTGGGATGAATGCTCGTGCATCAGAATATTTTCCCTCTAGATATCCTTTGTTCCATTCCCTACAAACTATGTCACAATCAACAAAATAAATTTTTCCTCTTTAAAATTGTAGTTGACCTATCAATGAGTCTCCACACTCCTCTATATTTTTGATATGATTTTGTGAATTTTCACCCTTTAGGAGCTCGACTCGTGGCATCTACATTACCTATGCATGTCACTTGACACACTATCTAACCCAAAACTAGTCTCCTTCTCTTCTATTTAAACATATCAATCCATCATCTTCACTACTTACTGCATGAGAGAATTCACTTCTCAAACTTTATTTTAGCTTGTAGACTTATTCAATTAGAAGCTTTCATGAAGAAACTGAAACAAAATAGTCATAGAAACATTCAAGTCATCCAAGCTATGCAAGGAATCCAAATAATTCTTGAGTGATAATCACAGTCGCACCCACATAATTTAATAATATGGGTTGCGACCGCACACATGGGCCTACCAAATTTCGGTTGAAAACTTCCAACCGAAATCATGAGCCTATCTCCATGTGGATAAGGAAGAAGATTGGAAAATGAAAATTATCTTAACTCCAAACCTACCCAAATTTCTTGATCGGTATCTCTAGCATCGGTAAATCTTGTACCATCCATGACAAGTCTCAAAACCAACTTTTCAACCTTATGTTAAGCTCATACAAGTCATAGTATTCATAAGTACAGGAGCCAACTCATTAGTGCAAAAACTATATCAAGTGGCATCAATCGTGTAGCTCAACTATAGAAGGGAACTTGATACATCACAGAAACCTCTACAACACCTCTACACCTCATAATAATTCCAATCCGAAGCTCACAAGCATCAAGGTCATCTCATGGGAAACACCTCAAGCATCATAGAAGTGGAGACCTAGTTAGCCAATAGCTTATGTATGGATCAACAACGCTGCACCAATTAACCTCCTTTGTATGTAAACAATGACTAAAAACATGCCCACAAACCATGGACTTTGACGTCAATGAAATTAAAACAATGTTAAGGCCATGTTAACATCAATGCCAACCATACAATGTTAAACAAATTAAAAATGAGGAAAGCCAATATGAAATAACATAATTTGGATAGATAAAAAATTCCTTTGGAATATAAGTAAATCAATTAAATTTCAAAATTTCTATATGTCAAAAAAATATGTTAGATGTGCTAAAACAATTATAATGATGAACTGCAAAGAAGCACCCACACTACTAGTGATAGGAATGAAAATTAGCAAAGAATAGGAAGGTCAAATGTACATGCTACATTATTCAAGAGATTTATTCTTAATATCATGTATCTCACTACCACTAGACTAGGAATTAAGTTTGCAATCAATTTGTTTTCTAGACTTAGGGATAAATAAAGAAATGCATTGGAAAGTTGAAAAAGATTATGAGATACATTTCTAGAAAGAATAAAAATAAAAAATGAAATAAAAAATGTTATTATGCACTTGAGTATTAAATATTTTTTTGGATTGAATATACGTAAAAGACTTTGTATGTAACCTATATGATATAAATAGTACTTTAAAGTATGCATTTCATGTTTCTTCGGGTGTGATTTATTAGGAATTCAAGGAGAATCACATTGTGATGATCTTATGATTTTATAAAAAATATTGTAAAAAATTGTGATATATATTATAAAAAATTGTGATATATATTAGCCATAAGTAAGACATATTTTTGAATTTCATAGGAAAAACAAGATTTGGAGTTGTTGAAGCATTCAATAGTTGTAGCTAAGAGGGCTTGGTGGAATATTGACTCACCAACCAAACAAGAACATAGATACAAGATAGCATTTTACAACAAAGACGATGAACACTCGTGATATATATTAGCCATTAATATCACACAATTTTGAATTTCAAAAAAAATAAAAAACGTTTAAGCACTCAATAGTTGTAACTAAAGGGGGTGTTGGAATATTGTAATTACTCCAACTAGTAGTAGAAGTGCTTAGTTTATTAGAATATATATTATTCTAAAACCATGTTCTATAAATATCTTGTATGATCTCACTTAAAGGGTTTCACTAAAAATAAATTGTGTATATATACGTCATTTGAAACAAAATTCAAGCAATGAAGTTTGATATTGGTAGGTCATTGTTGTGATTGTGTCTATGTTTCTATTGATGATATATATTGTGATCCCCAGATAATGACGTATGTTTGCACATGATGAAAGGATAGAGAGACTAAGTATGTAATGGCTTTGAATATGAGTAATAAAAGCATTACATAGACCATAACAGAAAGTATAAGAGAATAAAGGATTATGATTCAACGATAGGACGGAAGATGAGGATTGAGATTTTTATTATTTTTTATTGTGTAGTATTTTCTTTTTTCGTGATTATCCATATATGATTATTTATCGCTCATCATCATGATAGGTCAAAAGATGTGCAAGCTAGGTGTCAACAGGATGTATATGTAGAGGTGTGAGAGAAGAATGATGGTGCCCTACATGTTTTTAGGTTAGGTTAATTAGTAACTAATAATATCTAATAATTATTATAATTAGTCTCTTATAATATTAATTTAGATTATAAATCAATATTGAACTTATTTGAATTGTGATTAATATTAATTTTAGTTTCTTTAGTTATAATGTGTAATTATAAAAAAAAATATTTTAATAATATTAATAATATTGTTAAATCCATAATTTATCATCATATTTATAATTGAGTTTTTATATTTAATTATTTTTTTATGATATTAATTAATTTTATTTAATATATTTGATTTTTATAAATTTGTTTTATGCGAATTTAATTAATTCATTTTAATTTTATTTTTATTTTAATTCTTGTGTGTATTTTTTTTATTATTATTATTTTAGTGAAGGTGTTGTTGATCTTAATGATTGATTCAATTTTTTATATGTTTAGGATTTTGATTAAATTTTAGGTGTATTCAAAATTGTTTAATTTCAATGTTTAATATGTTTTGGATTAATTCAAATTGATTATAATCTTTATAAGTTTTTCTAATTTAATTAATTTTAAATTTAATAATGGAATAATTAGGACGAGAATTAGGGTTGTGATTTGATTGAGAGAAGTGTAAAGAGATGGGACAGGTTTGAGATAGGGGTAATTCAAGGGATTAATGTTCATTTAAGAGGTTAAGGTCGGAATCGAGTTGTCACTTATTTTCCATCCTTTATCACGGTTGAGGTTGTTTGGGTGTTTTCCTATTTCTATGGCTTCTCTAAATTTTCTATGGTGATAATGATTGATTTTTGCAAATATACTTGAGTTTTCGATACGGAGATGATGATTAGTTTTACTAGAATGTTCAGATAGGGCTGAGGTTTTTGAGCAGTTGTGTTTGATGTCAACTGCATATTCTTGAATCCTAGTTAGGATAGATCTCCCAATTTCTGCTATGTAGATTCTTCCGCAAGAACAAGGAACCATGTAAACTCCTTTGTGGAATTTGGGATCAATGGCACCTTTCACTGATTTAAGGCATCATTTAAGGCAACTTTCTACGAGGTCTATTGTATGAAAACCCACATAGAACACTACCTGCATGCCAATTCCCACCACCATCTATCCCAAAAAATCGGTGTTCTTAATCGGAAGAATCCTTAAATCACTCAAAGACTCTGTTTATCCCAAATGCCACAAAGGAGTTTACATGGTTCCTTGTTGTTGCGGAAGAACCTACATAGGGGAAACTCGTAGATCTATCCTAACTAGGATTCAGGAACATGTAGCTGACATCAAACACAACCACTCAAAAACCTCAACCCTAGGTGAACATTATAGTAAAACTAATCATCATGTCTATATCAGAAACTCAAGTGTAGTGGCCAAAATCGATCATTATCACCATAGAAAATTTAGAGAAGCCATAGAAATAAGAGAACACCCAAACAACCTCAAGTGTGATGAAGGATGGAAAGTAAGTGACAACTCGATTCTGACCTTAATCTCTTAAATCAACCTTAATCCCCTAAATTACCCCTATATCAAACCTTTCCCATCTCTTTATACTTCTCTCGATCAATTCACAACCCTAATTATGGTCCTAATTATTCCATTATTAAATTTAAAATTAACTAAATTAGAAAAGCTTATAAAGATTAGAATTAATTTGAATTAATCCAAAACATATTAAAAATTGAAATTAAACAATTTTGAATACACCTAAAATTTAAATATACTCAATAAAATTATAATTATATATCATTAGGTTTACACCAAAAACAAAAAAAACAAAAAAATTAATTAATTTAAATTAATTAAATTTGAATTAAATCAAATATGGAAATTTTTTATAAATAATTAATTTAATTTAATCCTAAACATATAAAAAATTTAATCAATCTTTAAGATCAACATCACCTTCACTAAAAAATAAATTACACAAAAGAATTAAAATAAAAATAGAAATTAATTAAAATTAATTAATTAAATTCACATAAAACAAATTTATAAAAACCATATATATTAATTAAAATTAATTAATATCATATAAAATCAATTAAATATAAAAACTCAATTATAAATATGATAATAAATTATAGATTTAACAATATTATTAATATTTTTGAAAATAAAAATTCTTATAATTACCCATTATAATTAAAGAAACTAAAATTAATATCAATCACAATTAAAATAAGTTAAATATTGATTTATAACCCAAATTAATATTATAGGATGACTAAATATAATAATTATTATATATACTAATTAACCTAACTTAAAGACATGTTAGCCACCATCATTCTTCTCTCACACCTCTACATATACATCCCGTTGAGATCTAGATTATACATCTTTTCATATATCCTGATGATGAGCGAGAGTGGCTGGCTCGAAACGTTGATTAAATAATCATGGATGCGATAATCATAGAAGAAGAAAACAATACACAAGAGACTAATTGCAGAAGCCTCAGAACAATAATATTTTTTTATTGTACTAACATCTGAGTTAGTTGAGAAAGAAAGGTTGATATGTGAAACTTTTGGTGGAGCCAAGTGAAATTATGAGAGTATGCATATTTACCCATATGATTTTTTAATTTCTTTTTTAATTTCTTGGTGGTTCACTTCATCCATTATTATCATTCTTCTTGGACTAAAGAAGAGCTGTATGGAAAAAATCTATGGTTCTAGATAAGCTTGCTACTTGTTTTTGTTCTATATAAGAAATGCCTAAGTGCTTGACTGCATTAGCATTGTCATGAAATTATCCATTGGATGCATATCTTTAGAGCATGTAGGATTGACTTTTTTTACAAGTGGCACTAGTATTATATCCTTGTAGGGAAATGGAATAGCATGAGGGACTCCATTAGAGTGATAATGATTCCTTTAATTGTGTAGGTTGAAGGGGAAAGAGCACTAGAAGTTGAGATTGTCTTGGTAGAAGTTGTGTATATTATAGTTTAAGTTTGTTAAGTTTGTGAACTAACTTTCTTCGTGTGACTATGAGTGACTATTGTTGAGTGGGAAATTAAACATTTACAATTAGTAAAATTGCATGAAAAAAATAAATGGTTCTTATGTTCATGTGTAATTTCATTAGCAAGCACTATACAACCGAGTATGGAGAATATGTTGTAGTATCTGTAAATGAGCATAAACATTCAAATGTCTACTTAATATGGAGAAAATGTTGTAGTGTCCATAAATGAGTGTAAATATTTAAACATCTATTGAATATGGGAGAGATGTTGTAGTGTCCCTAAAATGAAGTATTAGAATAAAATATGATATTATAAATTATAATGTTAACTCAATTAAGGAAGAAAAGAAAACAGTAATAAAAATAATAAATCAATGCAATTCCATTGATGAAATTGTAATGTTTTTTTTATGTTGATAAATAAAAAACATTGTTTTCCAAAAAAACACACATAATATTTAAATAAACATGACTTGATATTTCATATTTCATATGTCAAATATTTTGTATCACCTCTTCCATTTCCTACAAATCATCTTGTCCTAATATCAATCTATGTTCCCATTGACTCCAGAGTGGTGTATGACATTTTTTCCGAGATGAAGGTTCAAAAGGACTAATTTTTATTGAAGTTTGGTAGCTATTGTTGTATGAAAATTATGCTAAATACATAAAATCCTCCCATATAGTAATCTTTTCCATGACATGCATTTGTAGCATAACCTCCAAGATATGATTAGCTCTTTCTATTTGTCCATCCATTTGGGGGTGATGTGGAGTGCTGAAATTTAATTTTGGTTCCCATACCCCCAAATGGAGCTTTTCAAAACTTGGAGATAAATTTCTCATCTCTCTCTGACACTACCATCTCTCGGTACTCCATGCAATCAGAATATTTTCTTCATGAAAATATTGGTAATCAATGTTGTCCCATAAGTCGACTGCATGAGTATAAAATGTGTTTCTTTACTCAAAGTGCCCATCACCACCATGATGAAGTCATGTTTTCATTTTGTCCTTGGTAATCATGTAATAAAACCCACTGAAATCATTCCCCACTTCCATTGAGGAATGGGCAGTGGCTTCAACAATCTAGAAGGGTGCTTGTGTTCAAGCTTTTCCTAGTGATTCTATAGATTTTACTAAGTATTATTCGACCTCCCTCTTCATGCCTCGCCTAAATAATTCCTTCCTTAACATTGTTATTAGCTTTTGGTATCCATGATGGCATGCATATGGTTTCTTTTGATATTCATCAAGTATGATTTTCTTTAAATTACTCACATTAGGAATATACAATCTATTTCTGTATTTTAGCAATTTCTCAAAAAATTTAGAATATCCTTGAACTTCTATTTTCTATAAATTTTGATGAATTTCTACATATTTAATATGTTGTGGTATTGAATTTTTTATTTTCTCTACAAAATACTTATTAATATTGCTCGTTAATACTCCCAATAACACATGTGCATGCCTTATTAAGGCATTTGCTATTTTATTTTCTTTACCTTTTATGTGTTTAATATCAAATTCAAACTCACTAACGAAAACTAGCCACCTTGCTTGTCTAACATTTAAATCACATTCACTGAAAAAATATTTCAGGCTCATGTGTTATGTTACTAAAATAATTTTCTTTCCTAACCAATAGTGTCTCCACATCTTTAAAGTATGTATCACTATAGCTCATTCCAGAACATATACTACATAAATATTCTCATGTGTTTTTAGCCTCTTAGATTCATAGGCTACTACAACATTTTCTTACATCCACTCTCCCATAATCCCTTTGAAACATGCATCAGTACAAATAGTAAATTCCTTATTTGGGTATGAAATTTTTAGTATAGTAGCTATTGTTATAATTTTCTTTAACTTGTCAAAAATTTTCAGGCATTTGAGTGTCCATTCAAATTTTATTCTTTTCTTCCATAAGGAAGTAATGGGATAAGCCAATTTTGAGAAGCCTTCTATAAATCTTTGATAATATCATGTGATTCCCATAAATGAGAAAACTTCTGACACATCCTTAGGTATCGGAAAATTCATAATATCCCTAACCTTTTTAGGATCAACACACAATCCCTCCTTGGAGATGATGTGACCCAAATATTCTATTTTGTCTTTGTAAAACTCACATTTGTTGATTTTAGCATATAGCTAATGTTCTCTTAAAGTTTGTAATACTAATTCTAGTTTTTTTTTTTTTCTCCTAAATTTATGGAATACAATAAAATGCCATTTATCAATACAAGAACAAACATGACAAGATATTTGTGGTTTACCATGTTCATTAAACAAATGAATGCTGCTTGTGCATTAGTGAAACCAAAGGGTAACACTACGAACTCATAGTCATCATATCTCGTTCTAAAAGTTATCTTATGAATATCTTCATCTTTCATCTGCAGTTGGTGATAGCTGGTCCTTAAATCAATCTTTGAAAATATAGTTTCTACCCCCAATTGGTCAAACAAATCGTAGATTCAATGCCACAAGTATTTATTTTTGACACCTAACTTATTCCATTAGCAATAATCGATGCACATTCTAAATGTGCCATCCTTTTTCTTGAAAAATAGTAGAAGCCCCCGCCCTCTGGTGAGAGAATAGGTTTGATATAATCTTTGTTCAACAATTCCTATAATTACATTTTCAATTCTAGTAATTCTAGTATACTCATTTGGTAAGGAGATCTAGACACTAGTGGCACCTGATACTAAACCAATGTAAAAATATATGTCTCTACGGGGAGTTAAACGTGGAATTTTCTCTTGAAAAATATATTGGAATTCAGTGTGACTCTGAGAGTCTCTACATTTTCCTTCTATTTTTGCTTTTCATTTATTTCTCCCTCCACCATATATCTGTCATCCTTTTCTTCCACTCCTTTTTAGCTATAGAGATGAAATTTGTCAGACTAACATTAGTTTTGGTTTACCTCTAATTAACAAGGTTTAGGTATCTTGACTCATACAACTCATTTTTTGATCCAAACAATTTATAACAACTTGATGTTTCTCCAACTAGTGCATCCCTATTAATTTTTCATAAGACCCTAAAGGAAGAATGTTTATATGTACTTCTGTGGAATAAACGTTTAATTCAATAATACATTGTCTTATTTGACTGGTTACTTTCCCTTTTAAATCGTTTTCTAGCTGTACCAAGCACACATTATTGAATTGTTCATATTTAAATTTACATTTTTCCACAATTTGAATACTAATGTAACTTAAACTATCCCCTAGATCGATCAAAATAGAAACACGTTGGTTTCAAATGGTACCTTCAATCTCAATCATGGTAGATTGATGCTCAACATGACTGTCCTCTAAAGTTGCACTAATTTTGGGAATATTTTTGGCAACATCATTCATAGTTATTTCTTTGTGGACCGATTGAATATTCTGAATGGATTAGGGATTATGCAAATAGTCTCTTAATAAGTGTAGTTCACCACAACCCTAAAAATTAAGGAGTTCTCTTTCGTGGACCCCTATACTGCTTTTTTTGTTCAGTTCCATGGGTTTTGACCAAGTGTGAGACTATGCATGCCAATTTACATTTCCCGTATTGAATTTCTTCCCTTAATGTTTCTTTCCAAAATCCTTTAGATGCGCAAGTTTATGTCTTTTTGTACTTGTTACACTCTTGCTTTCGTCCATACTTTGCCACAATTTTAAGCCTTCACTTCTATTCCTGAACTGTTGATAGGACAATTTGGCTTTCCTTACTACCTCATACATTGACATAGGATTGTAGAACTCAATCCTCTTTTTGTAAGGGGATCGTAAAAAGAAAAAAAACCATTGCAAATTATCTTTCTCCTCATTAATATAGGGAATATATTGTAATAAGATTGTAATTTTTTCTAAAAACTCATCCATAGTGAAATGTCCCAACCTTAACTCGTGAAACTCCTTGGCATGATTATCATAGTATGAGTCACTCAAGTATCGAGAGTTAAAACTATTTCTAGAATTCCTCAGAAGAAACAGTCTTTTCTTCCAACACATGTACACTTTTGGCCTCTTCCCACGAGAGAGTAGCTTTGCCCTACAACCGCTAAATAACCAGTTGGGCCTTCATGTTACTCTTGTACTCATATACTTTCAAATATTTTATCATTTTAAGAATCCATGCTTCTGCATTGTCTTCCTTTTCCGTAAAGAAAGTAGGGGGTGTCATTTTCCTAAACTCTCCTTGTAATTTCATTTTCTTCTTTTCTTTCTATGATTTCAGATACTTCTTATCCCATTCACCTCCACTTTGAGACTTATTTGATTCCTCTTCCACCTTTTTCCTCTTCATCCCTTCTAGTTCTATGATTCTATGGCTATACATTTTAGTCAACTCTCTTATCATCATCTCGTTTTCCTCACTAGCCTCTAACAAACATTCATTTTTGTTTCTAAGATAAGTAAAATCTTGTTGCAAATTCTGGAAGACATAGATCAACTGAGAGGTTTGTCTGGTACTTCCATTACCCAATTCCACATATAATTCTTCTCCAACTGTGATGGGTGGAGGGGAATTTTCATCCATTCTGTTGAGGCCATCCTTACACAAGTACCTTAGTAACCATACACAAACTTGTGAGTATCTCATGCTTCTACTTATTCAATATTTCACTTTAAGTTGATGGGTCATTCCAAGCCATCCCTAGTACATTTCTTTTTATACTATTGATTCATATTGGGTGATTTGTAACATTGTATATCCAAAATTCTATACATTATGTATATGAGCCTCTAGAAATTTGCTAAAGCTTTTAAGAATATATGTTTTCCTTTTTATTCTATAGGAGCACTTGATTTTTATTACTTAGTTTAGAATTTGTCCTTTGAACTTAACATTGTGCTATACAAAATCTGTTTAAGAGGTTAATGAACTACTCTAACTTCTACCTGAGGATGGTTTACCTGCATCTCTATAACCCATTGATTTAGGTTTGGTAGATATTATAAATACATGCTACCCCTAATATCTATTTATGAAATGTAGGTTGTATACACGTCCAAGGAAATTTAAAGTTCCCTTTTAAATAAACCTTCCAAAACCAAGGTTTAATGCTCTTAATTAAACTCTATGTGGAAACGTCTGATTTAATTATCCAAATTCTTAAATTTAATAAACCTTTGAGTGGAATTTTCATAATCTTTGGTTTAGCTCTTATTACCCATGCATATTTACAATACCATGGGTTTAGACTTTGGTTAACTCAACTTAGACCATAATACATTAATCCCACTTATTTCCATTATAATTCCCATATAATAGAAATATTTCATAAATCTCACTTAAACATTACCTTTATACCATTCTTCAAACCTTTACACCTATATCGATTCTCAATCTGAGCTTCAAATATGTGCCATCGATCTCATTCTTTAATCCGATGGTTGTCACGTCACCCAATTGCTAACTAGCTTCGCCGATCTCCACCGTTGATCTAGCTCGTCAGATCCAATGGCTATCACGCACTCTCACGTAGACACTTGCGTGAATGATAACAAATTAAGAGTGTGTGATAAAAGTGTTTTTTCTCTTTCCACCATGTGCTACGTGTCAACCGCTAAGGTTGATTGCGTGAATTTTCCAAATACCATTTATGACCTTTTGAGCGCATGATATACCACTTACCCCTTGTGAATACTACCTTGTGTACATTAACATGTGGCTTCATCTGATCTCTTCATTTCTTGACTTTATTTTGCACGACTTCATCCTAGCCATCTATCTCCCTCACTCTCGTTCGTTGATCCGATTGATCCAACAACTCCCGATCTTTGTTGTTTAATTCTTCCTATGTCTCACTATGTAATAGTCTTCTTGTTTCTCTATCTGTGTGTTTGTTCTCACCTTACGGTATTCACTTGTTCTGATCCCAATCTTTAGCTTCATTGTACCTTTACGCTTCCTTCATAAATCCTTAGGTTTTAGGAAACCTTACAGCTCTACCTTCATTGTAACCTTTAAGGATTTCTCCAATACCATTTGTGTGTGATCCATAACACTCCTCTCTGCACTTCTTCTTTCTCAGATTCTTTATGAATTCCTTGCACACTTGCGCTATACAAATACTCTGATACTATGCATATTTTATAATCCAATTATACAATACAATCCACACAAACTTAGAAATACACTTTCTGTATTAATAGGTAAATATATACATAATGAATTCCTTCTCAGCCTTATCTTCTATATAAATGGCCACTTGACACTACTTCACTCTATCTTCCCATAGGCTACAATCAAACCCTATCTAACTCTTGAACTAACTCCTAGCTAGCTAACGCTCTTCTATGCCTTTTATGCTTACATTTATATAAAAGGTTATGTAACCGATTTCCTTGTTCAAATCCTTAATTTGCTCATCAAGTCCTAAAATCTATCAATGATCCCTTGATGATCTCAACAACTCATGTAAATCCTAAGGATTATCTTTAATCCCCAAAATCATAAAACCAATTCCTAATCTAGGATTTACAATATTTCAAAATCTCTCAATCCTCACTAATCACTCATTATCACCCATGTTCTCCTACATTTGAGAACATTTAGAAATATGCCTCAGAATACTTAATTAATCCCTATTCTAGTTTCTCACATTAAAATAAGTCAAAACCTTAATAATTACATTAATTTGATACTAAGGAAACCAACTTCCTTGAAAACACAAGACCCCTTATGACTACTAAAATACAATGATATTTATGAATCGAATGCTCCTGCATCAGCACACCATTAAACTTCAAATGAGCCTCATAAAATTGAGCTCTAATCTCTAGTTATGTATTCTTCATTTCCCATTTATATATTTATCCTTTTTATTATGTCATATAGACATTGATGGTTTTCTTTCCCATGATAACTTAAGGTTAGCATAATTCCTATAGATTCCTTGAAAATTATCATTATCATCATCTAACCCTTTAACTTCATTGGTTGATTGAAATTTTTTTCTTATCAATATGTTTCATTTTCCATTAGACCTTATAGTGATTCTCTTCATATCTCCTAGCAAAAAAAAATCAATTCTATACTTTAGAAACAATTTCAAATGCTTACCTATTCATGTGCCACTTCAAGAGTGTTACTTTACTTCCTTGTTATAATTAAAAAGCTTCTATCATGTTGCAAGATAGCTTACTAACTATCATTGAATCTTATATTTGTTTGTGAAACTCCACTCAACCCACCTTAAGTATCTATGTAGTATTATTTTCTATTTGTCTAACCATTTTAGGTTCTTCATGGTTAAAAGAGATAATATTCATCATCATTATTAGAAAATCTATAAATTTCTCCTTTATCCTTCCTCCTAGATAAGTTTGTCTAAATATCACCTCTAATATTAAGAATGAAACATTGAAAATTATCCTTCCTTTTCTTAAAATATTTGTCTCTTTATACTTAATATTCCATCAACTCATTTGAGTGATATATTTATTATCCTTCCAACTTAGTTGCATAATATATTAAATTATATTCCGTTCGAGTTTCAACTTCAAATGATGTGTATTTTTATTGAATTGTCCTACTATTGTCTCAATTTTATCACTTGTAATTTCGTCATATAATGCATCAATATCTAATGTCTCTTTCACTTTCACATATTACCTCGTTGAGCTTAGCATAACATGTAATTGAATATTGCTTCATATATAATGGCCTTCTTATAATTCCCATGGCAATAAGTTTATTACCTTTTCTAAAGGCAACATCCTTAGGGAAAGGTTGAACGAGTAACCTTTCCATATGAATTTAACTACTCATAAACCAACATTTACCATGAATCCACCCCATAAAGTCACATGATTGTCATTAGGTTTCCATTTTCAAATCAAAATTGCTAAATTGTTTGTTTATCTATAGCTTCCATATGTATTTTACTTTTTGATAAGAGTATGAATACTTAACATAACAAAATATATTTCTTTGAACGAACTACAACTCTCATATTGATGTTATTTTCCCTTCAACATACTACTTTTAAAATACTTATTTTAGCAATTATATTCAAATTCCTTCTCAAGTACATAAGTAAATAAGTAATATATTAATACTACTTACATAATATCCTTATTACTCGTTATTTTCCCATGGTGATGGTGAAGGAATGTTCCTATACTTTAATATTTGGACTCAACTTAGGTGCTACCCTAAATGAATAGAAACTATTAAATGGGTAATTAATAAAATGCTTAAGCGAAAATGAATTTAAGCCATTTAATTACATCAATATATTTAATCCTAATGTCAACCCTTGTATTATTTTTTTGTTAATATATTTTAAATAATAATAAAATTAAATATTAATACCTTTTTAGGGAATACTCAAAATAACATTAATTAAATTAATGCACTAAATAATTACACACCTTTATTTTCATAATATACCTGACTTTCAAAATTATTTAATATATTCATTCCACACTAATAGATAATTAGTAGATAACATATAGAAGAAAATTTAATATAACCGTCCTATATAATCTTTAAAATAAAATTATATATAGAAAATTTATTATTATTTATTGACTCATTTTATTTTTTACTATATTGTTATAATAATTGATATTGCATTACCCTCTTACCCTTTTAACTTAATAGAAATTTTAATTATATTTATTACTTCTATTTTTTCTTTACAATATTGCTCAGTATTAACAAAACATTAAAATTTTAATATTTTTATCATTTTCTCACAATATTTCTATATATATAAACATAAAAAATATAATATAAAAAAGTTGTTTTCTCAAAAATTATCAATGCTTTCCTTTCACTCACACTTGATCTATATAAACAACTATTGAGCAGGCGCCAGATTCTAGAAATGTAACCTTTACAGATTACATTCATGCCTTGTCAATCCAAATTAATTATCGAATAACATGCTCTTTATAATAAATCTAACTATAAAACCTAGCTGTGAGGAATTTCATCATCACCAGTTGGCTAAATACTTTAATAAGATTTATTTGTTAATTTTTCTAATCAAAATTCCAAATTTCAAAGATATCTATCATATCCATTTGACAAAATTATTATTATGGACTAATGGAAAAAATTATTATTATATATTCAATTGTTGAATATGCAGTGAGATGTATTGTTTACATTTTTGTGGAGCCTATATGTCGTCTAGGTGATATTGTGAATCTCATCGTAATTGAAACTCAAATTTCATTAAGGAAAAATATTAACAATTTGAATATTTTTTTATTTCATATCCTCAAACAAAAATGAAACTACTATTGCTCAAAAGGAGGGCACTCAAAAACTAACCGATACAAAATTAATCGACCTACCTTTGGATTCTGTTTCTTTGGCCAAATTTGACGAGAACCCTGATCGTAGGTAACACAATTGAAAGATACTAATAGCTCCAAGAGTCCAGAGACATGGAAATCAAGGGCTCCTCAGAATTTATTGAGAATTTGGAACGAGCTTTAATCCATCTTTCAAAACCGGCACCAAAGTAATTCATCATAGAGATGGAGTTTCCACTTGTTTACAAAAAAAGTATGGGAATGGATCCTTCTCTGAGTAGCTTTATGAGTGATGGATTTCCATATATGATCCATTAATGGTAACTCCTTCTGCTTAAATATAATCATCTCATCCTTCTGACATTCGCCCAATCACAGCAACATACACATAAATCTAACAGAATCATTATATACGAGAAACCCATTAATTTTGGAAACGCATAAATTAATCCATAGCTATGGCTCTAACGGAGGAGAAAAAATATTAGAATTAAACCCTTGAATTCCAGTTAACCAATTAGGGAAAAAAATAAAATTTCGAGGCAGATTGAGAATTCACGGAAGATAACCTCGACGAGGAAAATCAGTCGCTTTTCCATAATTATGAAGAATTGATAATAATATAACAAAATCAAGAATTCGATTTTTATTTTCTGTGACACTTGTAGATTGAAGGATTTCTAGCTATCAAGTTCTTTTCAATGATCCCACGATTTTCCTCGTTTGTCGATAAGATCATGAAGAATACCTCAGGTTTTTCAATTATGGAGAATCCCTTAGACCATTTCTTTTTTTTTAAATAAAAACAAAAATTATAATATATTTAGAATATGCATATGTAAATTTATATTAAAATATTTTTAGGGTAATCGTGCAAGTTTGAAAAGAAGAGTTGTGTAAAGTCATATATATGTTTGGGGATTTCTTTTAAATAATTAAAAATTATGATGATGATGATGATGGTTAACGTCCACGGAGACCAAATTGGTATATCGGACCTACAATTTTCTTAATTTTTACTTGTCTGTCTCCTCGTCTTTCTTGGCGAGATTGGCGTTGTAGCTTTCTTTCTTTTCTCTACGGTCTTCCAACTTCCTTTGTCTTGCATCTCCTTCATCTCTTCTGTTTCTTGGGACATTGGTGTCTTAGCTTCGCGATCTATTGTGTTCGTTCTTTTGAAAAAAGTCGGAGAAGAAGTTTGGTTTAGGAGATTTGCTTTGGTGTTAAATGAAGATTTATTTTCTGCGGTATTCAAATCCTCATAATTGTTGATTTGTTGGGGCAGGCTTTCTCCTTCCTTGTTTTGAGAGTTGTTTCCTTCTTCCTTGATTTCTTGTGACTCAGAGTTTTTAAATCTGTGGTGGTTTTTTCTAGCAAATTTTTTCTCAGAGGCTTTTGGGCAATTTTTGGCTAGATGCCCCATCTCAAAGCACGATCGACATCTGAAGAGGACACTTTCATAATCAAGCTTCTGGTTCCATATATAGTCTTTACTTGTTAGGTTTATTTCAGCTCGGAATCCGGCGCTGAAATCCATTTCCACACAGATGCGTGCATAGGTGGTTCTGGCATATTCCTCTGTTTCTGGGCACCTCCAGTAAAATTTCCCAATTGCATTTCCGATGGCTTTTAGCGAGGAGAGATTCGAGAGATGCAAGGGTAGGCTTGGCAATCTCACCCAAACTGGTGATGAGGTTATCACTACTGTAGAGGGATCGAATGATGGGTTCCATGGCTTCATGAATAGGCCTGATTTTTCCCAAAACCAAGGGCCGGAATCTAAAATACATTGTCTGCTTTCAGGATTTTCAAAATCTACTATAAAGAAACCTCTAGCACAGGGGTAGATATTAATTTCATCAGAAATGATAGGCTTCCATACCTCCGAGATCCAATTGTGGAGTGCTATCAGTCGCGGCCAAAAACCATTGAACCGGCAAATTAGGGCACTTTCAGAGAACTTCAAAGCTTCATCGAGTGAGTCCTGGACCACTTGGATAGTGGGAGCTGGGGCTTCACTCACGATATGGGCAGGAGATTTCCCTCCAGAGGCCGATGAGCCACTAATTATTTTTGCGAAGCTCGGAGCCATATCGCAGATCTGCACCAGATCTATACCGCAGATTCAATTCAATACCGCAGATCTATACCGAAAGCTAAAGAAAGATCTCTTCCCAATCGTGGAGATCTGAAGATACCCTTAGCGAACTACATGCCCGGAACCGCGTATAACTATTTTTGGAACCATAGATCTGAAGAGATCTGAAGAGATACGAAGAGATACCCAACCGCAGATCTGAATAGATACTCGGTTACCCAACCGCAGATCTGAAGATTACACATCATGCATGAAAATAAGAAGGTTCAAGGTTGATGTTTAATAATTTAAATAATTATAGTTTATTTTTTTAATAAAAAGTTAAACAAAATACGTTTTTTCCTCAAATTTAGTTTAATAAGATTTTATCTATTATCACAATAAAAAATATTGGCAAAATTTAATTGATTATTTTTCTCAAAATTTTTAAGTAGAGGTCATAAGAGTTGAAACTTTCCTCTCATACCATATGTAACAATCTACAATTTAAATATTCAACTAGTTAGGTCAATTATGCCATTTATAATCAACACACATATATTTAACCAATTAGCATAGAAGAATTTCGAAAAATGGCAGACAAACCAACTTATATGTAGTATATTCCTTACTTGTGATTTCAAATTTTAACATTATTTTAATTGCACTAACGGTAGTAAAGTATTGAGGACAACTCAAGTGTTAAGGACAACTCTTCACTCAACCGTAGGCCTAGCTGCACATAATGTTGCTACATCTAGTGACCCTTTATCCTCAATCAATGTACTACTGAATGTTTCTCTCAAAATAGTTTATGGATTCATCCTCCTCATCCTCCAATAAAAATAACCAAAAAAATTGAGTTGAAAGGTGTGTGCATGGACACATTATTTCTTTATTTTATGTTTTAATTAATTTAATATTTCTCTTGATTTAACTCTTTCTTATTTTATTCCTTTTTAACTTTTGTTAACTTTACCTATTCTTACTATTTTATAGTTTATATATATATATATATATATATATATATATATATATATATATTATTTATTGTTTATTATTGGTTTATTTATATTTTAATATTATATTATTTTATTTATTATTAATATTATTATTAAGAGGTATTAGATTAATATACATTATTACATTAATAAACATATAATTAAAAATAAAACTATTTATAACTATGAAAATGTGAAATATATACATATATGACTATAAATATTAAATAATGATTATATATATTGTAAGTTTGGGAGGACTACATCTTTGTTATGTTCAATATATCTTAGAGGGGAATTGAACGAGTGACTTCACATTAATGAGTGGCTTAAAAAAAACCGATCACCATCAAAAACCCACTGGACAATAATTAAACTTATTAAATTCAAAAAAAAAAAATTGTGTTGTAAGCATATTAAATTAAAAAAAAAAAAATTCAAACATTTTAAAACATATATATATATATATGAGATTAATTCTTAATTTATTATGTCTGTAAAGTTACATTTAAAAAGAAATTTGATGTTAAGAGATTTAATTCCTCTATCATTACTTAGTAAATCTAGAATTAAAATAAATTTATACAAATTATATTTTATGTATAATTATTTGAGATTAAAGTTCTACTACATTGATTTTATTCTTAGTAAAGGTTAATATTAACTTTTTCATAAACCTATTTTAGATAATTTCTTTATTTTTTATTTTAAAAATTTGTCATATAGCTAAGTTTCTTCTCCCAACAAAACAAAACAAAAAAAACAAACAAATAAATAAATAAATAAAATAAATAAATAAATAAATATTTTATTTTTTTCCCCTAGATTATATTCCTACTTCTAGATTATATATTAAAAGTATTGAAATATACTTTTAGTCTTATTTTATTCCATTCCATAATGCTTCTTGAAATTAAAAGGGACTATGTAGTTCCCATACCCTCTATTCATTACAATGTGCCTAAGAAAAACATATGGTAATATATATGCCTTTAGTATTAACGCCTTAAGGATAACACTGGATAGTTTAACCTTTATTCCATGAAACATTTAGTAGTACCGCATGCATGGAATTAGGGAATTATACCTGAATGGTGGATGGGTTGTGTGCTCGAATCAATGGCTGCCACGTACCCTTGTTCACGTGCTCTTCAAGTTCTTGAGTACGCGCAAGATGGGTGGTGAGAATTTGTTGCGTTGATCCAATGGTAGGGATTCATATCCCCAAACCCTAAGCTATGTTATGTATTTTTCCCACCTCATTTCGTTCCTTTCACCGAACGGGTGTGGTTTCAATACTGTAACGTGTCGGCTTGACCCACACAGGTATCTGGCCTTTGTAGTTTTCCACAAAGGATTTCATGGTGGATATATCTGGTCTTCATCGAAATGGCCTTATAGTTAGCAGAAGATATGGTAAAGTTTTTTTTTTTTTCTAAAATTTCTCATAGATGTTCATTTATTGTATGGTAATTACAAGTCCCTAGTTTCCTTTGAGAAGTTAATCTCTTCCTAATTTTTTGTCGAGGGAATTCTAGGCTCTGAGGTGTCACCTTCATATCGGTGCTAAATTTGTTTCATCGCAGGATTTCCAAGTACTTTGAAAATGGCTTCTATAGTTAACTTCATCCTCGTCTTAGTTGGTAATTGACAATAAATTAATGTAAATGTAAATTTGGGTAAATTGTAGTAGTTATTGACAAGTTCATTTCATACCAAATCAAGAATTATGTAATTGAGGAGTCAAGAATTATGTAACTCAACAGGCTCAACTTAGGAGGCTCATATAAAACTAATGAATGGCAGAACTATTGTAATGGAGAATCATTTCATTGATTGAATAGAAATTCCAACCCCTTACCCAGTGGATGTTTCTTTGACAGCGTGTCAAGGTTTTACCATATAAATCCTATGTTATACCATATAAATGCTAGTATGGTTATATCCAGTTTGATCTTCTTCCTTGTTTTGTAACCTCCGGTAACTACAATTGGTATAAGAGTGAGTTGGAGGGGAATGCCTCGGTAACTACAATTGGTATAAGAGTAAGTTGGAGGGGAATGCTCATGAAAGAAATTCATAAATCTGCATGTTAAAGATGACGAGCGAGAAGGAGGTGTCTTAAGTGCTAAGCTGCCAAACCTGTTGCGTGTATCTCTGCCCTGTGCATATGCATGGACGAGAGCTCGGAGAGAGGATAATAGTCATCCATCATTGCAGAGAGGAAGAGCCGATGAGGAGGAGCTACTGCTGGCCCTATGGCGAGGAGGCTCGGTCAATCTGTCCAGAGTATGCGTGGACCATTACCATTGCTAGTTGTCCAGAAGAATTGGAGTTTGGGGAGCAAGGTCGCTAGTCGAGGAAGCGAGGTGGAGGCCCTGTCCACGTCTTGGAGGAAGTGTTGCTGCCTATTGCTCGCTGACCTCTGTGTGCTGCCAAAGTTGTCAAGGAGGTTGATGCCATTGTTGGCATTTTCGAGGACCTGTCGAGCAAGCTCATGTTGCCAAACCGTTGCTCTTCCTATCTAGGACCTGTCAAGGAAGCTTCTGCCCCTGTGGATAAAGGGACCTGCATGGAAGGTGGAAGTAGTGTAGTGTGTGTGTGAAGGAAGACCTGTGTGGCTGCATTCCACTCATGTGAAGGGAGGGACCTGCATGCTGGCCAAGGAAGGCCTCTATCCCAGTGTGTTGAGCAGAACCACAGTGCTCCTCTTGCGCATGAAGGGACCTGTGTGGAAGTCCTCTGGCCTCAGCTATTGTTGGCCATCTGCATACTAAAAACGGGTATTTTTTTCCATTTTAAGGGTTGCGTGGCTACATGTGAAGGGAGGAACCTCCGTGTTGACCAAGGAAGACCTTTGGCCCGGTGTGTCGAGCAAAACGACAGTGTTGCTCCTGCGCGTGAAGGGACCTCTGTGGATGTCCTCTGGCCCAAGGTATTGCTAGCCATATACGTATTGAAAATGGGTATTTTTTTTTTTCTATTTGAAGGGTTTTTTGATTTAATATAAGAAAAAGAGGCAATTTGTTTTTTCTCGATGAGTTATAGAAAAATAGAAAAATATGAATAGGGACTTTTTTTTTTTTTTTTTAATCTAAGAATGGTAGAAAATAGTTTTTTTTTTCTTTATAAAAAAAATCTCAGACTTGTGAAGAGGAAATCATAAACATTTGCTTTTTTAAATAAATATAGTTAAAACAAAGATTTATAGGAAAGAAAATAGCCAAGATGTCGAATGCAAAGTTTGAGGTGGAGAAATTCACTCGCAAGAGCAACATTGGTCTTCGAGGTGGAGAAATTCACTCACAAGAGCAACATTGGTCTATGGAAACTAAAAGTTAGGGATTTTCCAGTGCAACAAGGGTTGCACAAAGCATTAGAGCGACAAATAAGAAACTTGCTAGCATGAAAGTTTGGGAATGGGAGGACATACATGTCTAGCTCTGAGTACCATTAGGTTATGCTTGACGGATGAAGTTCTCTTCAGCATTGTTGAAGAAAGTACACCTCCAAGCTTGTGGGAAAAACTGGAAAAGCTATATATGAAAAAGTTGTTAAGCAATAGAATTTAATTGAAAAGACAATTGTACAATCTTCGAATGAAAGAGGGTTCAAAAGTTGCAAAGCATTTAAATGTTTTTAATACATGTATATGCCAATTATCACGAAATTAAATTTGAGGAAGGAGACAAAGCTATAACCTTGTTGTGTTCTCTGCCCGAGTCATGGGACCACTTCGTAACTTCAATCAGTTTGAGCACCGCTCATTCATTGAAATTTTAATTAGTTGTGGGAGCTCTCTTGTTTGAAGAAGTACGAAGGAAACCTAGTACTGAAGCAACAACATCAGAAGCCATGATAGTTAGAGGATGGTCAAAAGAAAGAAGAGAAAAAAACAAGGGGGTCTTCTAGATCTAAATCAAAGGGAAAGAAGTGTAAGGCAAAATGTTGGCACTGCAACAAAATTGGACCCCTAAAGAAAGACTCTTGGAAATGAAAAAGAGTCTGATAACCCGAAGAAGTAAATTAGGTTGATTGAGGTATGATAGACGAAGTTTTATCTACTGAAGAATTATGTATGATAAATGAGACTTCACTTGTATGTAATGTCTCTGAGGGTTTTGAAAGCTGGCTATTAGACTATGGTGCTTCTCATCAGATGTGCCCACACAAAAATTGGTTTACTTCATATGAAGATGTAAATAGTACTTTTGTGCTTATGGGTAATAATGTATCATGTCACACTATTGGGATGGAAAATATCATAATTAAAATGTATGATAACACAGTTAGAACATTAACTAGTGTTAGACATGTAGCTGAATTGAAGAAAAATTTGATTTTTTGGAAGTGTTAGATTAAGATGGTTATAAGTTTACGGGTCAGAATGGGGCGTTGAAAGTCTCTAAAGGCACCCTAGTTGTTATGAAAGCAGAAAATGTGAGAAATCTTTATAGTCTCAAAGGAAGTACTCATGTTAGTGAAGCAGCGATTGTGTCATAAAAAGAAGAAGAAGGTACTCGCCTATGGCATCAACAATTGGGTTACATGAATGAGAAAGGTCTTCAGATACTGATGAAACATAAATCCCTTCTTGATCTAAAATCTTTGAAGTTGGATTTCTATAAACATTGTGTGTATGGAAAATAGTGCGAATGGAGATTTAAAACTAGAAATCATAATAGTAAATATATTTTAGACTATATTCATTCTGATCTGTGGGGACCATCTCCTGTTGTATCATATGGAGGTGTTGTATATTTTTTAACGTTTATTGATGATTTCTTCCATAGAGTTTGGGTCTATATGCTGAAAAGGACACTAATGTATTTAATATCTTTAAACAATTTAAAGCAATGGTAGCGAAGAGATTAGGAAAATCAATTAAATGTTTAAGAACTAACAATGGTGATGAATTCACTTCAATAGAATTTGAACAATACTGTAAGGATGAAGGAATTGTTAGACACAAAACTATTGTTTATACCCCTCAGGAAAATGGTGTTGTTGAATGTATGAATCAGACTCTTATGGAAAGAGCCAGAAGCATGATCAACAATGCTATCTTTCAAAAGGAGTTGTGGGCAGAAGCAGTATTCACTACCTATTATTTAGTTAACAGATCACCTTTAGTAGCAATTTATTGTAAAATTCCTAAAGAAGTTTGGTCAGGTCAATCTTGTGATTATTCACATTTAAGGATATTTGGCTTTGATGCTTATGCTCTTATTCCTAAAAAACAGCGTTAAAAATTAGATCCAAAATCGAAATGTTATGTGTTTGTTGGGTATCAGTATGTAGTGAAAGGATATAGGTTGTAGGATCCTACATCACGGAAGATAGTCATCAGTAGAGATGTAAAATTTGGTGAATATTCACTTTTAAAATCAAATGTTGAAAGAATTGAATAGGAACATGTATTGCCAAATCAACAAATTCAGTTGGAGGCTAGACCTTTCAGTGACAGTCAAAAGGAAGAAGAGACTTCTGGAGAAAAAGGTGTTGAAGATTCAAAGGAAACTGTTGAAGTTTCTAAACTAGTAGCAACCAATCACTCTAAGAAGGTCTATAAGGGAAAGAAAATATTCCAAAAGGTATGAAGATTCTACTTCATCTTTTTCTTTGATTACTAAATATGGGGAACCTTCTTGTTATCATGAAGCAGTAGATGATATGGATAGTGAAAAATGGAAAACGACTATGTAAGAAGAAATAGATTCCTTAGCCAAG